>OZ005741.1:64890990-65189176 GCA_963930735.1 Dioctria linearis
GAGTCACATTTAAAGGAATGCGAGTAAGATGTTTTGTTACTAACTATTTCTTCTGATGGGAACTTAACTGATTTTGCTTTCTTCTGAAAAAAATTGTTAATAGTCTTATCAGTCTTCCGCTTTACACTTTCACTACTACTTCTACCCCATCGCTAACTAATATAGCAAGTTTATCTATCCTTCTCCTACAAAATAAAAGTAAGAGTGAAGTTAAATTAAACAACACTACCTGAACTAATACGAAAGTAAAAGCAAGGCAACGCCAACTATCACAGAGGAAAGCGAATGGATTTTATTTTTATAGTTTTTCCGTAAAAATCCTGAGGTAAAATTGTAGAATCAATTTTGGCGCACTCGAATTAATCCAACTGATGATTTTAAGCCATCAATAGTGTATAAAAATTCGAAAGAAAAATTTGCAAGTAAGTTTCTTAGAACCAAATGTATGATTGGCAACGCTCATAAATATCTTTAGCGACCAATATCAGCCAAGGCACCTAAATCATTAAAATTCTTTGGAACCATGGTTGGCCATGCACCGGTAGTGGATGAAAGATCTAAAGAAAAAATGTCAAATATTTCTATGAAAACTGAATGCTTGTGCCCTTGTCCAAAGAGTGAACCACCAGAATCAAACCACCAATTCGTTTGGACCGTTGTCTTAAAAATTCTTAAAATTCTTAAGAACAATTTGCAAGTAAATTTTTTCTAAGAAAAATTTAATGCTTTCCTACGAACGTAAAATTTTTGAACAACTCTACTCGAAGAACCCTAAATCAAAACTCGTTAAGTCAGTTTGTATGCTTCTATTGTGTGCTCCCCACCAAGTTTTCATCATTGTTTTTATGTCGGAAAATCAGAGAGGTAAAAAAAAATGTATGTTGGCTGACCAATTTCTTAGAAACAATAACACTTTCAAATCTCGATATTGTGTGCTTTTTCATCTACACTGTAAAAAATGTTCGTAATTATTGCCACAAAGCCTAGGATTTTTTTTTTAAATGTTAGGAATATGCCTTAAAATGTAGGGAGTATTCCAAAAATGTAGGGAATATTCACTACATTTTAGGGAAAAATACCTAATCTTTCTGGCAACAATTGTGCCCATTTTTACAGTATATAGGAGTAATCGTTGCAACAAAAATATAAAAGCGCTGCTAAGAATTGCTTGCCTTTTTCTAAACAATCAAACACTAAAATAAATATGTAGTATTCCAAAATTACTTACACTTACTGTGATAAGTATGATAGATGACTTTTCGATACAATAGCTCTGTTCTTTTGCAATTGTTCTAGAGCTCCCATATACTGGAAGAACAAATTGTTCTGTCTATGTTGTTCTATGAAAATATATGAGGCGTTCTTTTGTGTATATTTTGTTCTGCTCTGTTCTGCGACACAAAGTAACATATGAAAATTCTAAAAAAATCGTACGTGTTTCAAAGACTGCTGTAGTAAACTCTGACTGTAACGCGCATCCATTCTTTTTAATGAAAAAATATTAAAAACACTTAAGAAAAGCCCAGACTGTCGGTAACGAGTTCGAATCCAAGCATGTTTTTTTTTCTACTGAAAAATAAATAAAAAAAAGAAGATTAAAAAATTACAAATTTAAAATAATAAATACTTCTTCGATAATCTAGAAGAATTCCCGTATGTAAGATTGTACGGTCATCTCTTTGCAAATTTGATTTTGAAGTAGTTTTTTGCATGTACATATTTCTAGAACGATTCGTCGCGACAGCCAAAACTAAGTTTATATGATATCATATTCTGAGGAACTTTTCAGTACAAGAAAACATCTGGGACTAATCGTATTGACAGTAAAAACCGTTCATTTTTAAATAGCAACATCATGAACGGGTTGCCCGATTTGTTCATTTTTAAAATTGCATTTACTATGTTTATAAAAACTTCGTATATATAATTTCAGCTTTCTACGTTGACGGGCTCTCAAGCACTGTTCAAATATATGTATAGTGAAAAACGAAGTTTTTATTGCCAACCTTACAAGCCAGTCGCTAGAACCAATTTAAAAGTAGGGCATCAGAAATTTGAAGTAGGTCGCAAATTTTCTGTGGATTGGGGATATATCGGTTCAGGTGAATGGACATCATTTTAAAAAAAATAAGTTTCTAGAATCCTCATTTTATTACATTTTTTATAGATGAACTAAAACAGGTGAAGAAATTCCTAACTTCTAATATTTTTTCGCTCTGATCTCCTCGACCATTTAACTCACACAATAGTAGCCTCTTCTTTGGAAGGAATTTTAATATCTGAAAATAATTACAATTACAGGTTTGTTTTTTTCTCATTAATTTCCGCACAACAATTATAATTTAAATGTTTAACAGACTCAAACTTTGTCCAACTCATCAAAACACAAAATTGAATCTAGTAGATCCTCATTGTCTGCTAATCATCTTTTTATCTCAGCTGTTAATATGTCTACATTTTCATAATATTCCGCTTTAAATAGCGGAATTTAAACTATGCCTGCAGTGTTTTGGCGAGAAGGTGATTGACCATATAACACTAATCGTCCAGAGATCTAGCCTTTACATGTCTCTTCTCTTCTGGGAACTATTTTGAGATTCTTTTCTACAATATGGTACTTCTTTATACATCTCTTATAACCTCAATTTCTTCCTGGACACATTTTATTATTAATATGGCATCCTTCAATCCCGTGCTTCGACTCTGTAAACTTCCATGTTTAACATAACGCCTTTGATGTCAACACTTTTTCCAATGTCATCACCATTGAATTTTCCAATGCCATCACCATTGAATTTTCCAATTTTCATTTTATCTGGAGTCTTCAAAATCAGAGAACAATTTTCATATACGACTCTTGTAACAGCCAAATGTCCTGACCAAAGCTGTTCAAGTAGTCGACCAATCGTTTTACCTTCATTCAAGTCAGTAAGGGGTGGGAGGTACAAACATGGCCGAGTGGTGGGTGACTGGTCAGTGTTGCCGATAACAGAGACTTTTATCACGTGACGTCGCCGCAGTATACTGAATAAGTTGGCAATTTTTAAGGTAGGGCACTGTCGTTTTAAGGTAGGGCATTGGCCCCCTATGCACTCCGACTTGTCATATTTTCGAAGTTTTTTTTTTAAAAACGCTGTGTACAAAATCAGCATTCTAAGTCAGTGCGCTTTCTCTTGAGGATGGGCAGAGAGACTGACAGACGAACATGCAAAAATCAAAATATGTTTTAATATTTTGCGTGAGTGTCCAATCCATTTTTCTCTACCATTATTATTTCTATGCGTTATAAATGGAATAACAACCTTAGTATCATTTAGGGTATAAAGTAAAATAAAATTAAAAATATTAAAATAAACTAAAAATTTTTTTTTAATAATTTAAAATATTTACAAACTTAAGAGAGAACCATGTTCTGCAAATGAGCGATTCAATTTAGTAAAAATAGATGGCTCAAAAGTAAATGAGAACAGTCTGAAGCTTATGGAATTGAAAGTCAACGATAATAAAATGGAATTGATTTGCCCCGATGCTATAATTTTATGCGTTCACAAATTTGCACGCTTTGCAACATTATTTCATTGCTCTAAGGAAAAAATGTGCATAAAGGAAAGAATGTATCCATTGCAAAAAAAAAAAAGTATCCATTTATCCAAAATGAAAATTCTTCAAAAAATGTATCCTAGTGGATTCATTTGAACCCAAGTGGCAACACCGATTGAGAGTCGCGTCGGTTGTCTATCTTGGTTATCAAGTACACCGTACAGGTACAGTATACACAAAAATTAAATTAAATTAATTAATGGGTTTTCAAAATTTAAAAACCCGGACAGTATAGAAAACCCTGTCCGGACGCTTCCAGGACGCACTCCAAACTAATACAAATCTGGGAATACCCGGACAGATGACAGCCCTAAACTTAGGTTAACTGTCAAATTAAAAGCAGAGCAGAAAGGAGCAAAAAGGAGCAGAGAGCTCATTAAACACACTTTTCTGAAATTTTCTGAGATCTATCACCAAAAAACACAATTGTTTAAATTAATGCAATGAAATCTTTTTTCATACACAAAAACACAATTATTATTTAAATTATTCCACTTTCACAGTCCAGAAATTTTTTTTTCCAAAAAAAAAAAAACAAAAAAAGCAAATATTTGAATTGTATCAGAACTGTCAACACAATTTACAGTTGTCAAATGCCTGCTCTAAGCTACTCTTTCGAAAAAAGTGGAGTAGGAAATCTTGCTCCAAGTCACCCCAGTCACAGCAGCTCATTAAACAGACCTAATGCTCACTAAGGAAGGATTTTGAAAAATTTAGAGTCTAGGAGGCCTGAAACTGGCCTAACACCAAAATACGCTTATTCCTCTTCTCTCCAGATGGTGGTTCATCTTAAGGTATGGGTTACCCAATGAAACTGCTGCTGTGCAGCTTTTAAGGTTGCAGCTGCAAAATGTACAGTGGTGTTTACACGTAGTGGAATTATAAGTCCATTCGTTTGCAAGCTTGGTGTAGTCCGGAGCTACAATGAACTCCACAAAGTCCTTCATTTCTAAGGTGTACACTAGATTGAATTACACCAAGCTCGTATGCTTGTCAAAATGTGGCCTAGGGTAACTGAGTGTAACTTTTCTGCACCATCGAAATTATGGGTGTAAGTAGTGTAGAAAAGAAGATGATTTGTGGTAAAACAAGCAAATAAGTGTAATCAATAATATTCAAATAATTAAATAGAATTTTGATGGATGTAGTAATCAAGTGTTTAAAAACAATAAAAAAAATTAACAGTGTTAGCAGTTAAATTTATATCTATACATTTTACCACCACTTCAATAGTTTGCCAGTGCAGCACTGAAAGCCAGGTGATTTCTGGTGCTGGTGTAGAATTGCACTTGACAGTTTTGAGTTACACCTGCATCACAGTAGCGTGGCGTTGACTTGGGGCGAGATGAAGCTATCAGATTATAATTTTACAAAAGCGGTAAATAACCATGTTCTCAAATGTATTGCAGCAGTTCTAATAAATTATGTATATCCTTCTCGATAGCTCCTTCTTAAGACCTCCAGGAGTTAATTTTTGAATAAAATGGGCAACTGCAACAATGAACTGCGTCGACTGTGCGAAGAGGAAGATGAAGCCACGAAACATATTATATGTGAGTATCCCGCGCTTGAAACTTTAAGGCTGAAACTTATTGAAGAAAAATTTCTCCAAAGAAGGTTTGCAAGCTAACCCCAACCCCAAGGGCAATAATCGAGCTCATAAAAGTGATAGAGTTAACTTAACATCTCTAGGGGACGACACAATAGATATCTCTGGTCGCTGTGTCTGCAGGGTCTTAGTGGTTTAGTCTCCCCTGCTCTTAACCTTAAGCTTAAGCACCCACGATTGAGGACGTGAGAGTAGACATGAATTGCAGTTTTTAGTTCCTTGCTTTCAAAGTAAAATAAAAGGAATTAAAGAAATGATCAATGTCAGGTCGCAATGTACTTATTCGAATATTATACAGTCTGTTTCAATCATAGCTGTAAACAAATTTGAAATTTCCCGTTTTCTCAAAAGCGAAGGCAATGATAAATGATCTTCAGTATATGGAGATATACTCAAGACTGTTCTAACGTAGTGGGGAAGCTGTCTAGTAATAAAGGTATTTGAGGTCTGTAGATGAAATTTCAAAGAATTTTCAAAATACGAAAATGGAAAATTTCAAAAACGTTTATAACAGAGTGTATTACTCGTCGCCTTCATGAAACTGAACAGTATTTGAGCTCATTCTTAAAAACGAAAAGCGGGAATATCGTACACATTGGTAAAGTAATATAGGAAATTTTTTCTACAGAATATAGATTTGATTTTCCTGGGTTACATTTGAGTATGACAGATCAAAATAGCCAGCAGATTCGCGATTATGGCATGACATTGACAAATAAATTCTAAATTAGCTAAATTAAAATATCAATAATTGCTTATATACTTATTTGTCTTCGACTTTACGATTTTATCATCAATATCATATTTTAAGCCATCTCTTCTCTAAAGTAATATTTCCCTATTCAACTTGAAATTCCACTAAAGAAATAAAAATTTTCTCTTGCCCACGAGGCTTGAACATATTTGCCTGCCTTCAACCGAAGTGCTTCCTAACCGATCTACCTACATAAAATTGATGGAAGCACAAATAAATCCACCTCCAGTTGAAACAAATACAGCTTTGATCTATCATAAGAAAATTATTATTCATATGAATAAAATCAATCTAGTACATATTATCGAATAGAAGTGTTTGTAGGTCCCATAGAAGCATTTTTGAGACGTGTAGACAGGCTCATATGCCTGCAATATTATAATATTTCGTATTAGTCTGGGAAGAGCATACTATGACGAACATAAAAAACATAAATCTATCCTGCAAGGCATAAGGGATAACAACTAAGAGGGATGGTCTGTTGATGGTTGGCGATTTCCGAGAAACTATACCGAGAGAGGCATACCTGTGGATGGAATTAATGCCTGTCTGAAGATGTCAACATTGTTGGCATATGTCACGAAGTGCAGCCTAGCCACAAGTATGAGGGTACCTAGCCAGGGGCGGATTTCCCTATAGGCCGAGTAGGCCCGGGCCTAGGGCGGCAGATTTAGGAGGCGGCAAAATGTTTGAATGATTTTTGATTTTTTCTTGTAGTTGTGGGTATTTCATTACATTTTTATACTTTTTCGTTTTTTTAAATAAAATAATTCGTTGGAAAGTGTTATTTACTCCGATTTATGAGGCAGCCTACTCCGCTAATTCTAGCCTGGGGTCCCTTCACTGGATATAGATCATTCAATTTTTCGTGTTTTACAGGGAGTAGGGGGGCGGCAATCTTCCATAGGCCTAGGGCGGCCAAGTGATCATATCCGCCCCTGTACCTAGCTTGCATGTAATGAAAGATAACTAATATAATAAGTGTACCATGACATACAAGCTAATATGAATGATACTCAGTGGTTGCATGAAAGGACAAAAGTTGAAGGTGGCGGAAATACATTTGGAGAAACCATCCTTCTCCTCCGATCAGCTCTACGTGGCCTGGTCACGCTTGTTCAACTCACGTAATCTCAATGTAGTAGCTCAAAGTTACAGTACAGCGGTTTAAATACGAACATATGTCATGATTATTAAAAGATCCCAATACATACTTTGTCTTTAAACTGAGAGTTTTCAAAGATTGCGAACATTCATTTATAGCATTCAGTAGGCGTTTAATTTTGTTTTTAGATTTATTCTGTAATTGCAAATGTCATAGGATTTGCTCTGCCCTATCTTATAAATTTTATTTTAAGTAATACAGCTTTTGAGCATTTGTCAGGAAACGATTGACATGTATGACTAGTGACGTAAATATAGCTATTTGCACTGATTATTCGAGAATTGACTTCACTTGGCGAACAAAAACAAAACAATCCTTTTCACCCGTGACAATACGGCAACTCACACCTATGTATGGAGTTTCCATAATTCCGACATTATTATATTCTGTCACGAACTACTTCTCCATAAACTCCATTCTCCAAAATTGGCTCCTTGCTATTTTTTCACCTCCCAAATATGAAGAAATCTTTGCTTTTTTAAAGGCTTGAAGAAGTTGGAAAAACAGTTGGACAAAGTGTCTCGAAGCTAAAAGGAGATTAGATCGAAAAATAGATCGAATTTTCGTAAAAAAGACAAACTCTTTCATTTCAAATTCGCTGACTTCTCAACAAGGCTTTGTATAATTTTTATGAAAAACTCCTTCTATATTAAAATAACATTATTTTATAGTAAATTATATTTATATTTTTAATAATGTTAAATAATGTTACCCAAACGTAACTTATACATGAATTTCATAAATTCTGCTTCTATCCCGCTCTCGCGTACTTAGGGCTCAAAAAGATCTGAAGATCCTTATTTTGTTTTAACATGTAAATCCAACAACAATTGAAAATGTGTTATTTAATTTAGATTTTGGGTACAGAGCTTTTTGTAAATTAGCTAAAAATCTCACTGCAAAATAATTAATCATTTTGTTCTCAATCAATTTTCCACTGCCAAATTTCAAATTAGCGCTATAATTTCAGTGCTACCAACCTTACCTGCTTTTTCTGACCATTAATATGTAGATTTTGGTTTTGACAATAAGCATGGCTTTTATCTATGTGTACTTCAGAATTGTAACAAATTTAAATAAGAATACTTTATATATACAATTGTTTGCATATGTACGTAAATGTACGGCAATAACAATTAGAATAAAAAAAAAAATAATATTAGTTTGTTTTATACATTTTAGTTAGGACATTCAAAGTTTTGATACTCAGTTTTTATTGATGTTATTCGAAATCTCTAAACGATATGTGTTAACTTATCTAGTGCCCGCTATCTATTCTCAGATATTCGAACTTTTACCTAACAGACTTTTAACGATAGCAAAACCCGTCGATAGGGATGAATTCAAAAAGCTTAGTATTAACTCGGCTAACGATGAATTAAAATGCCTTCCACCAGAGCATATTTGCATACATTTCAAGAGGTTGTTAATAATTACTAGTTTCGGTGAAAAGTTTTTTCGAAATCGTTTTGGTTTTATTTCTCTCGTATCTTTTTCGTGTACAAAATTTCGAAATTGTCAATTAGATCGAGGTTAGTTTTGAAAAAAATAAAAAAAAAATAAATAAAAAATAATGTCGCCACCCACTTCAGTAACGGACGTGTTTTGGTTATTTTTATTTATTGTCTTTGAAAAGTTTAATTGTTACGACGACTGACAAACAGACAGACAGATATACATACATTCGCTAAGCTCTCAAGACCTTCGAATCAAAGTCGAATTCGATTCTATCTCTGAATCGAGTATCTTTGACCTTTGATGTCAGTCTTCTTGTCAATGTTAAATTTTTTTTTTTTTGACTTGGATATGGCGCATTTGATGAATTTACTGGATAAAGATTTGAGTACTGATAACGAAAAGCGTATCAGTCAAATAATTGGGTAAGTTCTTTGAAAAAAAAAAAAAATAAAAAAAAATTAAAACAAAATAAAAATAAAAGAAAACATTTATACCTTTACCGTTTTGTTTTGATTGATTTTCATTGTTTAATTTTTTCTGTTGTTTAATGGAATTGTGTCGCTCGACAGCAAACAAATTGCGTACACAGGAGCTGATCAATGAGTGATCTTTCGACATTTTATGAAGAAATTGATCTCAGTCCATTTCGTTCGTCTTCAATATTTCTGATAGATGTTCATATATAGAGTTGAAAACAGGTTGAATATATACTGCGCCCCGGTGGTGGTGGTGAACATTACCTTACAATTATTGCTGTGCATCAGCTACTGAAACATAATCAATCATTGGGGCTTCGTTAATGGATAAGCTTTCAACTAAAACGCAATTTTGATAGCATTCCTAGAGCGGCGGCTATGATTGATTGATTAAATGCCTTATCGTGAAAATGTTAGGTCTTTGGCGTGATTTAGTAGCTGGACGTGTACTCATGTTGTGGGCTGGGTTGGTAGCAATATTCGCTAAAAGCATGCGCAGAGATTAACGAGTTTTAGTTGGTGGTGAATTAATATGCTTCTTACTGTGAAATGAGGAATGTCACCGTTTTTTTTTTGGAATTTCGTACATATAATATTGGAGAGAAGATGCTTTTACATTTGACCTAGTATGTGGCCATAGCTATTTAACAAACAATTGCAAAACAACTGAGAACCTAATTTTATTTTAGATGTAGGTATAGAAATTGTTTTTGCATTTTAGAAATAAGTGGTAGGCACATAAGAGAATTTTGGTAGCGCCTATTCGCTGCACTTCTAAAGGTAGGCAACTGTTAGGGTTGCCATATTTGATTTTGATTTATATGCACTATATAGTCGTAAAGGTATATATATTCAGCATTTGTGGATTACGAGCTAATCGATTTTCGGTCTACTTCAACCTTAAATCCAAGAATCCGGCAATTCTTGAACTAAGTGAAATCAAGGTAATTTTTGATGCCGATATTAGTCAGCATCACGTCTGTGGTTACAGCTTGGTGTCTCTTCTTTCTCCATATAGGGGGATCGCGCATTATATATATACGGGATGATGCACATGTGGCCCTAGCCATCCTTATAGGTATTCATTTCACCAATTTAGAGGTAAATTACATCTGGATTAGGTTTAAGCTCCACAGATACATCACCTACTTCTGTGTCCTTTATCGCAACCCAAATATGTCTGATGATGGCACGGTATCGTATCCGTCTTTGATAATATCTTCAACAATATAAATCATTTCTTTTCTGTCTCATCCTCTTTTGAAATTGTCGTGGCAGGCGATTTTAATATCCATGATAAGCCGTGGCTCAGATATTCTTCCATCAGCAGTTCTGCGGATCAGTTGAGCTCTTTTGTGAATATTTTAATTTGCAACAGCTATGGATGCATTCACGCGAAATCCTGATGCAGCTGGAGATAGAGCTTAGCTACTAGATTTGTTTCTAACATCTCATAACGACAAATATTCCAATGCAATCGGTTCTCCTTTTGGTAATTCAGACTACTATTTAAGCTCGGCTCAATTTACCACCTCAAACCTGTGCTGCCCTCTTTTTCCACATACCAGTATGCTTCTATGGTGCTGTAAAACTGCTTATTGGGAAAGTCCCAATCAGTGTTTTAGAGAAATTGATTTTGCGGTCTGCTTTGTTTCAAGGAATATTGATGAATGCACATTAGAACTTTGTTTTTCTTTCTTTTATTTTATTAAGTCAAGCTTAGGGGATACCCGAAATGCAAAGCACAGTATGGCAGGAAGAAGATGGGAAAAGGATTAGGGGATATGAGGAGATGCTGATGTATGTCGTCCATAAATATGGTAGACTGTTTCACATTCGCACAGTTCGGGATAGAGAAGCATCACAGAATTTTATTTTATTCCTGAAAGTAATTGTAAAGGTAAAAGGATGTACGCGCTTTTCATCGCGAGTATTGCGTGCGTGCAGGAGTTATTCTATAAGGGATCAGACTAAATATTTCATCGGAACATTGACCATGCATGTAGCGACCGAAAGGCATTCGATATTGTGCCGAGCTTGAGCAAGTCAATGTGACAAGTTATACCTAAATCGTTAATGAGCTTGAAGGCTCTCTTCTGGAAAACATCTAATGAAGCTAAGGCTGACCATAACCAGCCTAGATATGGGAAAAGTATTCAATTCTAGGTCTGATGTAGGTTTTGTAGAGGAGCGCTAGATTTGTCTGGCTGGTAAATTTCTTTCATCTTTTCAGAAATCCAGTAGTAACATTTAAGTCTTGGCATATGTGAATACATTCCGTATTCTTATAGCAGATCTCAACAACAAAAAAATTGCTCTTGGTTTATCAATTTGTGCAACCAAGCAATAAAAGCGAGATATTCTGCTTTTCGCGCCTATCTATTGCATCCATGTCCGTAACTAACTGAAACAAGTCTATAAGACTGCATGAAAAACCTGCAAGTACATTATTCAGAGAGAAAAAGTTCCTTTTTACCAGAATTTAAACTTAATATCTTGATAAGCCGCAAAAGCGAGCAAAGATTTTTGGTCCTTGGTCAAAACCATTAGCAACAACTTCAAAGGTTCCTCTATATCTTCACTACTAAATATTAGTGAGGTGGTTCTTGAGTCCATGGATGAAGTCAATATTCTGCCAGATTCGCTTCAAATTCTGATCTTCCACCCACTTCACAGACACCACATCTCCCGTGTGGATGTGCATAAAAGCCAATACACATCCGTTCGAGAGATGTGTTCTCGCCCTTCTGTTATTTAAAAGCTGGCCTCATCCTGGGCTAAGTCTCTACGCAAACTATTCTACTTATATCAGATGTGTCGGCAGGAAAATTTCCAGCTACTTGGAAAACTAGCTCACGTTCAGCCTATTTTCAAGAAAGGCAATTCCTTAAATTTCGACCAATTGCAATCACTTTGATGCTTTTAAAGGTCTTTGAACCAATAATTAACTCCAAATTAATGAACGATCAACGATCAACGATTGCCAATATAGCTTACAGACTGGACGCTCATCTGAAAACTTGTTGACTTTTCCTACGGAACGTTGCAACCGTACTCTTTATAATTGTGGTGAGTCCAGAATTCGTTAAACTAGATATTTCTTTTGATAGAGTCTAGTAACCAGCCCTTTTAGCTAAACTTAAAGAACTTGGTCTCTCTCCTCCTATTATCGATTGAAAGTTTTCTATCCGTTCGGCTAATACGGATTCTACTAGATGACATTTTATCAGGACCTCACCCCATAAATGCCGGCGTACTCTAGACTCTCTTCTTAATTTTCATTAATGATCTGATTTCCTTTAATTTTAATCACATACATAGTGTTGTCGATGACAGTACCCTTGATTTCGCTTACATCTTTGATTCTCTTGGAAAACCCAGAGGGAATGCCGCATCTGTCAAACGGGATTGTATGATTAAATCATTGAATAACAATCTGGATAATATCATGTCGAATTCAGTGCATCTGAGCCCCAAAGTTGTGCCATATATATATAAAGTAAGATCAACATTTTTCTTCTGATGGAGTAGTAATTTACGACATACTGCCTTTATGTATTCTTGGCATTAATATTTCCAGTAAGGTAAGATGACCATTTGCAATAACTTGTCATATCGACTCGCTCGAGCACCGATGGCTTTCACTCCTTTATCGCTACATGAATGTTCAATATTCTAATGAAATATCTAGTCTGATCCCTTATAGAATGATTCCTGCATGTGAACAGCCTACCATCTTCTGCGTTTCTTCCGGCATACAAACGTTTTCCAGGTTAGGGTTCGAAAACTACTAAAACCAGTCCTGGTGTCTGGCAATTATAGGCAATTGTTTCAAAAAATTAACACCTGAGAAATAATTACTGGGGGAAAATAATATTTTTATCAGTTTTCAAATATTCTTAAAACGAATCTATAAGAACCTAGGTAGGTATGCATACCAAAACATTATAAATTTTCTCTTCATTTTAAGTGTATCAACCAAACCCAATCCAAAATGTATCTGGAATGAAATTCATTGCACCTATGTACACACAAACATATATCAGGCATACCTTTGTAGATTTGTTGGTATTTTCTTGGAATTTTTTCTTTTAAAAATAAAAATCTTTAGAGTGGAATTTTTATTTATTATTTTTATTTTCTGTACAGAAACCATGCAAACTTTTTTAATATATTTTTGATCAATCAATAAGAAGTCAATAATGGCCGCTTAAGTATCTGACCTTTATCAGAACGTGTCGATAAGATAAGATTTTACAGCCAATCGCTTCCATTGGTAAACACATATCGCATTACGTGACTATCATAATATTGAACCATCACACATTAGCGAGCGAAGCCAAGCCCAGACGGATTAATGCCGGTGTTGTGCAGTTCTCTCAACAGTAAAGCAACTTTGCGAATCAATTTAATCAGAAATTAGCGCACGTTTTGCAGTTCTAAATCGTGTTTGTAGGTATGTATGGCTTAAAGACGAATCTTAAGGGGCTAGAAAGTAAGGTACCTTGTTGATAGTTTTAATCCCTTCGAGTGCTAATAATTAATGGCAAGTGACTGGAAACGTTTGCTTATATATACTTACCTCATGGTGATGTTGTGAAATGAATCTAGCCATAACGTTTGGAGCATCTTTTCTTTTCTTGCTGCCAGATAATCATGCCATCGTCTTTAAGACGCAAGCATTTATAGACAATATCGAAGTGGTTAATCGTTAATGCTGTCCGCCTATTTTAATCGCGTAATCAGGAAGCTGAAAGCCTCATAATTTCTCTCGCGGGTATCAAGTAATAAGGAGTTTCCGAAACTGTCAAAAAGCCCATGTGCAGTCATAAATTCATTCCAGCTACTTAGGTGATTCTCTCCCACAATATGCGTATCTGAATCTGGTATTCACAAATGGATTGACATGAAGGCTTTTTTTTTAATTCCAGATGCGAATTCGGATTACATCTTGCATTCATGCAAATGTATTTTGGATTTGTTAAGATCTAAATGTGTTGAAATTATTCAGATGGCTGAGTTTTACTTTGATTTGTGTGAAATTTTGATAAATGTCCTCTATTTACAATTAAAAGCAATTATGGGTTGATGCTGTTTTTTCAATTCAAATCATAAAATACTTAAAAGGTTTGTGATTCCAGTAAGAATCATGTAAATACTATAATAGACAGGATGCTTCCGTTCAAGGTATATAGAAGACAAGGTATTCTCACTAAATTTTTGACACATAGCAGCTGATGTGCCGTGATGTCACTATTTTCAGCTATCGGTAAACAATCCGAAATAGATTCTTGTTTAACCCTTTTTAGACAAAAGAAAAAAAATGATAGTAAGTTCACTTTTTTACCTTATTAAATATTAAAATATGTATAGAGCACGGCACGCTACAGAGATATAGAGCACATGACAAATACCGAACAAGTGACGTCATCAACATTTTGTCTCCAGACAAAATGCCGGAACGTGGTTCGTACCGAGAATACCTTATCTTCTATATTTTTTTTTTTTTTATATTATTAAGCCAAGCTCAGGGGATACCCTATGATGCAAAGCACAGCATGGCAGGAAGGAGATAGGGAAAGGATTAGGGGATGTGAGGAGAGTGGCGGAGGTGCCGATGTGTGTCGCCCTTAAACTTCCGCAGATTGTATGCCGGAGGAAAAACAGAAGATGGTAAGCTGTTCCACATTCGCACTGTTCGGGATAAAAAAGCATCTCGGAATTTTACTGTACGGCCGAAAGTAATTTGAAGGGTTAAAGGATGTGCGCGGTTTGCAGCGCGAGTATTGCGTGCAGGAATCATTCTACAAGGGATTAGACTAGATATTTCATCAGAACATTGACCATGCATATAGCGATAAAGGAGCGAAAGGCATCCAACATTGCGGCGGTGCTCGAGTGAGTCGATATGACAAGTTATTGCCAAATCGCCAGTGAGCTTGAAGGCTCTCTTTTGGACAATATCCAATGAAGCTAAGGCTGTGCGACCAGCCCCGGCCCATATATGGGAGTTGTATTCCATTCTAGGTCTAATGTAGTACTTGTAGAGGAGCGCTAGATTTGACGGGCTGAAATATTTCTTACACCTTTTCAGAAATCCAAGACATTTCGATGCTTCTTTGGCAACAGAGAAGATTTGATCTGTCCAGTTTAACTTACTGGAAATATTAATGGCAAGAATGCTTAGTGACGGTGAGTCAGAAATTAATGCTCCATCAAAAGAAACTTGTGTGGTTAAGTTATGATCTTGTTTTAATGAGATGAGACAGCTTTGAGTCTTAGATGCATTGAATTCGACGCGATTCGCTTTGCCCCAAGCGAGGATACTGTTAAGATCGTTATTCAATGATCTAGTCATGCAATCTCGTTTAACACATGCGGCATTCCCCCTGGATTCCGCAAGAGTGTCAAAAGGAGTAAGCGAAATCAAGAGTACTGTCATCTGCGAAACTATAGATGGGATTGAAAGTAAGGGAAAGCAGATCATTAATGAAAACTAAAAAGAGAGTTGGAGAGATAACAGAACCTTGAGGCACACCGGCATTTATGGGATGCAGTTCAGATGTAACGCCATCTAATACAACACGTATTTGGCGACTAGATAGGAAACTTTCAATCCATAATAGAAGAGGAGGGGAGAGACCAAGTGCTTTAAGTTTGGCTAAAAGGGCTGGATGCCAGACTCTATCAAAGGCTTTTGAAATATCTAGAGCAACGATATTAGACTCACCAAAATTGTGAAGACTACGGTTCCAACGTTCCGTAAGAAAGGTCAGCAAGTCTCCAGATGAGCGTCCAGCTCGGAAGCCATATTGGCGATCGTTGATGAGACGATTAGTTTCTAGATACTTCATTAATTTTGAGTTAATGATAGATTCAAAAACCTTTGAAAGAATCGAAGTGATGGCAATTGGTCGATAATTTGAGGGATCGCTACCCTCTCCTTTCTTAGGAATAGGCTGAACGTGAGCTAGCTTCCAAGCAGTTGGAAATTTTCCTGTCGAATAAGACAAGTAGAAGAGTTTGCGCAGAGGTTTAGCCAAGGATGAGGCGCAGCTTTTAATTAACAGGGGCGAAAAACCATCAGGACCTGCGGCTTTGGAGACGTTGATCCCCTTAAGGACCCTGAACACATCCCTCGTACGAACGTGTATTGGCTCTTGTACAGATTCACACGGGCGATGCAAAACAGGTGTTTGTGAAGTTGGTGGAAGACGAGAATTTGAAGCGAATCTAGCAGCTAAAATATTAGCTTTATCCAGGGAGTCAACAATCACTTCACCATTATTAAGTAGTGAAGGTATAGAGGAACTGGTGAAATTGTTCCTGATGGTTTTGACCAGGGACCAGAAACCTTTGCTACCTTTGCGGCTTGTCAAGATTCTTTGTCTAATATTCTGGTCAAAAAGAAATTTTTCTCTCTGGATAATGGACTTGCAGGTGTTCCGTGCAGTCTTGTAGACTTGTTTCATTTCCGGACATGGATGCAATTGATAGGCGCGAAAAGCAGACTCTTTCGCTTTTATAGCTTGGTTGCACTTATCGTTAAACCAGGAGCGATCATGCTGTTGTTGAGACCTGCTGTAAGAATACGGAATGTATTCACGCATGACAAGATTTAGTATGTTACTAAATTGTAATGTGCATTCATCAACATCCCTCGAAACAAAACAGACCGACCAATCAATTTCTTTAAGATACTTATTGAGACTTTCCCAATCAGCATTCTTATAGTGCCAAAGAAGCCTACTTGTCGGTGGAGCAGTTGGGCGGCACAGGTTAGAGGTGGTAAATTGAGCCATGATTAAACAATGGTCTGAATTTCCAAGAGGGGAACCGACTGAAATGGAATATTTGTCAGGATGAGATGTTAGAAACAAGTCGAGTAAATTAGCTTTATCTCCAGCTGCATCAGGAATTCGCGTTGGTGCATCCACTAGCTGTTGCAAATTAAATGATTCACAGAAGAGTTCAACGAAACGGCCCGCAGGACTTGTGGTAGAAGAATGTCCGAGCCACGGTATATTATGAACATTAAAATCGCCTGCCAGGACGATTTCGGAAGAGGGGGAAACAGAAAGCAAATGATCAATATTGTTGGAGATATTGTCAAATACGGATACCGTGTCGTCATCAGACATATTTGGGCTGCGATAAAGGAAACAGAAGTATATGATGTGCTTGTGAAGTTTGAACCTAATCCAGATATAATTAAACTCTGGATTAGCAGAAGGAAAATCTTGAAGAATAGTAAAGGCCACATCACTCCGAATATATACTGCGATCCCTCTATGCTGAGAAAAAAGAGGCACGAAGCTGTATCCAGGGACGTGATACTTATTAATATCAGCTTCAGAAACGACCTTGGATTCACTTAGCGCAAGAATTGCCGGATTTTTTGAGTTAAGGTGGCAGTACACCGAAAACCGATTTGCTCTTATATATACCTTAGCTTCTGTTCATATCGTACTAAGAATATACAGGAGAAACATTAGCTCTTTCTCACGGGACGTGGTTGTGGGAGAGTAGCGTACAGAGGTATACCAGGGGGTTGGAGTGCTATCAAATCCGTATTAAGCTAGGGAGAGAGGACTTTAAAGTGGTTGCCTATACGGATGACATATATATGCATCTGGACAACCGGCAAATTTCTCACCACTAACAGTGAAAGGGTCGAGTAAGAGCTGCTTCAGCTGGACAGCTGGGCCAATAATAGTGAACTGATTGTAAACCCCCTCGAAAACAAAGCTTGTGCTTTTTACAAGTAAGAGGCAGGAGCAAAGTTTTAGACTTCCTGTCGTAGGTGGTGAGTATCTTACTCTCTCTAGCGAAGTAAGGTATCTTGGATTCCAAGCTGAGCTGGAAGGCTAATTTAGAAAAGCGTGTTAAGAAGGTAAGTGTGGCCTTCTAAACGTGCAAGAGATTTTTTGGTAGAAACTGGGGACTAAAACCCAGGTTGGTACGTTGGATGTATACAGACATAGTTCGGCTATCTATCAAATACCTTTCCCAACCTGTTTGGTGGGTGTGTCAATGCTATGATGCTAACATGCTAACATCGGATTTAGCTGTATGTGACTTCTTTTTCCCCCCAGAAATGAACTTGATTCTTTAGGGGCTGCGCGGCATTTTGAGAGTCGGTTCAAGTTTTGTGAGACTTTGATGAGTTGCGCCGGTGCCTTGATATAGTGGTGAAGTTGTGTTTCTCTTAAACGTCTCAAGACATCACAATAGAGAATATATTACTTGTTCTATTAGGAAAGAACATTAGTTTTGTTGTGTGCTTTACTTGGGCTAAGACTTTTTCTTTTTGAGAGCTTCTTCGTACAGGATCATATCCATAAGCCCAAACCTCATCACCTCTGATTACACTTGAAATGCGCCTGCTGGATGACATGAAAAGTATATCATAATTGAGGAAGCTAGGAGAGGGGATTTAATTATGAAAAAGGGTTTCCACTTTTATCTGCTCTAAGCAATAGATCGTGGATATGTTGGCAGGGAATTGATGATAGAAAGATACAAAGCCTATGAATTGTCCGTTTTCCATGGATCTTTTTAAGGCATTCATGGTATTTAAGATGTCGATATTGAAATAACCACCAAAACTTCTATTGTTATAATGTTGTGACAAGTTGCTGAGCGTAATTTCCAGTTCAGAAACTTATACAATAGAAAAACTTTTCCAGAAGAATAAATAGCTGACAATATTTGTACATATGTTCTTTGTTCCTAGTGAATGCCAAAAAAGCCTCTCTTTTCTGATGTTAAGCGTGGCGATACACATAGAAGAAAGAGGGGACATATTTTTGCTAATAACGTAGATCCTAGACTGTGCGATGAAGCCCTATGGCTCGCTAAATCTGATGCCACGATGTATAGCAATGGTAGAGAAGAGAGCCTTACTTTCTGATAGTAAAGAGTATTTGAATAAAGATTGTCAAATTCAACTGATGCTTTGACTGCGTAGAATTGGCTCAGAAGTGAAAAGCCGCGGATTTTGAGGAGAGCGGGTGTTCATTAAAGGCTCCCATAAGATCATCTGTTTGTTCCTGAATTAGAGTAAAATTTAGGTAGGTATAGTGAACATAAATGATTTAAGAAACTTAAGCAGAGCCCTATACTCTACCAGCGGAGTGTAGAGGAAAAACAAAACCAAAAAAGTATTTATGCCTTGAGTATCAGCTGTGAAGAATAATGGTAATAAACCGTCGACATCTCAGCAAATGTAAATTATTTCGAAGAAAATATGATAAGGGTACATAACCACTCCAGAAGTTATAGTAGAGCATTTTTTTTAAAAATATTGTGTTAAAGCTGCAAGTATACATAAATTAATTACAACACAAAAACTGGACAAGTAGAAAAAATAATTTGTAATGCCTCGCTCCAATATAAAATGAATGATGCCTCGACCTGATGTAGGGAAGAACTTAATGTTTTTTTAAAAGTTTACCGTACATTTTTTCTTTAGAATTTTTATGCATTATTTAAGGCCGACAATGGGTGCGGGCCGCTAGAAATTTGTATGAACATAGACGCGTGAATAAGCATTCATTTTCTTTAAGCCGGTCCCACACAATGCGTGCATACTGCATTTGTCTAATATTTGGCATGCGTCTGATTTGTGGAGGTATGTGTGAGCTACAAAGAGAAATAATTTTCATTCGTACGCTTTAGCCAAACCCAGCGGGCAAAATTCCAAGCGCTTCGAAAAAAAAGCAGATTCGTAGCGCTAATAGGTAATAGGTTACAGATATACTTCCAAAAAAGTGTTTCTCTGGAAGCAATCTGAATCAATTTCGAAGCAAATATTGAATACGAACGTGATCATGCAAGTTTTCTCTCGCCTTACGACTAGTCATTGTGATTCGCAGAGTTTCAGAAGACATTTGCTTTGTGAAGTTAAATATATATAATACTTTAAACTATGTGATTTTCTTTTACTTCACACAATCATTAACCTCAAACTTTAAATTTTCTGTAATTAAAAGAGAAAACATGGTAACTTTTTGTGCCGACACTGTAGAAGCTGAAATCGTGCAGAGCTTCAAATTTGCTTCTCACAAAGTGCTTTAAAAGCGATTAAACGAAGCTAAAAGGAAGTGCTTGTTTCTTCGGACATGCAATGTTAAAATTTATAAGAAACTGAAGCACAATCGAAGCGCTTTGTGCGTCCGCAGAAGCGCTTAGAAAGGACTTTTAAAGCGGCTTTTCCCCGCTGGGAAGTTTGTACGCCCCGTAGCCCCGGAAGATACAAGCCATGAAGTCTGCGTTGACACCGACACATTAAAAGGCCTTAACGAGCCGGCTACAGCCATGCAGTAAGAGCTCACTCTCCCTTGTTTTGTACACTTGATCATGAAGGAAGTAGGTACTAAGATTTCATCTTAAACAGGTCCTAAAGCCTAAAACTATCGCTTTCACAGAAAAATGAAGTCAACGTAAATTGCAGCCAAATATGTTTTTGTTTCCAATGGTTGAAAAAAATAGCATCTAGAACAAATTTATGGAAATTATAGCGTTTGAAAAACTCCTGCAGTAAGACAAAACAAGAAGACTGGGATATTCGCCTGCTAACCGACCCGCTAGGGCGCAACTCACTTTTTCAGAATTTGTTCATGGCTTGTATATTCCGGGGGCTACGAATGCGCCCTTAAAGTGTACGAATAAAAAATATTCCTCTTTCTAGCTCAAACACACCTCCTCAAATCAGACAGATACCAAATAATTGACAAATGCACGCATTGTGTGGGACCAGCTTTAGAAATTTACAAAAAATATTTGGGTAGAATGTTTATACACTTTGGTGAATTTTGGAGTTATTTTCAGATACAATACTTGATGTGTGCCGTTGTCGACCTCTAATGACGCATAAAAATTCTAAAGAAAAAAATCTCCAGTAAATTTCTAAGAAAAAATTGAATTCTTCTCTACATCAGATTGAGGCATCGTTGATTTTATATTGGAGCGAGGCGTTGGAGATTGGTTATATTTTTTAAGAAATCTTCATCTTCAAAATTTCAGGCTTTGATTCCTGGCTGTGCCTTTTCTAGATAAAAGGAAAAAGAAAAAACGTCGAAAAGATCGAATGAAAAAACACCAGATATATTTGGTTGCAAGAATCTATTATATAAATGTGAGATTTAATGAAAGTGGAAATAGTACCCAACCCCATTTTATTTAAGAACAATTTACAGTCAAAGCTCTCCAACCCGGGGGGGGGGGGGGTTACACGAGATAATGCGTGATTTTAAATTAGACAGCTGAAGGCAGTTCGCTTGATGTCTTATCATCTTGCATGCAAGTTCATTTAAAAAATTTCATTGAGACGTAAAGTCTTGTGTATGTCGGAAATTTTATCAATAAAGGAGGAAGCAGAATCGGAAAAACTGAAGAAAAAAGAAAGAGGAAGGTGTTGGTAAATGGTGTAATGCAAATGATTCCAGGAAATTTCATTTTCCCGGTATAAATTTATTAATTTCTCTCAAGCATTACTTTTCTGCCATCTTGAAAATTGTATAATGTCAAATTACTATCACCTCAGCTGTCATGATTTTTCATCATGCAAAATCGCTGAAAGTTGCATGGCAGTAGAGACTACACGTGCAAGAAGTATGGCAGTGCAAGTTGAGTGCAAGCTGTACTGCCCCGAGTAAGTTGAAATCGCACTTGCCAGTGAAAACGATGCACGTTAAGCGGCGTGGTGCGGGGGGAGGTGTGATTTCGAGTTAAGGCATTTTTATTAAAAATGTTCTGATATTGTAGCTTTGTTTGTATGCATTCTGCTTTTACATATGAACGGTAACTTCTGATTGTTTTTTCTGAATACATTTTTTTATTTTTGAGGCCAGCCCTTTAACTCGTACACGAATTTGTCTGTCTGTATATTTCTTTTTTACTATTTTCGACACTCTCGTAGACCCTTTTCCTCATCACAGCGAGCTGAAATTTGGCACACAAATTTATGTCGCGTGACAATTGAATCTATCAAAATTTGAACCGGAAATTTTCATGGAAAACCCGGAAAATCGGGAAAAATCATTTGAAAATTTGGCACAAATATGATTAGTGATAAATCCGTTTCAGGAAAAATGCAGAGTTTTCCGATTATCCGAAAAAATTTTCCGGAATTTTCCGACTTTTCCGGAATATTTTCCGGTAAAAAAGTTTTCTAAATTATGCAGGATCAAGTTCCCTATCAACTGGCATCATTACTTTCTCTCCGACAATGGTGCAAACTTGCAGAAAAAATCGAGGAAAATTCATGTAAAACGCTTTTCCGGAGTTTTTCCGACCAAGGAAGCGTTTGAGCGTTTTTCAAACCTAAGACAAAATTGTAGAGCGCAGTGAGTTGCATAAAGTTGCTTTTGTGGAAAATTCCATGCAAACCCAGAAAAATCATCGGAAAAATTTTCATCGATATGAATAGTGATAAATCTGTTTCAGGAAAAGTACAGAATTTTCCAATTTTTATAAGCTATGCGGAATCATTTTTTTTCCGTCCTACTGGCATCAGTACTTTCTCTTCAACAATCATGAAAACTTGCATGAAAAATCGAGGAAATTCATGTAAATTTTTAAAAAAAATTTCATAGTAACAGGAAAAGTCTGTGGAAAATATTGAAAATCGGGAAAAATCAGTAAATCATCTCCATGCAGCACGTAATAACAATTTAGTTAACGTGAAAAAGGCAGAAAATAAAATAAGTAAAAAGCGAGTTTTCAAACAAAACTGAGGCCAAGCCGCATGAAAAAGTAGAAAATAAACTTTTCTTCACACACAGAGGTGGACTCAGATTTTATTCGCTGACAATCACCGATATATTTCAGTATGATCAATCAGAGGTAATAAGTGATTTGATTCATGAAGAGAAAGAATATTCAAGAGAAATGTCCCAATCAAAAAATCTGAGTTCGCCTCAGTGTGTGAAGAAAAGTTTATTTTCCGCTTTTTCATCCGGCTTGGCCTCAGTTTTGTTTGAAAACTCGTTTTTTACTTATTTGATTTATTCAAAATATTCAATATTGTTCAGAAATATAGCCTTTCAATAATAACACTATCTAAAGAAATTGCCAATTGAATACAAAGTAAAAAAAAAATCAAGTAATAGAAAATGGCACAAGGGTTTATCTGAATTTATTCGAGTTAGAGGAGGGCGAATAGTAAGCAAAAAGTCCAACAATTTCTGAAAATCAGTTCGACTTAGGGCGGTTTTCGATCGAGATAAGGAATTTCGAGTGATGAGAAGAATTTTTTATGAAAAATCGAAGGGATGGCCAAAAGAAGTGCAAGACAAAGTTTGACTTAAGTTTGCTTCCCACGACGCGTGGTTTCACGAGCCAAGCCACTTAGTGCAGACGAGCTCGAGTCACCTCGCGCAAGCTCGCACCGTGCCTTTGAAGTTACCGACTTTAAATGGACCGAACGCGCCAGCACAGGTGAGCTCTCGCCACCTCGAGCCAGAGCCTACCAACTGCGTGTTGGATCGTGCTTGTGAAATCACGCGCCGTGGGAAGCCAGCTTTAGAGAGGTTTGACTATTTATAAATGGGGAAAATATTTAGACCAAGTTTAAATGAACTTCCAGTATTCATCATACATCTGGGGTATAGTGGATTTAAAGTCGGGGACTGGTAAGATTTCAAAACAGCTTTCAACACATTTCATTTTTTTTGAACATTTAAATTATTATTAAATAATACAAATACTTTATATCTTGAAAACAATTTGAAATTAATAAAACCCCGTTAAATACATTAAACATTGGATGTCCTAAGTTAAAGAATGTTATCTAAAAATTGAGCCTCGAAATTTTTGTTTTTATTTTTTATATTTTTAGACTCTGGTCATCCTGATCACACCTTTTGATTAAAAACTTTGGTGGCAATATTCAATAAAATTTTTGAACACTGAATTGTAGCTAAGCAATAAAAATTAAGATATGAGATTGGGTTCTGTTCTTCGCCAACCAATCAACTATAGGAAGTACACTAATTAAAAAAAATATATATATTACCTTAATAGAAAATCAGATAACAGAGAGAACCAATAACTTAAAACAATTCTGTAGAAAATGAAAGTGGCTGATCATGAATGGCTTAGATTTGATCGATAAAATATATTCTCTATATTGCACCTGATAAGAAATGATTACATATATATATACTTGTATAAAATGTACGCATAAACTCAATCTTACATACTATGTATATACCTACCTATATAACATTTTTGGAAAAAAAAAACAACATGAACTCTCGTTGGTTAATTGCAGACGGTTAAGTGACATTAAAGGTGTCTGAAAATTTGATAAGATAACGCGCAACATACGCGCACCTTACAGAAAAAAAACACTTGTTAAGCTTTCGTTTACGGGAAAGCACAACGTTTTTAGAAATTCTTCAATATATCAACTGAGTTTTCGTTGAACTAATGAGGTAGTAAGATCGAGAGCAATTAATTTAATATTTCTTTGGAGAAAATCTAAGTGTGTAAATTGCGATAAAGAGCTCCGTGATATATCTTGCAGTAGTGTCAGCGATAGTGATTTATGTTAGAAATTATTAATTGGATAACAATTCGGAATGATTCAAAAAGTTGGGGTAAATTAAATAGTAAAGTAATTTCCTTTGATATGTAATATAATTTTCTAAAGATAAAGTGTTGTAAATTTACATTTATTATATATATGGCAAGAGTACAATATTTTATTTGTAAATTATTAAAGTTTGCGTGTATTAATTTCTTCTATAGTACTTATAGCACTAATTGAATTTCTTAATTAGAAAAGTGAAATAATCGATTTATTTGAATTGGAAAACGCACTTAATTGTTTTGGTTAAATAATGAACAATCAGAGTATTTTTACTTAATTAGAACTTTTCCACATGATTTTATTCAATTGAGCAAGGGTTGTGTTGTGGGCGATATCATTTTCTTGGTTCAATGTTCCCTGATTTTTACATGTAACTTAATATTTGCTGCATTTGAAATGGCGAACTTTTTGGAATGTTGAACCTCATTGACCTCAAAGTACCAGAGATTATTTTATGATAACTTTAAATTTAGGAAAATGTTTGATCTCAAGATTGAACGGGATAAACAGACAAAATAGTAGAAATAGTGTTAAGATTTCTAAGGTTTCTGATATTTTACTTTGTTTTGCTGTGATCACAATTTTGGGTAAAAAAAAAAAGCAGATAAAATATTAGTGTAATATTTCCATTTTCCTGGCGGAAATTAATACGGATGAACTGGATTTATAACTGTCTTAAAGAACTAGAAGAGCCCAGAGTAAAAAATGAAAAGCATTCGAATATGGCCATCCAATAATTGTAATAAACCTACTGCTTCTCGATGAATTGGAATCCGCTAGATAAATATATATTTTTGAATATTTTTGAAGTAAAATGCAGAGTATAACGCAAGATACGTCTAAGTGCAGTTTATTTAGGAAACCCAGTTTCAAAATCTATCCGATGTCGAGCAGTTGTCTAGCTAAAAAATATATGCTATCATAATGTAAACTCTGGACAACCCTGTAGTTATGCCAAACGAGTTGGAATTTAATATGTTCACAAATCTGGAGCAATACTGTTGCCAATTTATATAATTTATTCTCCAATATCTAAAGGTCCAAAGGTTATTTGTAAAATAAATTTAAAATCAATATATTTAGTTTGTACAGGGTAAAGGTACAGAGGACATAAATTATTTATTGATGTTTGTGTTAATAAACGTGAAAGGCCAGATGATGGCTGCTCCTTTCTGAAGATTTCCGGGTTAATGTTATTAATTTCTTAGTGAATATTTAAAAGGAAGTAATCGACGAATACTTTTGTACTTGCACATGTGTGCGACCGACTAATTGAATTAATTGAATTCAAACGATCGGGAATCATATGTTTATTGTTGAATTATTTTATGCACACTATGAGTCAAACGTTATTGTATTTTAACAGGCACACGATTTTGTCGGAATTTTTGGGTTAATTTCTATGACACAACATTAGCGAACACCGATTTTCTATACCTACAGGATGCTCATAAATTCTTATACGCATTCACAGTTTCGAAATTTTTCACTATTTTTCTAAAATATTTATTATACAAGCTTCAAAGTATTCTGATGAATGCCTGATTTGAGAGTTTTTGTTGGCTTCGGACGTTATTCGCTCAATTCGTCGCACATGTTACCCAAAATAATGAACTACTCGTAGCTTGAGTTGAAATCAGAT
Organism: Dioctria linearis; assembly: GCA_963930735.1. NCBI lineage: Eukaryota > Metazoa > Arthropoda > Insecta > Diptera > Asilidae > Dioctria > Dioctria linearis. Next base: position 64,917,293 of record OZ005741.1, read on the forward strand.
AGTTGACACATTTTTGCTTTTGACGCAAGAATCTACACAGACTTCCATGTAGCTCAAACATTCATATATCAGGTGATTCAATTTAGGCTTCTACATGCTTGTTTTTTATATTAACTCAGAGATATTTCGGACCCGTGCCTTGGAATAAAAAAAGAAATAAAAAAAAAACGCCAATCGCAAGGGATACCACTGACATATATAAAATGTACTGCTGATACTACTGAAATTTCTTACATTATTTAACATTTTTATGCGATCACTTTTCTATAGTTGTCTCTTTTTGGTTTAACTACTTTATTCCGCGGACAAATTATAAGTTCTATACAAAAAACACCATAGTCTAGCTTCAGTTCAGTGAATATAAATAGATGGCAATACAATATTTGTAATGTCCCAGGCAGGCAGGTAGACAAAAATTGCTTAATTTTATTTCTTTAAAAATCAAGTTTAAAAAATAGTGGATGTTGTAGAAGATAAGCTTCCAAGAACAGAAATAATTTCGAGTGCTTCTATAATTTGTTTAACTTTTAATATGAATATTAAAGCAAAACTAAAACTTGAAATTGAAATAATTGTCACATCCTGCCAAAAGAAAGTTGACCCATATGAAAAAGAAAATCAGGCAGTCCATGTTATATATGTCAGTGAGGGATACCTTATGGTGCAAAACATAGCATTACAGGAAGGAGACAAGCAGGGGCGGATTTGATCACTTGGCCGCCCTAGGCCTATGGAAGATTTCCGCCCCCCTACTCCCTGTAAAACACGAAAAATTGAATGATCTATATCCAGTGAAGGGACCCCAGGCTAGAATTAGCGGAGTAGGCTGCCTCATAAATCGGAGTAGATTTGAAAAAAATGGAGTAGAATTAAAAATAAAGCTTTCCAACGAATTATTTTATTTAAAAAAACGAAAAAGTATAAAAATGTAATGAAATACCCACAACTACAAGAAAAAAGCAAAAATCATTCAAACATTTTGCCGCCCCCTAAATCTGCCGCCCTAGGCCCGGGCCTACTCGGCCTATAGGGAAATCCGCCCCTGGAGACAAGGATAGGATTGGGAGACGCCAAAAAAACGGATAATATTTTTAAAAAAATGTTAGGTATTTTTATGGTGTAATGCGTGTATAAAAATTTTCGATTACTTTGTGGGAGAAGCTATTTCGTTTCGTGTATTTCTTCTTTCAGTTTTGGAATCTACATTTCAAATAACTCCAGAGAAAGATATTTTGGGGATTAAAGCTGCTTGATGTAGCCATTTCTAGATATGATGCAGCTTTGAAAAATGTATTTCCAGTAGTATACGACTATTTCTACTGCTGTCTAACTATTTAAAGCCAGAGATCTTGGGTGTTCATAGCTTCCAATTGGTTGTACAAAAATGTTTGTTATCATACTACGGTAGCGAATGCCACTAATTATATCAGAGTTTTCCTCATCATCTTTTAAAAATATGGGCGAATTACGTCGGCAGAGTACAAGCTACAATAAATCCTGACTTTTCGGGGATGCATTTTCCTAATTTTTTTTTTGAATTTTCCAATTTTCTAATGCGGAAATTCGTTTGTTTATGAATACAAAAAGATAAAAACGCGTTTCGTCACTAAAGATGATTTTCTTTTAAACATTCTCTCCTTGTTCACGTATCGATTTAGTAAACCTACCACGCTGTTGATAATTTCGTCGTTTTAATTCTTGGGTTATTTGGATTTTGTAAGGGTATTATTGCAAATCCTTTGTAAAAATTCGTTGCGTAATTGAATATGAAAAGTCCAATAGCTAAGATTGATGGCGAATTTATGTGATTGGTTACTCGGTCACACTTTCATAAACTATGACAATATTTTCGTTTAAGTGGCCTGGAACAATATGCTGAGGTAGTTTGAGGTTAGGTATTGAATCAGCTTATTCGAATTTCCTGACTAAATTTTTATAATAGTCTGCCGTGCTGTTTCGTTTTTCTTTTGTTCTATGATAAATTTTGTACATTTTTCTACTATACAAAAGTCATTTTAACATTAACAAATACCTTAACGTATAGAAAAATATTCATCACTGTCATATGAAAACTCACCTTAAATCATCCCTTCATACCCTTAACAACCCACTGTCTGTTACGTAACAATAATTGATTTAAATTTTAGTCTTCTTACCAGAATTAAAATTATTTTTTCTGGTGAATAGTACTAACTAAACGTACGAACTCCACTAAGTCTAAATTGCGACTTGGTCATTAAGTAAAAACTATTTATATATGTAAATGAGATTCAAAATTATACGGGAAATCATTTTAGATTGTTCAATCTAATAAGAATGTAATTTTTCCCTCTAATAACATAACATAAAAAACGTTATCAGAAGATCATCAAATCAAATTAATTCTATTCTACTCCGCATAATTCTCATACGAATTTAAGTCATTTTTGGAATCATTTTCGTCTAAATTTATGCAAAACAAATAAAACATTCTTCTTTACAAATTTGCATAAAGTTTTTACCAAATTTTCTTAGAAGTAAGAGTTCTAATTCCATTTTAATACAAATAAAATAGAAAGTCATAGAACCGCCAATTCTCTAATAAAATTGGGCAATATTAAAAAAAAACGCTAATAACCAGGAGCTGACAACTTAAAATTAAGACATGACGCCAAAACAAACAAGAGCCCAAAAACAGAAAAACGCACATATGTAGAGTAAGGCCGTCCCGGTCATTTTTTAATTTCGTGGACGCTACAAATAATCCTCTTATCACACCACGATCACTGTCCACAAGTCGTTATCAATGGATTCGGAATTGAAAAGCAAAAAATTACCGAGAAATTAAAAAGGCCACGTAAAGTCAGGTAAATGCTTTTAATGAGTGTGGAACACAATTTTAGGCGCGTGTCGACTTCAAGAAAAAAAAGGTCTGTAATTTCCTTCCACCTTGATCAGAGATGCAAGATAGATCAAGATCATGCGATAAGCTTCAAGGAGTCCTAAAATGTTATTCGATCCCTTCCTAAATTCCTTTTTGGTGAGTAATAAAAGTGACAGAGGTCCAACATTTCATTTGGACTCATCATGACGCCAGATTCTAAGGTCGAAATAGTTTTTTTTTTGGGTGTAAGAAACAAAAAAAAAGGAAAAGTTATGCAATAGGCAGTAAAGTAAAAATTCTAAAAAAAAAAATACGTTACCGGAAAACCGAGGTAAAATTAATTAGCTGAACTGAGGTTTTCTAAAACATAATCCTCAAGTCCTTAAGGAAATGTAATAAAAACATTAGGAAAATAATAATATTCATGCTTCATATACATTTGAATGTGTTTGTGGGAATTCCCTACGTAGCAAAAGATTTCATATAATCTTTAGCTGATAGCTGTGGCCAGATATGGTTATCTGTCCAATAATATTTACATATGCAAATCGCTATCGGTGAGATACGGCATCTGTAGTTTATCTCGAGCCACAGCGTTGAGATTGGACATTGACAAGGGAGCGATTAGATAGTATTATATGATCGGTCTCCCCAACTTGACCATAATAAACGGAATTTCTTAGTAAAACAATATGCCTTTGAGCGGCATACTCCCTATAACACAATCAACCGCACTACATATAGAGTAATGCGGATGTAAATGCAGTTTTATTTCCAAGATAATTACGAATAACTCAACTGGAATTTCATGCTGGTCTGACGTCATTTCCTTCCGTTGGGTTACCCATCATGAGTACCTATGACGATTTACTTACAGTTACATTTCTTAGTTTAGCAAAATGTTGGCGTGCCTTGTGTCAACGGATTTGTCACTTTTTCTTTTTGATATTTTTGCCGTCGGAAGAATACAAGGTGGTGATGGTGCAGTTGTTGTAGTTGTTATTATTGTCTTTGTTTATTCTGTTGGTTCATCGATGCGGGAAGGAAGTAGAGAGCACTTTTTACAAGCACGTCAGAGACATGTTTGCTCTTTGAGCTATGTTTACACGACTCACTTAACACGTTATTTCACGCTGTACTGAGCTGAGTTTGAAGCGTGCCAGTTATCGCGCCTCACTTCACTGGTTCCAAGACAAGTAGTTCTTACTAAATGAAGTCGTTTGGCGTACTGTTAAAATACCTTGAAAATCTTGGTAACATCATAATTATCTACCTTGACGGAAACGCTTCATATACATATTCGCCACAATAAAATGTTTACACGGAAGCTTTTTATAATAAGTTTGACTCCATGATGTTTTAGACTTTTTTTTTTATTTTGATTGAAGATTTTAAAAATATTTCAATTAACAAAATGAGAAATTTAAAATTGACCTAAGACATTTTGATGTACGTAAAGGATTTTGGAAAAAAATTTTTTAGTGTTGTATATTGTTTTTTTTTTGCCGGACCTATAGATGTGAAATCGATATTATCTAAAAGGTACCACTGCACCACTTAGAAGTCTTTAAAAATTCACATAAAAAGGAAATATCATTGAAGATATGACACTGTTTAGAAATACGAGTAAAGATAGACAACTTTTTTATTTTATCTCTGCACAAGTTTTTATATCGTACCACACATTTAATGTATTTCGTACGGAACACATTAATACTATGCCTATGGAACAACTTTAAACATTGAAACATTTTTGATCTCGCCCTAAAACTTTGGGTGTCAAGCATTTCGAAATTTTCCTGTCGAAGAAGAGGTTTAGCCAAGGGGATGAAGTACATCTTTTAATTAACAGGGGCGAAAAACCATCAGGGCCAAAGCCCCAGTTTGGAGACGTTAATCCTTTTAAGGACCTAAAACACATCTCTCGTACGGATGTGAATTGGTTCTTGTACACATCCACATGGGAGATGCAAAACAGATGTTTGTGAAGTGGGTGGAAGACGAGAATTTGAAGCGAATCTAGCAGCTAAAATATTAGCTTTATCCAGGGAGTAAACAATTACTTCACCATTATTAAGTAGTGAAGGTATAGAGGAACTGGTGAAGTTGTTGCTGATGGTTTTGACCAGGGACCGAAAACCTTTGCTACCTTTGCGGCTTGCCAAGATTCATTGTCTAATCTTCTGGTCAACAAGAGATTTTCCTCTCTGGATATTGGACTTGCAGGTGTTCCGCGCAGTTTTGTAGACTTGTTTCAGTTCCGGACATGGATGCAATTGACTGGCGCGAAAAGCAGACTCTTTCGCTTTTATAGTTTGGTTGCACTTATCCTTAATTCAAGAGCGATTTTTCTGTTGTTGGGATCTGCTGTAAGAATACGGAATGTATTCACGCATGCCAAGACTTAGTATGTTACTAAATTCTAATGTGCATTCATCAACATCCCTCGAAGCAAAACAGACCGACCAATCAATTTCTCTAAGATACCGATTGAGACTTTCCCAATCAGCATTCTTATAGTGCCAAAGATGCCTACATGTGGGTGGAGAAGTTGGGCGGCACAGGTTTGAGGTGGTAAATTGAGCCGTGATTAAACAATGAACCGACTGAGATGGAATATTTGTCAAAATGAGATGTTAGAAACAAATCCAGTAAATTAGCTCTATCTCCAGCTGCATCAGGAATTCGCGTTGGTGAATCCAATAGTTGCTGCAAATTAAAAGAAGAATGTCTGAGCCACGGTAAGTTATGGACATTAAAAACGCCGACCAGGATGATTTTGGAAGAGGGGGAGACAGAAAGCAAATGATCAATATTGTTGGAGATATTGTCAAATACGGATACCATGTTGTTATCAGACATATTTGGGCTGCGATAAAGGAAACAAAAGTAGATGATGTGATTGTGTAGTTTGAACCTAATCCAGATATAACTAAACTCTGGACTGGCAGAAGGAAAATCTTCAAGAATGGCAAATGCCATATCATTTCGAACATATATTGCGATCCCTCTATGCTGAGAAAAAAGAGGCACGAAGCTGTAACCAGGGACGTGATACTGATTAAGATAAGCATCAGAAACGACCTTGGTTTCAGGTCTGAGCCTCCTGATGAGCATTCATTAAATCTAATAGAAGAGCTCATTGGATAGCATGAAACTGTTCCCTATACCTACCCTATACCTATACTAAACCAGCAATAAATAAATATTTATTATTGTCATCACCTTGTCAGATGACATTTCTACTAGGAAAATTTGAATTGATTTTTGTGATTTATTTATTTAAGTTTTTAAATTATTTATTTTAAATTAATTTTATGATTTGTTTTCTGCGCGGAAAGATTGTCGCCGGTATGCTGAGCAAGATGTTATGCCCAAATCCTTACGCCTCAGCATCTTAGAGTTTGAATTCGGAAAAATATGAAATCAATCGTAAATGCAGATTATCATTTATGAATTCATCATGACACTCATTGACGTGCTCCTTAATAAACTCATCGTGACACTCATTATAACGCTCATTAATAAGCTCAACGTGACGCTCATTGACGTGCTCATTAATAAGCTCATCGTGACCCCCATTGACATACTCTTTAATAAGCTCATCGTAACGCTCATTATGTCCTCATCGAAGTGCTCATCTAATATTGTAAAAAGCACAAAAGAAAAGCAAAGTATACATTTCGAAATAAGTAAAAGAGTTGCAATATCTCATGCACACTATCTGTGAATAAGTAAATAAATGATTTTTTCCCGGCGTTGATTCAAATGCATATAAATTTCAACATTACGTTTTTCTGATTGCTCATGAGGAGCTCATTGATGAGCTCACCATGATATGTCTACCAGGGTTATGAATTGCAAACACCTTGATACTTTTCAGTCAAATTAGAATTGGTTTACATAATAACTGCCCCTTGCGGAGCAGGAGACAAGGTAAAACTGTGAGAAATTTCTACTAGGGGTGCATTAGAATTAATGAACGAAGAGGCTATCGGTACGCAAACATATTCGTATATAATCTTAGACAGTCAAGCCACGATGAAAGCATTATACTCCAATGCCTTCACTTCAAAGCTGGTATGGTGCTGTGGAGATGTCCTAGATATACTATCAGAGGACAATAAAATCATTTTTAGATGGATACCAAGGCACGAGGGACATGAAAAAATGAAAGCACTCACTATTTAGCCCGGAAAAGAGCGATACGTCCATATACCGGACCTGAATGATTCTCTTGGCCTCACAATAAACAGTTAGAAGGAAAAATAAATTTTCAAAATAGGAAACGCTCACCAGATATAATGGCAGCACCTTCCGGGACTAGGTCATGCGAAGCAGTTAAGTTTAATTTCCCATACAAAGATTTTAAACGAATCATCAATGTAATAAGCACCTGATAACTGGCCATTGCTAGCTTAGGTAAATGCTTAAAGAAATGGGCAACACCACAGACGATAACTGCCGACTCTGCAACGAAGAGATAGAATCTGTTTGCGGAAGTCTTCAATGTCTAGGCAAGGGCTTTGTAACCCAATCAAACGCACGCAAAACTGACCCTAATGAGGAATTAACCAATCTAAAAAGGACGAACGTGAACTGGACTGACCACGGCAGGGGCGCCCCTATTCAATAATAATAATTGGTGTACTTAAAAGTACAATCTGGATGAAATTCAGAGGTTGCCAGCGTTCATAGTCTTATGAATGTCAGTTGTTTTCATTAGGAAAGCATGCCCGCAAATAAAGGATGCAAGAAAATTCGACGACCCTCGTTTTACCTATTTGTTGGCCTCTAAATATTTGTTTATCGATTGATATGAAACAAAGGAGGCTAATTTGTCTAAAGCCCTTTAAACCCACCAGCAAATGAGCTCATTTTGGTTATGGATAAAACAATGGCAATCTTCCATTTCACTGACTTCTTTATTTACAACATAGGAGTGACAGCTCTGGCCAAATCAATATATCCACGACGCGGGCTTTTTAACAAAGAATATTAACATTAGTACAATCATACCTTTCTCGTCCATAGAAGGAGATATCATCTATCTAAACCCGATTACAGAAGAACGTTGAAAAATTCTCGCCGCGTTTTTAAAATTTTTTCCGAACTATAGTTACACTCTGGGGGGTACATCCATCAATGCTGTTAAGGATGTCAGGGTGATTTTTATACGTATTTGAAGCAGAAAATCAGCATCCAATCAAAATCGATTCGATCCAGCAGTCTCTCATCTTTCCTCCAGGAAATCTTAACATCTTAAAACCCGATACAACTTTGGGCAGATATACCTATAACTAAATTCTCTGCAAAAACTCATACCTAGATTTTGTAGGACTATTCGATTATTCTGTTAGTATCAGACTGATGACAGTGGCGTTTTATCAAACCATTCTTTCAATAAGGATCAATTATTTGGTACACAGATGTATCGAAAACAAACGGTGGCGTTAATTAGTATGGGCGAGGGCGGTCCAATTGTTGCTATATTTCAAAGGCTTTATGTTGTCTAGATAGCAAAAAGAGACTCCCTTTATTGGACCAGAGATGTTTTATCGAATTAAAGCTATTCTAAAAATCTGAAAGAAACAATAAAAATCCTAAACTGAATAAGCTCCGAAAGAAACTAGTCCAGATGCTAAGAAAAAAGAAAATTTGTCGCCGTCTCTGGTGAAAAAGCAAAATCTCCCTTTTAGCAGGAAACCAAAGCGAAAATCATATCTAGGGCTCCTTTAAGAACACAATAAAGAGACTATCTAACTAAACATGATTTGTGTCATACTACATATTGCTGTTTCTGTCAGGATGCTCAAGAATTATTGAGGCACTAAGTAACAATAGCGAGATTACTCCATCTCGAGCACGAATCTCACAAATCTGGCCTTCTCTGGAATCTCACTCTCGGAAAAATCTTATGCTTTATCAATAGTTTCAAACTATACAACATAAGTCAAACTATAGCCCAACGGCCAGCCATTGAAGAAGGATTTAGAGCTTTACTTGTTGGGCCAAAACTAACTACGTTATTGAAATTATTTTTGTAGGAAACTACAATATCGTGAGTGAACCATAAAGCTTGTAAAAAGTCTCCCAAGCTCTTCCACAATGAGGTTCACAGTCATTTTTTTCTTAGTTAGCTGTGAGATTGGCATTTCTTTAGTTATGCTGCTGTTTGAGGATAAGTTCAAAAATATACCTAACTATAATATTCAGGGTTACATCGAGAGATTATAAAGTATTCAACACATCCACAAATCAGGAGAGACAGTGGATCGTACTATTTTCTTCACTTTTTGATAAGAAAAGAATGAACTCTGAGTACATTTGAGTCGGTTTTTTTCTGAATTGTAAAATGTTAGACAAATAAATTAAAACTAACCTCAATAACTTTGAAACTAGGTCTATAATGTAAAAATCAATTTTAACAATTTGTTGAAACTGATACAGTTAATCAGACTTATGATCATTAACTTATTATCATTAACTTATGATCATTAACATATGATCATTAACATATGATCATTAACACATCAACATAAAATAATAAAATCAAATTCTGTAATGATTCATAATTTTTCGAAACTATAGTAACAAACAGACACACACGTTTGAACTTCACACCTATTCGCGATATGTAGGTATTCTTCTGTACCAAGTTGACATAATTTGTAAGGTTACTGTCTAGGTAAAAAAAAAACGAAGATTTACAATAAATATGAAAAGTGATGTTACTCATGTTCAAACAAAACCACACTTCCTGCCCTATAAACTCAACTCAGAAATTCGTTTAAGCAAATATCTCTGACGAGCTTCATGATTTCAATAGCTATGTACCTCCAGCACAGTCTTACATATCAACATACGAGAGTATGTTGTAAATGGCGAGAAAAATAAGATTTTTTAAGTATTTTTTATGGTAAGATTCTAAGTTGTAGGTATACATTTACATATATACTTAGTTAAGTTCTACAATTCCATAGTCGACAGATAGTGAAATAAAGTTAAGTCGATCATATATTTCATAACTTTGTAGATGGAACCGGGACAACCGCGCTCTCAAATAGAAGAAGTTGTTGACACGAAGACTGAACAGCTATCACCGGCAGAAGAATCCCAACAAAATAGTCAAACACTTCATCATCAGCAGCAGCAGCAACAGCAACAGCAGCAGCAACAGCAGCAGCAACAGCAACAGCAACAATTGCAGTCAACTAGACCACCTAGTCCAGCATTAATTGATTCACCTCCAATTTATAGGTCTGTGATTACCGGACAGAGAAGAATTTTAACGACAGCTGGGACGTTAAGGTAAGACAATCTGGACACAAGTAAATTTTAGAATCTTATTTTTTTTTAATTAACAATTTTTGGAAAATTTGCAGAGATATTAACGATCAGCGTGACATAGATTCGGAAGAATATCAACAATCAGATCTTATTGATATGGCTCCACGTAACGATGAGCAATCCGTTTATGGAACATATGACAATTCTCCACAGGCAGCAATTATTGTTTGTGAAAATCAAACAATAAAAAGTGAAAATCAGGATAAGGATAACGAACAAAGGACAAATTCAGCAGCTTATCATGATTCTACAACTTCTGTTTCTGTTGGAATACATGGTCAAGAACAGGATTCTGTTCGCTATGAAAATCATCCTGCAGCTCGATTTAATATTGGCAATAATGGAGAACAGCATCAAATCACATATCATTATACAGATGGAATAAGGCCAGAAACTGGAGTAGCTGCGTTAAGTACAGAAGTTCACCAAGAATCCAAAACGTTTACTAATCTGGGAACGATTCCATCTTATATTCCATCTCATATATCAATGCATAGCGGAAATAATAACTACGCACATTCTGGAAGTTATTCGGTATCGCAAGGACAAATTTATAATGGATCCAGTTCGCATGGTCTTCTATTTAGAAACGATCCAACTCTAACATCCACTGCAAGACCCAACAATCATTTAAGTTCACATAATTTTTCAACATGTGAGAATGCATCTGTTGTTATCGATCCAAATCAATGGACACAATCGGTGTTTGATTTACAGGTGAGTGAATAGAATAGAAAATTCTGGCTAGATAAATATTCTAAAGCTAATTTCTTTTTTTTCTTTTTTTAATATAGAATTATAGTAATGCAAACCCCGAGGAATACAACACAAACGTTCATTGGACAACACCGTTGGAATCTGTACCAGATTTAAAGTGTTCTGGTTGTAACTCTACAAATTTATGCCGACGGGAAAATGGAGAAATATATTGTTCGACATGTCTACCTCAAATGCGTTATATGCCAAGTAGGGCGCCACCACGTCAAACTCGACCAAAAAATTCAACTTCATCCAGTAGTAGGCGAAATGGTGTTATATGTGCGAATTGTAAAACAACTTCAACAACACTCTGGCGACGAAATAATGAAGGTCAACCGGTTTGCAATGCATGTGGACTCTATTATAAATTGCATAATGTTAATAGGCCACCCAGCATGAAAAAGGATGGAATACAGAAAAGGAAACGCAAACCGAAAAATAATGGTGGCGTTCAGTTGAAACCAACACTTCCAAGTAAATTTTCTAAATTTTTAATCATTTAATTTCATAAGAGTTATATTAAAAAGTATACATTCTAGGTATGGCTGGATATACTGATAAACTGCATCCTCATTCGATACCTCTTTATCCATCGCAGGTCGATACTAATAACATTGGAATGATATCACTACGTTCTAGTCATGAGCTTGATGATGTTGTAATGGGTGGCGGAGGACATGCAGAGATGTTGCATAATGCGAGTATTCATCATATAAGTCATCCACCGCATCAGATCATCATAAATGGTGATAACCATCCTCATTCTAATCATTACAGTTCAAGAGAAACACCGCACAGTCATTCACCACAGTTGCCAAATTCCAGCACGTTAAATCGCCAAATTACCCAGACGTAACTATAAATGATTTTTGTGATGAATGATTTCTTTTTTTTTTTGTAAAACTGACATTTAATATTTCAGTGTGCCACCCATAGATGGCGACCGTAGTACAAATGGAGATATTGCTTTGAGCGTTATAACAAGTACGGCAGTCGGTGAACAATCTGCAAATAATTAAGAGATTATCGCCAAAGGTTATTATAAAAAATGCCAAAAAGAAAGAAAATAAAAAAACGTAAGACGTCTTTTAAGAAATATTTTAGTAAGAAAAGTCGTAATTTTTTAAGAAGTCAACTGTTTTTAATTAATTAAGAGAAAATATTTTTTTTTTTGTGAGAATATTTTGCCCAGGGCATACAAAATTACAAATAAATGATGGAATTTAAGCAGTGATTTAATGTATGTGTGAATTTTACACAAAAAATTGGTATTATATGCTCTTAAGTTATTTATGAATCTGTGGCGCAGCGCAACCGATAGAAGTTGTAATTTATAATATTGCATATTTTAAAGGTTGCAGCAAGAAGGAAGTCAAGATCTTGTTATAGGGGGATACTTCAGTTGAATTTAATTGTTAATGCTGATTCTAAGTGAGAATTTTATTAACAGACAAATTTTGCTATTTTTATTTATACATACCTAAATTTTCCGGCTTATGACTAAACAATATGAACTAGTTTATCTCTATCTGGACATATCTAGAGTATTTGATCTATGGACCCTCTCGCTGGGTGTTAAATTCTCTTACCGTATTAGGACTAGATTTTCGATCTTAACGTTTACAAATTTTGTTGTGAAACAATTTTACTTTAAAAGTTTGAACGAAATGGATGAACTTCACTGACATGTGGACTCAGTACTTGTAAAATGATTCTGAAAGGCTTTATTTTTATTTTTTAAGTCATCAATAATTGTTATGAGATGATCAATATTTTTCTCATCAGAATTGAAAATCATTTTCTGATTTTTTTTTTAAATCTTGATCAAATCAAGAAATAATAAAAATCATGTAGAGATTTTTATTTTCTCGATCAACAAATCATTTCATGACTTTTATTCTTTATCATTAAAAATAAAAATCTGATAAAAATAAATAGAAATCAGAAACTGATTTTTATTTGTGATGATCAAAATATCAATGCCATAAGCATTTAACAAGGACTCAAACCCTATCTTACTAAAGTTTAACCGTTTCGTTTGGACTTTTAAAGTCAACTTAAATTTAAACTATGATTTTTAAATATATATATAAAAAAAAAAATAAAAATAATTTCGTGATTTTACTAGCAGTGAACGGAACTACTTAATAGTTGCAACTAGGTGTAGAAGAGATTTTAATTCGATAAATGCTTCTGTGTACTTTTCAAAAATAATCGTTTTTATGAATTCTAGCTCTGATTTTTCCAATTATTTGGACAACAAGCTGTAGTACCACAGACGTACCACAATCGTCGTAGCCTTTTAGACGATCGACGTTCTAATATTCAAATGAGAGATTTATAAAAATTAACAGCGTCGAAACAGACGTGTAAGAGGAATTAGCTTTTGTGTTTTTATTACATCGGGCAATTCGCCATTATTAGAAAAGTAGATGGTACAAAAAAGAAACAAAAAAATATTGAGTGCATCCTTGAATTAGTTGTTGTCTCTTAAAAGGACAGTTTTGTACCACTTTTAGAGATCTAAAAGAAAACCAGAATAATTCATGAGTTATTTTCGTATATCTTTAAAATCTTTTGATGAACTGCTCTTCCATATACGAGAAGACATTACATTGCTTCATCAAAATCGTATGAAAATGCACACACTAGTTCACGAGATAACAAACTTTCTAAAAGTGCTACCACAATGCGACAGCGCATCAGACTACAATTTCCTGGCGGGCAACTCACAGCACTCTCACATCACAGAGTGGAACGATTGAATTATGGCTGCGTTTCCATATTAAAGCGCTTATTTGAAACTATGTTTTTCTGAATGTGGTGCCATTGCTATCCGTCTGTGGTACTACGGCCTGTTGTAGTGGTTCGTATGAAATAGATCTTGGAGGTAGCTACGATGCAATTTCTGCAAAAAAGTTATGAAAATCCTTACAAATATTCGCATTGAGAATTGAGATAACCTAAGCAGATAAAGCCTTCCCATCAAAGCAGATGAATGTACATATTTATAATCGAGACAAGCAAGTACAAAGTTTGCGAAAATTCTTTTTTATTTATAAATTGCATTGGTGATATCCAATAAAATTCTACAGCAGCATTTCAAACTCAGGGGGGTGATTCTGATCTCTTTGTCGTAGCTTAGGCGTTTATTTTTGTTACATATTTTGACACTTCACCTCAAATTTGGTACCATATTCATTTTGATTTATCCTTTTCATCAACCACAGAATAAACTAAAATGAATTTGCATGAATTAATGTCAGAATACACGCCTAAAAGTACGACAAATTAGTCAACTGGTTCCGAGGTTGTGACAAAAATTTTATATTGTGGTAAATTTATATTCTACATCTAATTAGAGCAATACAAGTGCTTAAATTCGAAATAATATTTTGAGTTTGTAACGCGAAGTGTCATTTTCAGTTCATTCTATGTAATGCAAGGCTTGCTGAGCTGGATAAAAACACAAAAAAATCAGTAGAAAAGTTCATTTCATTTAGGCGTATATTTTGACATTAAAGTACGACAAAAGATCAAAATCACCCTCCAGGAGCCAGTTAATTCAAGTCGACTTTGAACGAAAATGACACTTGAATTGTCATTTTTGTTTCAAGCAACACAACGTTTTGGAATTGTCTTTAGAAAACTGTCGAATATCTCTCCGATACCAACTTCAGTGTAGTTTTAACTTTTGCTTGAGGCAAAACGAAAATAAAACGCACTATTTTTTAAAATTTAATAATTCGAAAAATGTTATGTAGCATGAAACTCAAAAGCAGCCAAAGCTCGCCATCTATAGCCTAGTACTAAGGTCCGCGCTAAGCTAAATTTTGTATGAAAATTTAACGCGCTAAGAGCTTCGAGCGAAAATTTATCCTGAATTTTAGCGAGAGCAGTACTAACGTAAACGTGCTAAATTTGGCATTTTTGGTTTGATTAGAGGTGGCATCACCAGCAAGTCTCCAAAAAAATTTAGCTTGAATTTATCCGCCCGGGCCGTTCTTTATTAGCGCGCTAAAAATATCTATTGTCAGAGTTCTGAGATTTGATAAATTTATTGACTGCGTTTTTGTAGTTAACTTAGATTTGTAAGTCTTTGCTGTAAGTACGGGCGAATTGGATTTCTTTTCGTGGCAGTATTTTTAATTTTTTTTAGTGCATTCATTATGACTATACATATTATTTTTATATTTTTAATATTTCCAAATAATTTTAACAACATGTTTTTAGAAATATTGTATTTCCGTAAAAAAATTGCAAAATTCTTCTTATTGTTTTTAAGATATCTTTTCTCTTTGAGTCTCCGCTGTAATATTATAGCTGCTAAAGAACGCTCCGATATTGGAGACTCGCTGAAATTTAGTTTAGAGCGGACCTTAGTACTAGGCTTAAGTTGTGGCAAGTGTAAAGCTTATTCGGAAAGAGGTCCAAGAACAAAATTTCTTTCATAAAAAAGTTCTTGTAGTTCTTCAAGAACGACATGAAATAGAAAAAGAGTAAAAAAGCTCCGATACCGGAAACGAAAAATATAGTTGTATTAATATCTTAAAATAATTACACATTTTCTGAAAGAATTTGAGACTGTGTTTCGTCTACTCGGCCCCCTTATATATTTCCACATTTTGAGTTTCTTTTGAATGATGGCTTGAATACCAGTAGATTAAGCTGAAAACCACACTTACGTGAATTCAGATTTGAACTTCTAGCAGAACAGGTCGTTTTTAGAAAACATCGATGTTGATTGCAGGTGTCGACTTGCGTGGTATGAAAAGAAAGTGACTTATGATGAATGCTGTTACATGGTATTTAAACAGTCCATTTTTATTAACGAGAAATTTAGTTTTATCGACTAATAACACTCCACTCAATGAAAGCCTCTGCGCCACTAGACAATCTAAAATTCTAAACTTGAATTCCAATTTACGGAAATTACGAAAAATGTGACATCAGGTTTTAGTTAATTTTAGAAGCTTGAGTCGTACTATGGATGAGTGCCATCCCGTAATTCCTACGGGATAGTGATCATCCGTTAAAGTTAGTAACGGAATTATAGAGTAGTGATCCATAACAGTAACTATTAACATCTTCATCGAATACAGCAGCGCAATTCCATATTAAATAATTATATATATTTTCAATATTTTATGTATGATATCGTCTGTATAATTATCTACAATGTTTTTTTAAGCTTACTAGTTACTAGCGTCTTTTTTTTAATTAGTTTTCATGTGAAGAGATGCACTGGTAAGTACCTTTTACATCCGGCTTAGTTTAAAACAAGTAAAAAAGCTAGAATTGGTCTAAGACCAATTCTTATGATACCCTAGATGAATGCCCGCATTAAATTTCGAATGGTCACCGATCTATTCAAGTTTGATTTTTGAAGTTGTTTTTCGCATATATTTCTAGAACGGTTTGTCGCACAGAAAAAATGATTATAACCAATTTTATAGGATTTCGTATTCTACAGAAGTGTTTACTACAATACAAATGTCTTGGACTGATCATTTTCAAAGTATACGTAAAAAACCTAAATTTTTATATGGCAACACCAAGAAGAAGTTGCCCGATTTAGTTCATTTTTTACATTTTATTTGGTAATATAGTAAAACCATTATGTACAAAATTTCAGCTCTCTAGATCGACACGTTCTCAGGCAGTGTCCAAATATATAGCGGAAAACGAAATTTTTATATGGCAACCCCACGAAGGAGTTACCCGATTTGACTCCTTTTCCAACTTAATTTTACTTTTTTTTTTAAAGTCCGTATACAAAATTTCAGCTCTCTAAGTATACGCGTTCTCGAGTTATCGTGCGCACAGACGGACGGACGGACATGCAAAAATTAAAATAACTTTTAATATTATGAGTGGGTGTCCAATCCATTTTGCTCTACCATCATTATTTCGAGGTGTTACAAACGGAATGACAAACTTAGTATACCCCTATAGATTTCATCTAGGGTATAAACATGGAACCTGCTTCAGTAGACGCATAATATATATATTGTTACAATTGTTATTATTCCAACACTTTTAGGTTTACCTGCACCAGGCCAAAATCTGGAGGATTGTTCACCCAGTCACCAAATGAACTATTGTTTGCTGCGTCGAGAATTTGCAGTATCCAGGCCGTTAGAATCACCGCTACGGCGTTGCTACCTGGCCGAGCGATTACCACCGGGAGGGGCGGCGAGATTCGAGCTATTTGAATCGCATCGTGCGTACCCAAAATATGAAAACGGGAAGGTGGCTACCTGGAATTCCGTCTTGCAAGTCTCGCCTGCGGCTCTAGTTTTAGCACCAGTTTATGCTTTCGTCATTACTGGGGTTTTTAAAACAAAACTCTCGCTTTCCTCTCTTTTTCTTTTTCTTTTTGTATTTCTATTCAGCTGTATAGAAATAAAAACTTCTGGCTTTCCTTCTTTTTCTATTTTTCACTTTAATTTATTTCTTAATTTTAATTATTTTTGTTACAATCGAAAAACTTGGTGTCTTAGTAGAGCGACCAGAGCAAAGCAAGAACTCTTCTTAAGATCGCGTTCTACTAAAAAAAAAACTTTTCGCGGCCACGTGATTTATTCAAGTACTCTTTTTACATTCTTCTTATACTAAGTTTAGGTTGAGCCGATGTAGCGACATCTATCTTTACAAGTTTAGTTTGCTTCAGCTTTTATCAACAGGATTTCAACCAATTTTAATTTTTATACAGAGTTTATTTTTAATTCTGGTCTATGTCGGAATGAATTTTAATTTTTAACACATTTCAAAAATCTTCCACATAATTTTTACTACATTACAAAATTTTCTTGGTTTTCAAAATTCTAATTTAAGTCAAATATCTTTCGCATAATCTTTCTACATGTCACAATTGTGTTGAATTTTAATTTTTAAAACATTTCAAATTTAATACGTGTGTCAAACTAGTTTTAATTATTCTTGGCCTTGGTGTGAGCAATATTTCATCTTTGTGGGGTATCTGTCAGAGTAATTCTTCTCAAAAGGGTTGACATTCATTTTCTATATCCGTAATCTATTCTAAATTTCTATATTTGCCAAAGTTTTCATTCCATCCTAAATTTGTATATCTGTCAAAGTTTTCGTTCATTTTTAAATTTATTTTTATCTGTCAACCTAGATCAGTTGCTTCCAAGTTTCAGAAATTGCTATAATTACTTACTGACTTCGCGCTGCTATACCTGTTAAAATTACAATTGCTTTCAAGTTTCAGAAATTGCTACAATTACTTACTAAGTTCGCGTTGCTATACCTGTCAAAACTATGTCTACTTATATTGGGTAAAAATGAAAATTATTTACTGACATTCTTTTTCTATATCTGTTATGATTCTCCGTCTCGGCACAAGTCCAGCAAAATGCTTCCGCTTCGGGCTGCTACGTGTGGGTTAGACTTTTTTTTGAAATCGGCTGGAGCGGTCCCTCTGAATTGGATTAGATTTGAGAGTTGTTGTGGTAGGTTTAAATCGGACTGCAGCTGGGCCCTTCTTGATGCTCCCGTACAATTTTTTAGGTTTTTTATTTATTTATTTAGAACTTCATCAACGATCTGATTACTGAGTTAACAAAAGTGAAATATAACCATAAAATGACAAAAGTAGGTATACATAACCATAATAACTATGCTGAGGAACAACAAAGAAGTCACCGTTCCTCAAGGAGCGCACAGAAACAGATATATTAAAAGAATTTAAGAGCTCAGGTGAATTTATCACTTCTTGTATACACTGAAATGCAAATACAACTGTGGAAGCTTATCGTCTATTCTCAAGATAATCTAATGGAAAGACTTTAAGCCTATCAACATATGGAAGGAGAATAATAGGGTTGTCCCAATGAAGTCCACGCAGGGCGAATCGGACAAATCTCCGCTGCGCAGCCTTGATGCGATTTATATATACAGCATAGAAAGGAGACCAGACAGGACTGGCATAATCAAAAATAGATCTAACGAATGTGCAGTAAAGGTTCTTCGTTATGTATGGATCATTAAACTCTTTTGACCATCTATTTACAAACCCCAGAGTAGCACTAGCCCTGGCCACAATTCAATTAATTTGATGTTCGAAGGAAAGACGAGTATTAACGAAGACACCCAAGTCTTTGGTTTTGTCAAGTCTAGTTAATAAGCATCCATCTAAAGTATAATTAAATTCCAATGGCCTCCTTTTACGAGAAAAGGACATAGTAGTACATTTGCTAATATTAAGAGGAAGACAGTTAATAGCAAACCATATATGAAAGGTGTCTAAGTCCGAGTTTAAAAATCCACACTCGTTTTTATTAGAAACAATGCGGAAGATTTTGGCATCATCAGTATAGCAAAGAATTCTTGAATTAGCCAAGATAAGACATACATCGTTGAAGTAAATTATAAAAAGTAGCGGTCCAAGATGGCTACCTTGAGGTACGCCGGAAGTATTATCTATTTCGTCAGAAAGAACGAAGCCAATTGACAAAGACAGTAAAACAGCACAGTCAACTTGTGAATTAAAATTTTATGATTAATTCGGTCAAAAGCTTTACTGAAATCCGTGAAAATGCAATCCAGTTAGTTACCGTTTTCAATAGTAGAAATTAGTAAACTCCAACAAATTAGTCGTAGTAGATTTTCCCTTCATGAAATCATGCTGAAAAGAGCACAGGAAGCGCTCGCAGGGAAGTACAAAACATCACAAACCAAGGCTTCAAATGTCTTACCAATACATCTTAAATTAGCGACAGGTCTGTAGTTAGAAATGTCGCTCTTATTGCCCTTCTTGTGTAAAGGAATAATCAAAGAAAGCTTCCACTGTTTCGGAAAAACACCACAAGTTAAAGATGAGTTAAATAAGTAACATATAACAGGAATGATGGACGTAGCATAATGACTTATGAGTGTGGAAGGAACGCCATCCGCACCGCCAGAAAAACTATCAGCTATGCTTGAAATATACTTGGAGACAGACGTTTCATCGAAAAACAGGTCTTTAGGTTGAAGAGAAGTCAGCGAAAGCTTCGTCAAATGGGTAAAATCATTATAACTAATATCACAGTGGTTATCACAGAAGGCAGTTTTAAAGAAGTCAACAAAAAGAGTCACCAAAAAGATTGGCAGTCTCTAACAGATCCACACTGTCTAAGTTACCGAGTCGCAACGATGAAGGGTATTTGTGACAGTTGCGCTTAGAGTTAACAAACCTCCAAAATTGCTTTGGGTCAGCAGGCAAAGCCGATCTCATTCTATATACATAATTGTTGTACGAGTCAGTCAAATAAGAAATGTGCTGAGCACGCGAATTGGAAAAAATAACGTAATCAGCATCACTAATTGAGGAACAGAACCTCCTCCAAGCTTTATTCTTTAAATTTTTAAGATGCTTGAAAAAACCACTGAACCACGATTGACAATTCGAATCACGATTCGAATGAACAAAATGTACACAGTGAGTGAAACAAAGAAATAATGATGAAGTTACAGGATCAAAAAACAAAACTACATCTAGTGCCGGATGATGACTTGTTGCAGGAACCATAGGAGTTAAACAACGCTTAACGAGTGTCCAGGTCAAGAGATTTTCCAGATTCATTAATAACCCGCTAGACTGCATTAGGCCTGAAGAAATAATGTTGTCAATAAAAGATATGGCATGTTGCGGAGTCGCTGAGAAAGAAGGTAGCAAACCCTCATCGTCCAGAGAGTTTTCTCAGTTAACACTAGGCAAGTTAAAGTCACCAAAATGCACTAATTCATCGGCAGGCAGCAAAGCTTCAGTAAACCTATCAATACATGCAGCCAGCAAGTCAAATATCACAGCTGATGACCATGGAGGGATGTGAACTGCAGCAATATGTACGTTTTTGTGTGAGAGTTTGAGAGCTACACACATAAACTCCAGATCGCTGGACTCAACATAATCGATTAATGTGCATGGAAGGTTGCGACGAATGGCACAAAGCACTCCACCTCCAACAGGAGCATCCAGAGACAGACGATGGTGGTCATGGCGAAATATCAAGAACTCGGGACCAAAAGGCATCTGCAATCTTTCCACGTAGCCATGTCTTGGCCAAGCAGACCACGTTAAAACATGAGTCCATCGAGCTTGTAAAAAGACGAGTCGACTTGGAGCGAAGACCAGTTACATTGACATAGTGTACAGAGATTTCGCCAACAAGTTTTTTGCCTAAGCAGAAGATCCAGAGCGCCCCTTTGGAATAATTTATATTTGGAAACTCTTTGAAAACGCGTCGACGTGGAGCGCTCAAATTTTGTACATGGCGTTTTCATGAAAATAACAAACACAAGTTCAAAAGTGGACCAAATCGGGCGAACGTTTTTGTGGTGTTGCCTTAGAAAAACTTTAGGTTTTTGGACACTGCCTCACGAATCGACGTAGAGAACTCAAATTTTATATATGGCCTTTTTTAAAAAAAAATGTAAATTAAATTCAAAACTGGGACCATTCGGGCAACTCCTTCGTAATGTTGCCATAGATAAATTTCGTGTTTTACTATATATTTGGGCACTGCCTAAGAGCGCGTCGACGTACAGAGCTACACTCTCCCATTCATATGAATGTATGCACGCACACTAATCCATGCCCCCCCCTCCCACACACACATGCACACACCTGAACACACATCCATACATGCACACACACACAAAGAGACACAGAGTGAAACCCTTTAGTACGGAATCTCGCGATCGAGTCAGATAATAGCTTAGATATTATGCATCTGTAGCTAACCTACCCCCAGCCGCACGCATCTAGGTAACTCTATTATCGGCGGGCAACGCCGACTGGTTGCCCCTAGTATGTATATATTGTTACGAGCGTGGCCTTAGTTCGTTATTTAAAACACAATATTTCAGATATAATTCAAAAGTTCTTTCTTTATTTAACTTTACTGTTTACTCTCACAAATTCACAAATAATTATCAAATCAACTCTTTATTTATCGCTAGTACTGTACTTCTGATTATCGCAATCCAAATAGTTTACTTCGTTCACTTCTCACTTCGCTGTCTGAAATAATACTCGCCTCCTGGATGTGAGCAGCGCCGTATTTATACTCTACGAATTATCCTAGAACCTTCCTGAATATTCCATTCTCCAAACCCAGTTTACTAGGATGTCACTAACCTAAAGTTGTTTCCATTTCCAATAGATGTCGCTTGTATCACTTTGTGGCGCGTAGCAATATATGTATATGTTATATGCGAATTGATTGAAGCAGTACTTTTTTTCGCTTTTTTGCTTTCTTTTAAACTGATTTAGATATTACACGTGTATCCCATAATTCAACTTGGTTTTATTAGTTTACTGAACTTGGATGCAAAACCCTCAGCTGCTAGAATTGCGTAGTTAGATTGCTTGTGAACACAGGGGATGGGGAGCTCACCCATCTAGTTTAGACGGAGTAAACTTAGGCTGAAAAAATTCTAGGAAAGCGGGACAACTTACCCAACGCTTACAAACTCCAGTTTTTTTTTATATACCCTATTTACGCTTTGTCTGTGTACATCCCTTGAGTGATTAGCCAGGCGCGAATACGAACACCCCAGCTTATACTTAACTTCATTGTGTACTGAGATCCTTATATATGAGCTTCTATCTTCTATTTGTGATTGCTAATGGCCTATCTATTGTGTACTATTTTAAAAGTAGGCCGCGTTGGCTTCCGGATCGAATTTTCGATTTTCTTGTATGATACTAAAGACCCTGTTTCTATGTAGTTCCCATACTTAGCAGGGGCGGATTTGATCACTTGGCCGCCCTAGGCCTATGGAAGATTGCCGCCCCCCTACTCCCTGTAAAACACGAAAAATTGAATGATCTATATCCAGTGAAGGGACCCCAGGCTAGAATTAGCGGAGTAGGCTGCCTCATAAATCGGAGTAGATTTGAAAAAAATGGAGTAGAATTAAAAATAACACTTTCCAACGAATTATTTTATTTAAAAAAACGAAAAAGTATAAAAATGTAATGAAATACCCACAACTACAAGAAAAAATTACCAAGTTTTGCCGCCCCCTAAATCTGCCGCCCTAGGCCCGGGCCTACTCGGCCTATAGGGAAATCCGCCCCTGATACTTAGTATGTGTTACGTAGGTATTTCGTCACCGTGTTCGATTAATATCACTTTGGCTGTTTTAATTGGTAAATACGGAGGGCAAACCGAATTAGAACTTCCTCAGTCAGACTTGGAAATTCATTAAACTCTAGCATGAGGCCCTTTTCTAACGAAATTTTTCTGTTGAAAAGGTTCGGAAATATATTGAGCATATTTATCTTCTTTTGGATTATTTACAAAAATATTTCAGGATACAGTATGCATGTTATTGACTATCAGGATGTGGTAGGCGCTTAGCAATACTGCAGATATCAAACATTTGGCTTAAAGCTAAAGTTTTGGTAGATATTTCTCAGCAGATGAAACTCTCCTTTAAATCGGTCGTTTAATGCTTTCACCACCCAACGGCGAAAACTTAAAAGTCTGGTTTTGTGTGCTTGGCGATCCAATATTTCTTTCACAACAATCTCTTGGGAAGCTCAAGTGTATACTTCGACCTTCCACAGGCTCACGAATCACCACACAAGGATCCAGGTTATAGAGATATAGGCAGATTTGAGATTGTAGCAAGACACAGAAAAGCTTGAGCAAATAAACAGGAAAGTAGCCGTAGCATGGATCGTATGGAATCGGCTAATCATTGTATGATTACTGCACTTAGTGCATACAAATAGTAGCGCACCCAAGATTTGGGCTTTGGGGAAGGGGGGGGGGGGATATAGTTGTGCTCAGTCCAAAAAGATGTCAGAAAATAGGGCTCTTAAGTCCTGAGCCAATCTGAGTACTTAGGAACTGTTTCTTTTGAGCTTCCAAATTTCAAGTTTTTTTGCTAAAATGTCGGCATGGACCATAATGCTACTGTTCTCTTTATCTTCAATAAATTAACTATGATTTCATAAACAATAAAACCCATTTATTTATCTATTTACAACCCACGCAATTTGTGATGCTTTTGCAAAATCTTACTTAAGAGGAGTCAGTACTCAGGAAAAGTTTCAATTTAGATACCAGCGAACCTGTAGGTAATAAAATATACTACACGTAGGTTTGTGTCCTGAAAGTGAGAAAATTCAAATAAAATTAGCCGAGACGTCGACCACGGAGCATATTAGAGACATCTACCGCAAAAGCCAGAAACCAAACATCCAACAAAATCATACAATTTAAGACAAAAAAAGAATATTTGCAGTTCAAATAAATTGAAAATTTTTAACGGGAATAACCTCTCCCAAATTTATTTTGCCCATAATTGTTAAGTATGATATTTTGCTTTGTATTGCAACAAATTTCAATGAAATATTGCAATTTCTCGTCGGTGAAATATCATGAGAAAAAACAAGTACTATTAGAGTCAAATAATTATTAAAAAGCACTACTAAAAATGAAATAACTCTACGTTATTTGCTTGATTTAGGCTTTATCTTTCTAAAATAGACACAATCTAAACAAATGAGAATACCTACTCACAGGATTTTGATTTAAAAGACTTCAACTTTTATCATTTTTTACAAGCTTCCGAGCAAATATCTCCGTTCCAATAAACTTTTTCTTTTTAATTTTTGCCGACTTTATTTACTAGACTTCTTCATTTCCTTTAATTTAAGATATAAATCGTTACTCTGCTACAAATAGTTTGCCAGAAATTCGCATTGAAAAATGTATGAAACTTGCAAATCTTGGTACTGACTCCTCTTAAAAGGGACCTAAGAGCATGCAGTGTCTCTTTACTCGGAACCAAAATCGGATTATTGTTGTAACGCGTACTATAGAAAGAAACATACTTATTCGTGTAACGCATTTTTTAGTATAAATCAATACCTCCCACTATTCTCGCACGGGATTATTTCACATCATGATTACATTTTTTTCCTGATTTGTAAATTACTGTTATGGCGGAGACAGACTTGCAATTTTAATATTGATATATTGATATTGCAATTATGTCTATATAAATATAAAATATCAGATATACACCTGCTGTATACGATACTGAGAAATTAATTAGAGAACATACATTTGATTTATCACTTGACTTGTCATTTAATTTGTCATTTGACTTAAGAAAGTCCACGTGCGTTCATAATACGTGCAAATAAAATTACTTTTTTATATGGAAAATAAAAACGAAATAGACACTTCAACTTGACAAGTGTCAAATATTAAATGCCAGAAAAAGTTGCAACCAACATTGAAGTACAAAATTCGGTTCGTGAATTAAATGAGAATGGTTTATAACTGGTATATCTACCGCGTACATTTTTCGCAATTTCAATATCGAGATCCAAAGTACTACAAACTGAGTGTACATCGAGCATATAGCGAGCTGCTTCTCAGTGTATAGAGACAAACTTGCCGTTTAGCGCAAATTGAAATATTGAAATTGCAAGTCTATCTCCGGTATTACGAGCGTGGCTTTCGATTCGAATTAAAAACACAATACTTCAGATATAGCTCAGAAGTTTTTTTTTATTCCACTGTACTATTTAATTTTATAAAATTCACAAACAATTATCAATCAACTTTACTGTAATTATCGTTGGTTACTGTACTTCAAATTTGTCGTTTTCCATTTCACCTGTTTACTACGTTCATGTCACTGTATAAGACAAGACCCGTCCCTGTCGCTAGAAAGTGTTGTATTTATACTTTACAAAATGTCCAGAACTTTACCGAAGATTCCACTCCAGAAACATTGATTCTCTGAACATAAAGTTGTTTACTATCCGAACAAATAGACGTCGCTTGTCCTTGTCCCGTTCACCACTCCCCCCCCCCCTCTGTCCTTGCCAACAAACAAGAACTCTTATTTGTTTATGATGCACACCTAAACAAGCCGCTCATGAACAGCCTATTAATGCAGAGAAATGTCTATAAATGATTTCACATGGAAAAAAAACTTAGGGAGACTTAGAAAAATCTTTAAAATATTATGCTATGCAAATAACCTAAAAATGGGAGAAATCCCACAATCTGTCAACGCTGCTATCATGCTCCCGACCACGTCTGATTTTTTTCTGAGGTGACTGTAGAAAGGTGGATTCAATGACTTCAGGATTGTTTCAGGTTAATGCAAAATTGTGTAAAATATAATCGCGAATATTGTGAAAATAAAAGAATAAACATTTTTGCAGTTTTCCTTGTAGTTCTTTGTTAATTTGTAAAGTTCTATTATACATTTTTTAACTATTCTGCGCCATGTTATATCCTTGAAGAGACAATATGACAATGATTTTATGTATATAATCGACAAAAACTTCAATAAAATTCCCTTTGAATGTAATTTTAGTCAAAACTTTTCCATAAAAAATTCACATTTTTCCTGACATTTTTGAGATCACAGTGCAAATTTTTGAATTGTACTCTTGCCAACTCGACAAATAGCATATAGCACTTAAAACCGCTGTTGCTTTTTAACCATTCCCTCCCACAGAATTCTGATTTTGTATTTATCGTTCCATAATATCACTTCCCAAAATATATTGCATTTTTTCCAGTACATAGGAAGATATTTACGAGAGCAGGAACATACAATAGTAAAAAACTAAAATAAAAAATTTCAAATCATTTATAGTCTGCCCATTAAAATTCTTTCTCACATTATAATATACAATGTACGCGTACATACATAGTACCTACTTGCATACATGCTATGTGTGTAGGAGTTATGGTCACGACTAGATCAATTAACTTTTAATTGTGGATTTCTGCAATTTCTGATAAAGAGTAACTGGAAAGTTGTCCACTTTTACGGATAAAGGTTATCTGTGCAACTAGTGACTGCTTTGCTTTTAATTTACCAAGAGACAAGAAAATTTATTGACATCGTGTGGGGAATTCTTTGTTGATTAGTTTTTTCCCTGCATGTTCATATCGGAAAGTTCTGTAATGGTAGCAGTTAATTAGAACGATCGCAATAACTGACCATATGTCTAATGAAATGTTGTAGCAAATTATGTCTCAATAAATGATTTCAGTGCAAAGCGAAAAAATGTTTTGTCGTTATTGGAACAAAATTGAATTGAATTTATACTTTTTGATAAGAAAAAAAAATCCATAATTATCATTTTTAATTGATAAAGTCAACGCCTTGCTGCTTTACTTTGTGTTAATTAATTAGGTACGCAATTAGAATCACATATGACTATCTATCCTCAACTGCAAATAAAGACTGTGCTACTCTGCAGTGAACCACAAGTCCATGCTATCGCAGCACTGTAAAGGCTATTAAAAGTTGTGAATAAGCACGAACTGCACACAATACAAGTTGTAAAACGGCAGCTACAAATTGTTATCCACTGTGCGATCACTAATTGGACATCTAGCGAAGGGCCGTAGAAAGACTTTTTAACACCGCTGCTGTCCCAAACGGGAGGAGATACAAAAAAAAAACGATTAAATTTCCTTATTTGCTGGAGTAACTTTAACCAAATGGGGGACGATCTAATTTACAAGCGTCGAAAGATCTTGAAGATATTAAGCATGTTCGGATTACAATCACGCGATCTACATCGCGTCCGCCAACTTGAACAAAATGGTAACACGAACACAGAACAAACCGGAAGTCGACTGAGTTTTAGTTTCTTTATAGCTAGTACATTTACAAATTGAGCTAAAAAAGTTCAGCTGTGCAATGATCAGTACTGATCTATCATCTTTGTCTTAATTTCTCCTTTTTTATCATTCTTTTATTTATTTTTATTATTTTTCAAACGTCTTCACGGAGCCTTTTATATAAATAGCAATTCGGTGTCATCGACTAAAAGCCTGTCGTCGGGCCGACTTTGAAACGAAGCCTCTCATGATACATGATCACAACTTGCTTAGAGGTCTGCTGAATATTTTCAGAGTTTGGTTCTTCACTTAAAGCACACAACTAAGAGTTGGATGCTGTCCATACACGATTTCCATTGTATTCCTTCATGTTGCGCCATCGTAGAACACACCATAGTACTCTGGAGAGATGATCTGGTCAAAGATTTATGTGATGATCATTTTAACTTTGGATACCGATTGAGTGAAGATGCGTTAGGGTTTCTTTTTGTATGTAGTACTCTTCAGGAAAGAATGGTTACGATGACGATGGAATTTTAGGTGGCGCCTCCTTTTATGAGAGTGTATGTGTTTGGGAAATTTTTAATTGGATAAATTATCTTAAGATCGTAAAGAATTTGATAATTTTTAATTCAAAAAGAAATTATTTAAATTAATATTGAATCGGAAAGTCATTTAAAAATAATTAATGATAAAAATGGAATACAAATGGCGTCTGGGAATTTTTAATATTTTGTTGATACATGCGAGGATTGGTTAATATTTTTTGTTTGTGTTTTTTTTTGTTTTTAACTGAAAATATTTTAGTTTGACTTAAAAAAATGTAAAATAAATTTTGGTTCATGAGCTTCATTACTAAAACTATATGGGTAATTAATTCAGTGGGAAATTAAATTAAATTAAATCTAGTACTATTTTCATTGTTTTCAATCCTTTCAGATGCTCGTTCCTATTGTATATGTAGTTAGAGAGATTATGACTGACATCGAAAAAGTAGGTAATCAGAAATGTTGCTACATATTCATTTCTGCATACTAAAAATCGTGGTTCCATTTTAATCAGAGTATTTGGGCAAAGATTCAACATTTTAGTTTCAGTCTATAGATTATACACAGATAGGGCGAAGATGAAAATGTTGTAACTTTGTGTTTGAAAATGTTTCTAGCACTGCATTATGTATACTTGTTGACAGCACGGTTCATTGTTTTGGAGAAATTGCAAACTCTAAAAAATTGAGAACAATTTTTTCAAAAATTACCAAGTCGAAAAAATAGAAAAATGTGATAAAGATGTAACAAACTCTTCATAATTTAAATAGTTTTCATCTCCATTCAATCGCCTACAAAAAATATGCCTAATTAAAAGGTAAAAAGAAGTAAATAAATTGAAAAATATAAATCAAAAAATCTCTGATATTCTCCCAAAGCTTACCAAAAATATTTCTATCCTCCAAGTTTATTAATAACGAAAAATATAATTTGCTTATCACTGTTGTGCCAAAGGCAGAAAGACCCCCAAAAATAAAAAAGTGCTAGTTGAGCATAATTTTCAGTGGTAGGTTTGTACAAATCTAAACAGAAGTACTAAATTTAAGTGTATACATGTTTTGGAAAAGAGAGCGTATCAGAGTTGTAACTGAGTTTCGGTGCAGCCAGATGGCTAATCGAACCAGGGTTTCTTAAAATAAATCTCCTTTAGTTACAATAAAAATTCTTTATTTAATATTTAAAATCCTCAACTCGGGAGTTTCTAGGACAGATGGCACTGGGATTTATTACACGACACTTGGACAGGGAGGTGCGGGAAATATTCACACGACGTACCAAAGAAATATGGAGTCAGGATATTTCCTGTTAAACTCGAAATTTGGAAAGGGGGCACAAAGTACGTTAAAATACTACCCAACGTTCGAAGGAAATGTTAAGGCGTAATAATTCGCGCTAACTTCAACACGAGGAGATACAACGATGGTACGGGGAACTATCACACGGCGTACCAAAGGAATGCTGAGCTGAGGTGGGATATCACACGCTGACCTCAACACGGAAATTAGGATAGATGGCTCCGGAATTTCTCATATGGCATGCGAAGTGCGGGGAGTTCACGATAACACCAGTATTTGCCAAAAATTGTCTACTTAACATGACTCTTCGAGCTCGCTGACTAGACTGACTTGCTGCAAGCGCATGCACATGTTCACTTTGTAATCCATTTGTAATCCTTTATTTAGATTATCATAAAATTATTATTCTTTAATTAGATCTTGTCTAATTAACGTAGGCAATATTTAAATACTTACATTTATGTAGGACTTAGCTTTTTTTCCAGTATTAGGCATTGAAAACTCATCGATTTTAGGTATCGAGCTTAATAAAAAAATATATCTGATAGAAATAAAACAAAATATGTCATAGAAAGAATTACATACTCATATTCAAAAATAAAGTGGATCCGAATTAGATAACAGAAAACGAATCAAATAAAACAAATAAAATTGATAGAAGACGAGGCCATGTAAGGAAGCCAAGAATTATGTGATCCATGAATACATGAATAAATTTGAGCAAAAGAAGAAACTAACTAGAGAAGTCTTTGAAAGGTAACAAATGAAAAGAAAATTTTTATTGTTAAATTATAAAATTTTTAAAATTCTTTTATTTCACTGCAGTATACACTAATGATTAGCAACTATTTTGGCTACGATGTAGGGTCCTCTGAAAAGCAATTATTATTTTTTTAGTCTTCCTAATAATAGCAAATTCTAGGGATTATCGTCTTAGCATTCCAAGAAGAGTCCTTTTGAGAAATTCAAATATATCGGAGTGAGTCAGATTGTTTTTCTTTCTTTTCCACAAAACTAATTTTTTTAACATATTTTCTATTTAACATTAAGAATAGTTGGCCAATATCGCCCACAGTAAATCAGAGGGAAGTAAATAGAGAGTTTTGCTATGAAATAGATTCATAGCGAATTTAATCAATATGAAATTGACCGAGTTTTCTGCCAATTCCGCATGTAAAAGAACTGTTACAGCAGAAACCGTATACTCATCAGTACGGCTTGGCTCCCGCCTGCTGTATATGCCAAAGTGAACAGTCAAGCTGACCTCATATATGCACTTTAAAAAATTTTTAAGTGTAAATTATATACGATTAGTGGGATGCGGGACTAGCATTTCATAGAGAGTCTTGCTATGAAATAAATTTGTAGCGAATTTAATAAATATGTAATTGACCGCGTTGCTGCCAAGACCGCAGCTCGAGAATTTATTGGAAAAAAACTCTTTTACAATTGGAAAATCTTAAAAAATCTTCGTCGTATACGGCACGCACGAACCAATCCGTACTGATGAGTGTACGGTTCCTGCTGATACGAAACTCCTGCTTTTGCATAGACATTTTTTTTAAAGATTTTTCGTCTGTAAAAGGTTTTTTTCCCACCCAGTTTATTTATGCATTTTTGAAATAGTTATACTGCTTCGCATAGGTCTTAGATTTTAATTCTGTGTCAATAATATGTCATAGCTCACTTTCTTACGTTTTCAGACAGGAATTCGAATCAACACTTTTAAGTTTTTTTCACAGCAGGTGATGTAAGTAGAGTATTAAATTTCAACATCCATTCTAATTCTATTCCATTCTTTGGAATTCAGTTTTTTCACTTTCATTACTTTTCATAGAGGAATGGAATTAACATTTCAAGAAATGATGTATTGAATGAAAATTCCTCATACATTCCATCGAGATTGGCAGAGGAATGAAAAGTAATCAACTATCTATGACTTAAGATGCGATTTTAGTTCGTTCCTTGATACCTTTTGAATTTGTCTTCTACAATAACATTCTCAGATTGATTAGAATTTTCCATATAATTATTTCATGTATAAAAATGCTAAAAATGACTTAAATTTCTTGTTTATAATAGTTTATAATAAGTATGTTGCTTTTATGTTCTAAGGTAGCTACAAGAAGGCATCCAACTAGCCTAACTAGTTAAGTTCATGGTACCAATTATAGAATGCTTAAAAATAACCCCCTTTGTTGTTGGCATTCCTCCAATTTGGTGTTATTTTTTGTTGTTTTTCATTTTCCATTTTTTTTTGCATATTTTTGCTTTGAGAAAAAAACATACATGAATTAAAATACCATTTATTTCTGTCAAAATTATTTTACTATTTTTATGTGCTGTCTTGTGATGCAGTAGTCTTAAATATGAGCTATTTTCTCAGTTAAACAGCTAGCTTATTCCAAATACCTTTTCCTTATATGTTTGGTGTTGGGGGTATGGCTGGGTCTGGCCGCTATACCAGGATCCATGTAATGCTGGGGCATACTCTTGATACATACATGCATCATGTTTTGCTTTTATTTTCATTTATTTTTCATAGCTTCATTAAAAATATTTAAAAAAAAGCTTGTATTTGCCGGCATCAAAACTAAATAAATATGAAACCAATTTCATAGGACAGGAATCAAAGAGGAATTTAGAAATAATTTTAATTCATGGATACTTCCATTTCAATCACTTTTCACTTCCTTTGCCAATCGCGGTGGAATACTGGAAATTTCAATACAATGCATCATTACTTGGAATGTTAATTCCACTGGTCATTCGAAATTCGAATTGAAAAGTATTCGAATTAAAAATGTTTTATTTAATGGAATGGGAATCAGGTGGAAATTAAAACCGCAAGGAATGATTACTTTACCGCGCGTATTAAAATCTTTTAGTTAATAATTTAATATAATATAGGACGAGAGCTGGAATTTCTCTAACACCAATTCTTATGATACCTTAGAAGTATATGAATCCCTGTATATGATTTTGTATGATTACCCCTGTGCAAGTTGACTTGGTAAGGTGGGTTTTCGTATTCATATCTAGAACAGTTCCTTGGGCAATAAAAATGATTATAATCAATTACGTAGAATTTTATATTCTAAAGAACTTTTCAGTACAATAAAAACGGCTAGAACTGATCGTTTTTACACTATAAGTAAAAAATCAACAATGTGCGTATGTTAACACCAAGAAATTATAATTGAAATTTTATTTATAAATTTTATGGGACCGCTATTACATAATTTCTGCTCTTTACATCGAAGCGTTCTAAGGCAGTGTCCAAATATATAGTGAAAAGCCGAGATTTTTAATGGGAACCCAACGAAGGAGTTACCTGACTTCTTCCATGCTCGAACTGACATAAATTAAATTTTCTTTTTTGAAACGGCCGTGTGAATAATATCAGTTCTCTATATGAAAGCGTTCTACAGTTATCGAGAAAATTAATGGATAAATAGACAGAAGGACAAACGGACATGCGAAAATCAAAATAACTTTTACTATTATGCGTGGGTGTCCCATCCAATTGGCTCTACCATCATTATTTCTATGCGTTATAAACAGTGTTGGGCGTAATTTGTATAATTTAATTAATAATTCCATTATAGTTTAGTCAAATTACCAAGTAATCGAATTAAATTGTATTTGATTACATTTCAATCAGATTACTTATGAGAGAATATGTAATCTATCAAATGTGTAATCTGTTACAATATAATTCGAATATTTTGTAATCTAATTACATTGTAACAGATTACTTTGTAGATTAATTAAAAGTAATTATTAATTTAATGTAATGAATTGAAAGAAAATAGCATTGTTCTCGTACGAAATTAGTTTTAGGGACTCTTACGAAGAATTAGAATACAAATATCTTAAATATCTTAAATGTAATCATATTAATTAGATTAACATGTATGGAATTAACATGTAATCGATTAATGTGTAATCAAATTAACTTGTAATTACATTACACGTTAATTGATTACATTATGTAATTATGAAAATGGATTACATTAGTAATCTGTTACAAAGTAATCTGATTACAGATTACATGGTTAATTGTAATTGTTAATCGTTAATCAAATTGCATTTTGCCCAACACTGACAAACCGAATAACAATCTTAGTATATTCTATAATTTCATCATCTTAGTGACTCTCTACCTTTTTTTTTATCACGGTAAATACACTTTTAATAATTAAAAAAATTGGGGTAACACTAACTTCATTTATATTTGGGTGTTGAAATGATAATGCTACTTTCATTTCATGATCGAAATTTAAAAGTCAGGTTGTTTTTTTTTTTTTGTTTTCGATGGGTTACCTATCCTTTCTGTATAAATAAATTTCAGAAATGTTTCTTTTTTCTTATAAGACGCCATAATCTTTAAATTTTCTTGCTTTGTTGCTCGCATTGCGACGATACAACGAGTACAATTAATTGCTTGTTTTATACATTTCAAATTCGGTTGGTGGATTCAGCTGATTTCACGATCAATGGAGATTTTTCAGAACAGACATGCAGATTTCTTGTCACAATCGTTGTTAATCCGTGACGTTCAGGTGTAGGAAAATCATACACCTACCGTATAAGAAAAAAATGGATGGCATGACAACAGTCACATTGTATATAAGTATATACGAAATCATTCTATTTGTATGCATTCGTAATATTTGGTGGCACACTTCAAGAATCTCGCGGCACAATAAAGTGGCGCGACACTGTGGTTGAGAATCAGTCATCTAGGTGTAAAAAGGACAATTGTAAGGTGCTCTCTGTAAATTTTAAAGCCAAATTTGTGGTGTCTTAATCAGAGTTTAATTAAGGATAACTTAAGATAGACTAATCATAATAATGTACATCGGATCACATTACCTAACTGTTTTCAGAAAAAGATAAATTTCGCTCTGGCCAAAATTCTGAAATTGTAAAATTCCTCTCAAATAAAATTTTCGCTTTTCCCAAAAATATCAGAGAATCTAGCATGAGTTTCTCCCACTTAATCTCTTCTGAGCAAAGCGATGTAAACAGAAGCACGTGCTGTTCAAATATTTATCATATAATTACAGCAACATATTTATATATATATTTATTTTATTTTATTTATGTATATATTTATTATTATTTGTCGATTGGAAACACTAATGATGTTACAAAAGAGTATTACATTAAATAAAAATTGTTTAGAAACTTAAATTTGTTTTAATTTACACAAAAAGTATTTTTAATTATTATGTGCTCCTCTGCAGATTTGATATCAAACGTAATTGAGCTTGAAGGATATAAACGTAACTATATAAGCAATATTTATTGTCTGTATATTTATGTCAATTCCAATGCATTATTTCATTTAATACAATCGTACTGTTTCCAAAATTAGTTACAGTTCAGCGGACATTTTGAGCTTGAAAGGGATAAACAGATTTTAACCAAAATGTGTGCCATTTTTGACTATAGGAATTAGATAAGATGGCTCAGTCCATTCTAATTATGTGTCAGTATTCTCAATGGACTCCATCGCAGCCCAATATAGTTAATTTTATTGTGTAAATTCTCTTCATTCTGTTGCGTTGCGTTTATTGTACTCCAGCCTCAAGCTTGGAAATAAATAATTGAATCTTCACAGATATAAAGTGATCAGAGGTATGTATTACCATAAGGTATAACTTTAATCTGTTGCGATATCATTAATCAGGGCATCTTTTCAAAAAATTTATACTAATTAAAAACTGGAGGTCATAACGTATTTGTTTCTCTACTTAAATTTATGCCCGTATACTAGATTCCAGGCTTTACTCTACTCTAAAAGGTTTTCATTTAAGAGCTGCCACTTAAGAAACATTCCTATAGATATCAACAAGTTTAGTTTTCAGTTCATATTTTTTCAACATTAACGCATCTCTATTTAAAAAAAAGTTTTTAATTTCTTTATTAGGTATATTTAAAATGAAATATTTTCAATTTTTAACTAATAGTCAAATTAAATAATGAACATAATCAGGAGATCACAAAATTAAGTCAAAATGGTAATTTGATAATGCAGTTTCTCTTACAGTAATGCCGGATTTACACCAAATAATAATAATTTCATGTAGTCATTTAAAAATATATATTTCCATTTACATAATGACTTATAATGACTTTGAGGATTGATTTGTCACTACGTTTCATTAGTTTATGACAAATTTCAATTTTATAATGACAAGAGCTGCAACATGAGTATTTAGAAGAATGACAGAAATTGACGATTCAGAATGACGATCTGGTTAATGCCAGAAAAGTCAACAACTATCGCGATGTCAATATATGGAATAGACGAAGAATTTTTGTGATTTTTATTTTTACAATTATAAATTAAATTATTAAATACAAGAGAGAAAACCAATCGCCTCCACCGACTTTTGAATCCGGAACCTTCCGCTTTCTTCTGGATGACTGCTCTTACTACTAAGCTAATTAAGAAGAACAAAGGAAAAGGCATTTGTCTCCTTAGATCAGTGCTAAGAGTAATCGTCCGGAAATCGGTCCCGGTTTCATAAACCGGACGAGATGATTCCTTTTTTCTCTTGTATTTAATAATATAATTTAGAATCGTAAAAAAAATTCTTCTATTCGATCTATGACCGATTCTATAAATTCTCCGACTATCTTCAGTAGACCAACTAGGTATTTCTTTTGCATTTTATGTTTTCAACTCGAAGCCACCGCTTCAGAAAAAGAATTTTCGTTAATTTCACAAACAATATTCACATAATTACAGTCATATTAAAATATTTCACTTTATTTTATTAGAAACTGATTAAACTTTCTAAATTTTCATTTACCAATCTATTTGTTCGTTTAAAACCAAACCAAAACATTCCACCACAGCAGGATTTGAATAAATTACAATTTATTAAAGTGTAAAAAACTCTTTCACAAACGAACATTTTTTGAAAAACGAAATTTCTATGGAAAAGCAGGCATATCGTAGCAGAGGAACCATACGGCTTGGTTCTTGCCGGCTATATACGCCAAAGTTAACAGCCAAGCTGACCTCATACATGCACTTCACTTTCACTTTGGCGCATATGGTAGGTAGGAACCAAGCCGCACTTATGAGTTTACGGTTCCTGCTGATACGAAACGCCTGCTTTTCCATAGAAATTAATTTCTTTTCTTAAAGGTTTTTGGTATGTAAAGGAGTTTTCCCACTCAACTCTCGAGCTGCGGATTTGGCAGCAAGCTCAATTAATTTCATATTGACAAAATTTGCTATGAATTTATTTCATAGCAAATCTCTTTATCATAAAAGAATGAAAAGTTATTATTTTTTTCACTGCTTTCAATTATTCAGTTATTATGTACAATACGCGTTTACATGGGACGTATGGCTAATTTTCATTACTCGAACATGCGATTTTACTGACAGAGTGAATGATAGGGTCTTATTACATTGCATTATTAGAGAAAAGGAAGAGGTAATAGACTGTCAAAACATTATTTCATACTCTTTAATAGCGAAGTGGCACTTATGACATTTCATTAGATTGTCAATTGTAAGAATTAGTCAAACATCGAAAGTAAATGAAGAAGTACAGCGTGCGCAACAAGCAAAACGAAATCAAATGGATGATGTAAATGTGTGGAAGCGGTTTCGGTCATCCAATTTTTGGGAGAAATATCGTATTCTACGTAATCGTATTTCTTCTGCCGTTAAAATTGCAAAGTAAAGGTACTAATGTTCGGTTTTGAACATCAATCTTCCTACAAAACAGCTCTGGAGTAATTTAAAGTCTCTAAGCATAAATTCAAAGAAAAAGATTAGTTTTGAGGCTGATCCCGATGAATTAAATAAGTATTTTCTCGCTAACCATCATTCTTCGTCTTCCGAAGTCGCCATGGATCTCTTATCGCTGGTTTGATCCCAATCACGTGAGAGCTTCTCCTTTTTGAGGGTGACTGAGGCTGATGTATTTGAATCCTTTAAGTGCATTAAATCGTGTTCTACTGGCCTCAACCTGATCATCCCTAAATTTGTACGATTACTGTTGCCCTTTATTCTCTCTCCTATTGCTCATATATGTAGTACACGTTTCATGACCTCAATTTTTTCCTCGTGCCTTTAAATACTCTTAAGGTAATACCTATTCCGAAAATTCCATCGTCAGAGTTTCGTCCTATCTCTATCCTTCCTTTCTTATCTTAACTTATAGAAAAGATTATATCTGCACAAATCTCAACTTTCGTTGCGACCAATGGGTTGTTACATGATCACCAATCTGGATTTAGAGCCAATCATAGCTGCCTTATTAAAAATAACTAATGATGTTAGAATCGCATTAAATGAGGATGAGTTTACTGCTCTTGTATTCCTCGACTTTTCTAAGACTTTCGATTCCGTTGATCATGGATTCTTTGCAAAAAACTTGTTAGAGAATTTAATTTTAGTTATCATGCTGCTAGTTTGATCTTCAGCTACCTGAGTGGTCGGTCTCAGGCAGTCCTTTCTAATGGCAGGCTTTCTTCTTTTTTAGCAATAAATTCTGGAGTACCACAAGGCTCCATATTAGGACCATTTCTTTTTGTAATGTTTGGTACTGATATATTTGGTCGTGTTAATCATTGTCAATTACACCTTTATACGGATGATGCTCAGCTGTTCCTGACCAAACCGGTTGGATTGGTTGAGGATGCAGTATGTTGCCTGAATCTGGATTTGGAGGCTTTACATCAGTGGTTGGTGGATAATAAACTCCTACTAAATCATGATAAAACAAAGCTATTTCTCCTCTAGAACACTCAATGGTGCTGATATATGCTTTGTGAATTCCGCTCGAAACTTAGGAGTTATATTCAATAGAACGCTATCGTGGAGTGATCATGTTGACAGTACATTACGAAAGTTATATGCTGGTCTTCATGTACTATGGGCATCTAGTGCATCTATACTACTACCCACACGTTTATTGCTTGCCCGATCAATGCTTATTCCGGTAATTACATACGGATGTGAAGTGTTTAGCGAACTCGATTCGCAATCGTCATATAAGCTTAATATTGCTTTCAATTCAATTGTAAGATATGTCTACAGCCTCCGCAGATATGACCACATCTCACAGTTTGTTTCATCCATCTTTGGTTGCAGCTTTGTGTTATATTTAAAATTTCGTTGTATTTTGTGTTCTTGGCTAAAATTATTAAATACCGTGTACCTAAATATTTGCATGACTGATTGCAATATTGCAGAACCAATAGAACAATTGCACTTATTATACCGCGATCCACCTCACTAACTAGTAAGCGCCAATTCTTCGTCTTCACCATTAGACTTTGGAATAGTCTTCCAATTGCTCTAAGAAATTCTTTGGGAGCTCGCACACTCAACTGTTTTAAACATTTGCTTTTGCTTTATTTTAACTCATGAAATGCTTATGTACTTATACAGCTAATACTTCTTTTTTTTTTTGCTTTCCTTATATTATTAGTTTTCACTTATATCTTATTTTACTTTATTTTTTATTAGTTTCTTAAATTTGGGTTATTTAATGTTGAATTTATAATTAGAAACTTGTACAATCTTAAAGACCTAGACCTTGTACAATTGCCAATAATAAATAAATGAATGAATGAAATGAATGTAAATGGTGTTTATGCCTGGCGATATATTTGCTTTGTTCGGTTTAGATTGAACCAACAGCAATAGCACGTTTCATCCTACATTCCAGTTCTTTTATGATGCAGATAATAAAGAAACTCTTGTATCGGAAATGAGTAAGATTTTTATAAACAATTTCTTCTCATAACATGATGTTACTAAATAGATATAAATGTATATTTCAGATGAATTGCACTTGGAAATTTATGCTCAACGAATGGAACGAGTATACGGGTGTCCAGTAATTTTGCGTAAACCAAGAGTACTATTTAGAGAGACATTAGTAGCACCGTGCTCGTTCGACTATCTTCATAAAAACAGTCTGGAGGATAAATTATACCCACAAATTAAGCCAAGGTTGTCTCAGAATATGCAAGGCGGTTAAACATAATAACGGGTGATTGGACTCCACATAATGTGAATTTTAATAAATAAAGTTGAATGAAACCAAATTAGAAATATTTGTTGTTTTTTCTTTTAAGATACATTTTGTTTAAAGATAATTTCCTAAAGTAAGCGATGTCTGCTTCCGCCTTCGTTGTAAAGTAAGGCCTCCCGATTTACTGGGTAAATAATCAATATGCCATGGTATAATTGCATGGGTCCAGTCGTACCTTGATTCGCCAGACATTATTAAAAATGATCGTTGTGGTAATAGCACAAGTACGGCTGTTCCTTTTAAATTCCATTACAGTATCACCATCCAATGAAAGAGACAAAATCGAATCAAAAAAGGCAGTATTTTCAAGAACAATATAGTATAGAGAATACAGAATATTTACTTTAAAATTTTGACACATTTCAGCTGGTGTGCTGTGACTTGCTTCAAATATTTCTAAATTATGTTCATATAAATAATTATATTTGTACATGCTAGTAGTTATATGTGTGAGTTTGCTACCATTATAGCAAAATTTACTGTCATTTATGGCTAATTATGGCAGCAAAAAATTTCACCTTCGTCGGCGAATTTGACATTAAACTAATGTCGATTTCGATGGGACTTCAGTGCAACACCAGTATTGCACTTTTTCCAGCAGTGCAACACTGAAAATGTTCGATGGGACCATTTTTATAGCAGAAGTGCAACACAAGTTTTGCACTCACTTCCCCTACTTTGCACCGGATATTTTGTCGGTGTTACAAATACATATTCAAGTTGAATTGTCATTTGCTCTGTCAAAGTGTACTGTCGCGATTATTTGTGAAATTTTGGAGTTAAATGAATTAAAAAAATTTGTTTGGGTAATTGGCATAAAGTTAAGAAGAACTTTGTTTCTATATATCAATAAAGAGCATTTATTTCGTTTGACAGTTCCGTGTATATAATACGTGTGTCCACAAATACAAGGAATATGATAGAAATATATTCGATGGACTTCAGTGCTCCCAGTTCTCCGCTGCCAGAAAAAGTGCAACACTCAAATGGTCCCATCGAACCCGACATGAGTAAAATTTTGCTGGATTATCTTTTGTCTTTATCGTTCTAAAGTATTTTCAAATAAGGGAAAACTACTTATATCGATTTCCATTGATCACGTTTTCTAGCAGAAGTGTTACACTTTTCATGCAGTGCTACACTGAAATTGTTCCATTGACCTGAACTGCTAGAAAAAGTGTACGTCAAAATTACCCTGGTACTACACTCGAAAAATCGGCGGTGTTACACCGGAAAACGCACACATTCAGCTCTGAGAAATGTCTCTGCTGAATGTCATAACAAATGTCAAGTTAAATTAATTTTAAAGCAAGATA
The DNA here is from genome assembly GCA_963930735.1 of Dioctria linearis. Taxonomy (NCBI): domain Eukaryota; kingdom Metazoa; phylum Arthropoda; class Insecta; order Diptera; family Asilidae; genus Dioctria; species Dioctria linearis. The sequence continues at coordinate 64,958,131 of OZ005741.1, forward strand.
AAGTTGTAATAACTCATTTAATTAATAAAATAACATGGAAAATCCCGTTAAGAATTTAATTTCTGTCTGACAATCTGACAAATTACACGGATATGAGCTACTATATGCATTCTCATCGCGTTAAAAATTGTTCAATTGAACACGTTTGTCATTGATTGGCCTGCACTTTTTGTAAAATATCAATGGAAATCGAAATAAGTCTGTTTTCTAGCATTGTTTGAGTAATGTAAATTGGCCATTACATTATGTGTTGTAATGACAACATTTAGTGACAGTTGTTTTTCGGCATTTGTTAATGACCGAAATAATGACAAATATAAGAACGTTTAGACGATAATGATAATTAATGACATAAATAATGACGAATATATAACGCGTATAAATCCGGCATAAAAAGTTATAATGCATGAGTAGACAATTTTCAATTAACGCTGTGACAATATACATTTTGACACCCTTCCTACAGTAAAATTATAATTTTTAAGTCAAGATCTAATAATTAATTACTATATAAGTGTTACTTTGAATATTTCTTATTGTTACAAAATTAGAGAGTTTCAGTTACAGAAGTAAAGGAACAGACTTGTTACATTTTTCAACTATAAAACATTTTAACCTTTTGCAATTCAGATTCAGATTTTTTTTTCTATAAATGCGAGTAGTGTTAAGAACACTCCGGTGTTGTTGATTCTAGTTAGGTGTATGTGAAACTTACTGAATTGGCGTTCCTTTGCATTTTTTATTATATGAAATTGATTTATTTATTTATTCAGAAATTGATCATTGAAATTAGCAATTCTTTGCTATCTTTTGCTATTTTTTCATGTTTTCAAATTTTTTAGGGCAAGTAAGTTTACGATTTAAACTTTAAATTAATTAAAAGCCATATCTATTTTAAGCATATTTTAATATTTAAACTATACAAAAATGAGAACGGATAAGTCTGTTAGATATTTGTGACATTGAAAATTTCTTTTAAATCACTACTAGGCGGCTATTAGTAAGAAAAAATAGCACCAAAATACCTTGTTCACCTTATACCCTTGGTCTTAATTGTAAACAGCACACACAGGTTATCATTTTCTATAAATAAATCTTCTATAAAAATACATTCGCCCTGCATTACCTTATAAAATGGAGGAAAAGCCCCAGAACCAGCTGCAGTAGAAAGGAAGAAAAAATCGATTAGATCTGAAGATTCGAATGAGCTGAACCCTCTGAAAGGGCGGTCCTTTGTGGACACATAATCCCTTGAGGCAACCAATTCCAGTTTTGCAAATCGCAAGAGTTCAGACTGAGGTTGAGCTGGTTTCAACTTGCATGTTGCAGGCCATTCGCCTTTGTACGCACGATCAGCATAGGTTTCAATGGTGATTCTTTCTTAAGGCGGGACTCTTATACTTTATTCTTGCACATCCACGAGGATGGTAATGGTAAAATCTTGTTGCTCTTATTTGTGGTGTTGTGTTTTTTTTTGGTCTCACTCAATTCTTGCCATATTTTATTGGCTTATTTTCCTTTAAGTAATGGACGTTTCACTCGAAATTGTTCTCAAACTCTGAGTTATGAGACTTTCGTGCAAAAACGTCTTATTGCTGCCAAGCATGATGGTGGTACGTTTTACATTTGTTTTATATAAGTAGGTATATTCCGACTCTAAGTTTCTTGAGGTGGAAACGGAATAATTTCAAGATTTAAAATAATGAAAATTTTTATCCAAACTAATGAATGAGGTTAAGCCGGATGGTAAAGGTAGAATGGTAATGTTCCATGAGAAGAGAGAACGCGTCTTATAGTCGCCATAGTATATTTGTAAAGGCTTGATATGATACGTGTTTTTCCATTGAATATTTTTGCACGTTCATTGTTTATTAAAAATACTAGAAATTTACAGTAATATTCTATTTTTTTTTTAATTTTTCCTCCTTTCTAATAACAGTTTCATCAACAAAACTCCTAAATTTTATTTATTCTATCCGAATCCCATTATTATGTGGTACAGACTAAGCCAGAGTGTCCAATATACAAAAAGTTGAAATGGGAGAAAAACGAATTTTGAAGTTTGAATGCATTTTTAACCCAGTAAAATAAAGATTTATGAAGAAAGTGTTATTTAATATGAGAAACTGAATTGTTTTGTTGAAATATTAGTTTAAAAAAAACGGTTATTTTTTTTAAAGTGATAATGAAATCACAAAAAAGTATTTTCTTCCTTCCTAAAGGAAGATAAAATTAATTATTTTTACAAAAATAAAAGAAAATGGGTAAACAAAAATAAGTCTTTATTTCATTTTTAGAGTAGGTACTCTAGTTAATAAATAACAAACGAAGAATATAACATAAAAATGTCTCACAAAAATTTCAAAATACATTCAAAAAATTAGTACGTGCGTAAACGAAACTAAATCTAAAAAATTTAAATGATTTGGTTTCATTTTTTATGGCAACTTTAAAACTGCCTTATAGAATTTTACGTCATCCGCAGGCATGTAAGGAAGCATCGAGGATATATCTTTAATTTTTTCTTTGGTCATGGTGGTTGTTGATTTAACGTTAGAAACTTTCGGAAGTTCAGTTTGATGGTGACGATTTAATTTTTTTTAGTAAATATAGGAACTTTTTTCCTTTCAGCGTTCCTTTTCTCATTCTGAATGAATCTGTATGAATCGACAGAACGATGTCATAATTTAATTCTGTGCTCATAGAAAAGGAACGAAGCAGAGCATTTCAAGTGTTTGACATTTCTTCCATTTCATAAAAGCAATTATTAATTCGTAAAAATTGTTGTTTATGAAAAATAAAGCTATTTTCCAACAAAGGCAACTTAAACTCAACTAATACCACTTCGTCCAAATTGTAAACAACACATTCACGAATGCAAATTAAAATCGTTCTGCTTGAAGCCGGGAAAATTTCAGGTGCATTCAGTACGATTCGAAGTCCGAAAAAAGCGATGACAGATTGAAATTAAATCGTTCGGTCCGAGAAAAAGAACGAAATGGATTGAAAAAGTTCATTCTGAACGAGAAAAGGAACACAATATTTTACAGCAGAAAAGTTAGATCCGTCACTTGCAGCATAATAGTTAAAAAAATCTCTTGATAAACACTGTAAGATTTTTAGTGATATCTTTGGATATCTTTGGACTATGAATAGATACGGTTTTTAAACGACGCTCTATCATAGCATGAACAGCATTAATTTCCTGGCTCCGAATATCATTGTGATATTGTCTTTATTTGTTTGTTTTTTTTCAAGATATTTCAAAATGGCTAGTGATATTATTCTGTTATTATTTTGCGGAACGCAAGTATCAGACCACAGAATGAAGTGTGTTAGCATTGGATTATTATCAGCAATACACTGCAAAATTTTCACCAACACGCTTGCCAAATCATTCCCTGAACGACGACTTAGAGTTTCGTACCAAATAGCACAATATATTTTATTATCTGCTCTGCAATGTGCTGTTAAATTAAACGTATTAAATTTCCTCTTGTAATAGAAACTTCCGGTAGAACCTTATGGTAATAAGAATACTTTTTGAAGATCGTAACATATAAGTCCTAGATTTATATTATTGAAAGCTTGTGAAATGTCACCTGCTTTTCGCCCCTTAGCTTCATTATTTACGTATATTCTCATATTTGACATGAATGTCACATTGGTCCTTATCACGTTTAAAAAAAGCTAAATTATATTCCGTGTTAAATATTTTTCGGTAAATATTTAATTTGACAGGATTACTATTATTTTCTTCCACGTACATACGGTACATTTACTAAGAGTTAGACCACATTCAAGATATTGTTTTTGCTCGAACGTAATGTGCGTCAACACATGGAAACATTTGTATATGACTGCGCACACCCTGAACTTGTATGTCAGGTGTTTTCTTTCCCAGCAAACCAAATTTTTCGATTTCCTTTCGAAGTCGTAACATAATGTCGGAAAATCTTCGGATTTCGGAATAAATTTCGGCCCTAGTTCATTTCGAAAAATGTATGAAGCGGTTGACACCACTTCGTAAGGGAAATTAGTTACGACTTCGGTAAGAAAAGTCTGAATTATTTCTAAAAGCTTCTTTTCCCTTCAAAAGCTTTCATAACTCTGCCAGTGGTTGGATCTCATATCTGGGTGCCGTTTTCACATTTATAGACGAAAACTAAAAAGCTGAACCGAAAAACTCATTTTGTTACCCCGCAACACCGATTATTTCCAATTAATCTTATTCTTTAATATTTCCGATCTTTTAAAATAAATTTAGTTGGAAATATTCGATGTTGTATGGTAGCAAAATGAGTCTTCGGTTCAGCGTTTTAATTTCCGTCTATTGATGTAACAACGGCAGCCAGAAATGAGCTCCCACCTGTAAAAAAGTATTTCAAAAATACGTTTACGGCTTATAATAACAGATTCAATCAGTTCAGTTAAAAAAATATTTATATTAACCTTAATGTTATTTTAATTGCAGTTACCAAAACATGTAAATAACGGGTGCACTGAATGCATTGCAATCTTTATACAAAGTTGGTTTTATTGTCAGAAAATATGTTTTCTTCAGATGTTTCCTTATGGTAATCAGAATCAGAGGGCTCAGTGTTACTTTTTGTTTTTCCTGCACAATTAGATACTGCCGATTCCGACCGTCTTTTTAAGGATTTTGTAAAGCGATCCTTGGCACCGTTGAAATATTTATTTATAAGGGTTTCCATAAAAGAAACCTTAGCATGGATGTTGTTTTGGATGCAAGAATCTGAAAAATGTATATATATACGGTAGTGGCTGTGTACATAAAATGAAGAATTTTTCAATACCTTTAAGAATTTCCAAGATCTTAATGCTAATATTGTTGTTAGCGGTTGTCCAGGGAGAGGTGCCTAGCAAATTTGTCATTTTCAAAAATTAGTTTCAAATTTGCATTAACAGCTTTTACAATGTCTTCGGAGCCGTGTTGTGAAAATTTCTGAAACTTAATTCGAAATGTTCCACAAAAACCAATAATAATCCATTTTCAATATATTCTTACCAGCTGTTTTTTAATATCCTTCTTTCCCTTTAAAGCAAAATATTTTTATTAAAGTTCTCTGAATGTTCACTGGACTCGTAATGCGAAAAATAACAATAAAGAAAACAGTACGGTTTCAAATTTGCAATCAGAATTAGCCATTCAAATATTAAATGCGCGTACACCTTTACTTTTCTAGATTACATTAATTGTTTATACCTATAAGGTTTACAAACTTACGTTTTTTTTTGTAGTTCTACATATACTCCACTTTACAATTTTTAATATTTTTTTATTTAACTCTAAAAGAAAACTTGTACATATTGAACGGCACTAGAAGAAATCACAATTTATAATGCTGCGCGCTTCAATTCCAAAAAATTTTGAAGAGTAAAAATGAATTAAATGTCGATTGCTTCACGAATTCGTAGCGAAAGTTCGTATGACATTGAAATTGAAATTCGCATTACCGAAATCTTCACGAATTCGTAGAGAAACTTCGTAGACATTGTTGCGTGAATGTTACGAATATTCGCACTTCCTACATAATCACGAACTCGTAAAGAACCATCGGTAGCGAAGTTTTGTTTCTTTCTTCAGTTTTCCGGAAACTTTCAGATTTGTCTGAAATTCGGAAAGTTGTGTTTGCTGGGTCTTTACATATTTTCCGTTCTTTGATGGAATTGGAGCAGACACTGCCATGTCAAAATTGTTTTTAAAAAATAAATAAACTGTACGTTGTAGCACATTTAGCACAGCTAAAGGCCGTGACACATTAAAAGCAGAAAGCAGCGACAGAAGCAGAATTTTTTCTGAAACCATGCAACTGTTCGAGCACTAACAAATTGAAAGCAGAGGCAGCGGCAGCAGCAGAAGCAGAACTTGAAAGTTGATCAAATCTAAAAAATTCTGCTTCTGCTCAGTACTGCCAATATAAAGAGAGCTAAAATTTGTATTTCATTGTTGGCGTCCTTTCTTTTAAAATTGTCAAAGAGATAGATGCGAGAAAAACAAAATTTCTATGGAGGACAAAATAATTAATTTTGTTAGATATAACAAATTAACATTAAATTCTTGAAAATTATAACACCTGACATTTGTAGTTGACAAGTATCTGTATTCTGCTTCTGCTTTCAATGTGGTTGGCAAAGCAGAAATGTAAAATTTCTGCTTCTGCCTCTGCTTCTGTCGCTGCTTTCTGCTTTTAATGTGTCACGGCCTTAAGAAAAGTGATTTGCACACTCTTTGCATGCTGTTTCCGACAGTTAATTCAAAATGGTTCCAGTATTTATACTTTTTGACAGTAATGTCAATCTTCTATATGATATTAGCATTTTAAGTATATTTTAGAAAGTGAAAAAATGTCCAAATTCTGAAAAAATTTGCACATTGAAGAATTAAACACAAAATTTATAAATTAGCTAGATACTATGAGACTGTGTCCAATGTAACTAATACAAAAACTGGGCATTGAAAATAACCGAAATTTCAGGGATATTGAAAAATTCAAAAATAATATTCCGAAAACTAAATCAGATATAGATATAGTGAAAAAAGTGGCGTACTCAAGCAATGCACCAGTTCCATGTCGTTTGAATTAGTTGAATGTTTATTATCGCGCAGATGTTTTGCAAAACCAGTTCGGTTTATTGGGTTTACTAGAATTAACATGTGCAGAAAATCTTGTCTTAAGAAATCTTTTTGTCTTCCCTATATAAACAGCTTGGCAATCGGGTACAGTTTAACTTATAAACTCTTCTTTTATCCAATGTATAATTTTAGGTCTTCTCTTGTAATTGGTTAGCAAATTTTCAAGAGAATATCTAGTGGAAAAGGCTGGTATTATATTAGCATTTTTCAATGTAATTTTGAATTTATTTTAGATAAACCTTATACAGGTATGTGAAATTTTCTTATCTTTGGCATCTTGAATATTACCCCACACCAGCCCCGTGAATATGAGTTGGGTTTTTGGCCCCCCCCCCCCCCCACCGCCCCCTGGATCGAAGGAAAAACACCTTTTTATGTTAGCATCAGAGCGATACAAATTCAACATCAATGAATTTGTGTGCATTGTATAGCACCGAGATTCACGGCCACATATTACTGCTGAAGTAGTACCCCAACAGCTATGTACCTTCGGAAAATAATTGCTGATGCCAATTTTGAAGTGCTAAAAATGGATGTCCGTTTTTGTAAAAGAGCACGGTAACGATGTAAGCTAAAACCATGCTATAATTGTACAACCAAATAGTGAAAACTTAGACTTCGCATCTTTAAAATCTAATTTTCAATGAGGTAATTTAAATACATTCGTATATGATGACCCAATTCGATCCGGTGTTTCTTGGTAAAGGCGCGGCCATAACAGAATGATATTCAGCGCGCCAAACGTAACCGAAATTTTAAAATTTGCGAAGAAGAAGAAAAAAGTTAAAAATTTTTTAAACAATATAAGGAGGGTGGAACGGCATTAGTCCAGGGCAACTTACGTCGATACACAGCACGCGCTCTGAAATTATTTGGACATGAAAAGATGTAACCACGTCAACTGCTGCCTTTCAATTGCTTTCGGCCATCAAAAACGTGAAATTTCAAGTATCGATTCTGGTTCCTAATTCCGTACACTCTTTGGCTTTATCGTTGAGTGAAGCTTTGCAAACAAAAAATCAAAACTCGACAGAAGCTATTTCAGTGGCAGATGCGGCATCCTGTGTGCTCAATTATGTAGGATAGAAAGCAAAGCCTGAATTTCATCAAACCAAACTGTCCAATCCAATTACTAACACAATTTAAGATTATTATTGTCTGTCGATCAAAAGGGTGCCAAGATGGTTTTACACAGACATCACTTTATAAACTGTATCTTGGTTGCATACAATTTTTAGTAAATTAATAAAATGTCTGGGCGTTTTTACTCCGACTTCCGCCCCATCAGTATTTTACCCTTCCTATCTAAGGTTTATGAAAATTTAATGTTCTTGCAAATTTTTCATTATTTACGCATCAATAGTCTCCTTCATGACTCCCAATCTGGTTTTCGTCCTCGACATAGTTGTACCACTGCCCTATTGAAGGTAGTGAATGTAATTAGAGAAACAATAGATTTGGATAAATTAATTCTACTGGTGCTCCTTGACTTCTCCAAAGCATTCGATACTGTAGATCATGTAATCATGTGTAGAAAACTCATTATCAAAGCTCAACGATGCTTATATTTAGTTATCAAAAATTGTTTTCAAATTTTCTTTGAATTAACTCTGGTATTCCGCTAGGCTCGGTTCTTGGCTCGCTGCTTTTTCGCATGCTTATTAATGATTTGTTTGGCTGTCTTACTCACAGTGAAATGCATCTTTATGTTGATGATGCTCAACTTTTCTTATCGGGACTTGTCGAAGATGGAATTAGTTGTATCAATTAAGACCTGAATTCAATATATCTATGGACGATTGCCAATGGTTTGATGCTGAATCCCGGAAAATCGTGTTGTTTAGTTATGTATTGTAATAAAATTGATACGTCTACTTATTCTACCGTTGTACTTAACGAAACTGTCATACCTTGGGTAGAGTCTGTCCGTAACTTAGGCGTAGTTATCAATAACACTCACACTTGGAGTGACCACATCAAATCAATAATACATAAAGTATATGGTGGTCTTCGCTCGTTGTGGACTTTGATCTATCTTACCACTCTTTCCATCTGCATGTTTATTGCTTGTTCTCTGCTTATTCCTGTCATAATCTATGGTTGCGAAGTATGTGGAAAACTTGATTATCTTAATTTTACCAAATTGCAGATTGCGTTTAAGTCCATTATATCACTTCAGAAGATAAGATAACGTTTCAGCTTATGCTCTATCTTTTCTGGGTTGTGAATGTCAAGAGATTCCTGAATTTCCGATCGGTAATCCTCCTAGTTAAAATTATCAAATTCCGCAGTCTAATCTACCTATACAGCATTCTTCAATTTGCGAGATCTTCTAGAATAGTTAATTTCATTCTGCCCAGATCTGAATAACTAATTACTAAACGCCTGTTTTTCAGTAATTCCATCAAAGTTTACAATTCCTTACAGCCCAGTATTAAGTAATCGGTTGTTTTGGTATTTTTTGCCAGCACCAACAAAAGAGTTTATGAAATCATGTGCTCAAGTAGTAGTACTTGAATACTTAGGAGCCAAATATTTTGAGGTTGCTTTATAGTATAGCAGATGTAGCAAGTTAAGTGAAGTAGTGATTAATTGTGTTTTTATTCATCCTTTTGTTTTTGATTTAGTTTTTAGCAGTAAATTTAGGTGTTTATTTCTTGTATCTTACTTATTTCTTTTAATTTTTTTTCTCGTGTTTCCTTCTCCTTTTTTTTGTATATATTGTATATATTTTTATTTTCTTGCTTATGTTGTATTTAACTTGTACAAGTAAAAGTCTTAATTGTAAAATGCCTTATTAGAATGAATGAATTGAACATGCACTTTATAAACCAATTCGGAAAATGCAGAATTAACTTGCAGCTATTTTCATGAACAATCATTTGTAGTTACGTGAATATTGTGTTCAGTTATTCTTTAGAAATTGCCAGAGGCTTTAAATGGCAAAGTGTAAGTATATTAATACTGAAAAAAAAATCCACTACAATTGCTGTGCTAAAAACAGGAATATTTTCTATTCGCGAAATAGCGAGAAGGGAGAAGGTATCTCACCAATCGGTAATAAGAATATCGAAAACAGCAAACCAAAATCTAGAGCAAGCTAGCAACAACCCAGTAATACAAATGGGATTTATTCCCATTGAATATATTTTAGAATCGATTCCAATACGAATATGATGAATCGATTTTGGAATCAGAAACTTGTTGGCAAATAGCTGGACCCATAATTGATTCAGTTCCGATTCCAAATAAATTTTCGAATCTTACCTCGCAAACGTTCGATTAGTCGAATAGGTCATAAAACAAAACGGAATTAATCCTTAGATGCAAGTTTAAATTGAAAGTGTAAAGTTGTGGCTAACTCCAACCAGAAAGAAATTTGTAAAAAAAAACAGTTGCTGCTGCTGTGCCAAAGGTATGTTCGTGGTTTAATTATGTTCATATAATTATTGTAAAACTTTCTCATTTTTATCAGTTTCCATTCTAATGGAGGCAAATAAAAGCCTAACAAAAAAGGTAAGCAAATTCTCCGTGATGACATCCCCGCTCTGTGATTTCTTAATGCCTGCAAAAGTAGCTAAACTGGATGATTTTGGTCTTCCACTAAAAACAGAGCAACTTCTAATGGAATTCGATGACAAATTGAAGGAAACAGATAGGTACTAAGGATTAATTTGTAATACTTTCAAATATTATGTAATTAGATAGTTAATGCTAATATTCATACCGATTTTAGATACAGTACATAAACAGCGTTAGAGGCAAACAACCGCTGGCCAAATATTTTACCAGTATTATAGAGCCAGAGCTCGCAAAAGATTTTAATTTTGAAGGGAAAAAGGGAAAAACAACTTTTTTTTGTCTTTTTATTCCATTATGTGTTTGAAGTTATATTTTCTGAGTAGTAATTAAATGAAAATAAACTCTTCGATGTTAAACCAGCAGTTTTAAAATCATGCATTGAGTGCAGCCATCAAGACTAATACCTTGTATGATTTTCATCAAAAATTGAAACTATTCTTTTTTAGTATGGGAAATCTAAATCCATCTTAATATTGCATGAAAATCGACTCTATACCGATTTCAAATATATTCCAGATCACTTATGAAATTCATTTTTCAATGATTCACGAATCAATGTGTAATCGATTATAAGATCAATTTTCTATTGGATGCTGGTAAAACCAATCCAGGGAGCCGAAAAAGCGGACATTGTTCATATAAAATAATTCATTTTGACACGAAATAGAATCGATCCTTCGATAGCTAAGAATTTATTCCGAATCTCAGAAGAATTGATTCCTATCTTACTGGGAAGCGTCAAAATAGTCTTGGTACAAGAAAAATAATACAACGAGCGTAGGGCGTAGGGTCTGTAAAGGCTTCCGAGAGGGGTTTCACATCTCAAACAAGCTTGCATCAAGAAGAAGGTATTCAAATATCTATCGAGAATGACCTTAAGAAGACGCTTATACGAGGTTAACCTTAACTAGAGGCGGCCAGTAAAGAAGTCTAATCTCACAAAGAAATTGCGACGAGACAGGCTGCAGTGGCAATGAGCTCATAGCAGGTATTCAATAAAAGACTAGAAAAATTTAGTTACCTTTTCTTAACCGTATTCATGTTTTTATTTTTGCTTAGACCTAGCAAACCAAATTTTCTCCATTCCCTTCGAAGAAATACAAAATTATAAATTTACAAAGCTATATGTGGTTTCAAAAGGGAATAAAAAGGAATTAAAATAAAAGAAAAAATATAAAAGCAATTGAGATGAGATTCAACAAGTGTCCTGAATGCACCGACAGTGCTCAAAGCTTTAATATTCGATGCTAAACGAATTGTATAGACCAAATAAGAACTTTCCATAAGAGATTTCCGAAAAGGAGATATTAATAGGTTCTGATTTCTCTGAGATGTTGTAAATACAAGAAATACTCTAAACTAATCGGGTTGCGCGACTTTAATGGATTATATAAAAATATTAACGCGCTTTGGTTTATATAATCGTTCAACGAACAACCCCGGGTACTGGGGGCTGTAGATTTGAAACATGATCGAATCTGTGCAGCCCAAAAATAAAACGAATACAATCATTGATTGCCACATACCTTGTGGGAACAGACAGTATCTAGTTTGGGAAAAATGATCCTACCATAAGTAAAATTAGGTAAAATAAGTGTCTTGCCAAGTTTAAGCTTGAGATCAGTTGAGAGAATATTAGCTGAAAGCCATAATCTTCTGAAGCCACTATAGGCTTTTCCCAGCATAGAACTGATCTAGTCGCAGCAATTCTTCCTCCCATTCATCACAATTCCCAGATTAGTTACTTTCCTTGCAACGGTTATAACATATTCATTTAACACTACTGCGGGAAAATCAATGAAATCGAGGTTGTTACAGTTGCAATAAAAAAATATGCATTGTGACTTAACTGTATTTAAGACTAATTTATCTTGTTGGGCCCACGCATATATACGAACTAGGTTATCGTTTAGTTGGGCCACGCAATCCTCAAGAAGACCGATGGGCCTGCTAATATACAACCCCAAGGCATTTTGAGCTTTCAGTAAAAACCTATATAGATCGAACACGTATTCTTCGTCATCTCCTCCACTTATATGTGAGATATTTTCCGCGCACTTCACATCCGTATTCTCTGAAAAAGACCGGCATTATCCCTTTCACCTCTCCGGACAGTTCCAATATGAATATAATGTTGAGCTTTATCCCTTCAGAATCTGTTATTAATGTATTGAGTAATCTTGATTGTGACAAAACCCCGGGACCTGACGGGATTCCACATATCCTTTTTAAGAGATGCGCACAAATTCTAGCGGAACCGCTTAGGAGTTTATTCAATACTTCAATCACTAATAAAATCTACCCAGTATCTCTTAAAAATTGTTTCGTTAAACCGATTTATAAATCTGGTGACGCTAAACTCGTTATAAACTATTACACCTATTTCTATCTCTAACGCTCTTGCACTTATTTTTGAAAAACTTGTTTACCATCAACTCCTATTCCAAACAAAACCATTTATCTCTGAAGAATAGCACGGATTTTTACCGGGGCGATCTACGATCACCAACTTATCTTTATTCACAGATAAAATCGCCTGTGCTCTTGATGCAAATACACACATAGATTCTATCCACACTGACTTTGCGCAAGCATTTGACAAGATTAATCACAAGCACTGTCTGTCGAAGATGGCACAGATGGGATTACAAACAGACACCATATATTGGTTCCACTCCTATCTAACTTGCAGGGATAATAGCGTTGTATTTAATGGACTACAATCCCCCTCATTTAAGCAAATTTTCGGAGTGCCGCAAGGTGCAATACTTGGACCATTGATTTTTCTCACATACATCAACGACATGCCTTCTTGTTTTATGTCTGATTGCTTATTATACGCTGATGATGGCAAGATTTTTAGAAAAATTAATAGCGTGACGGATTGTGTCCATCTTCAAAAGGATATACTACGACTAGAAAAATGGTGCGACGAGACCTGTATTGAAATCAACGGTAGAAAATATAAATGCATTTCATTTCACCGTAAGAAAGACCTCATACTCTTTGACTACACCATTCACTATACTGCTATCACTCGTGTTGATGAGATAAAAGGTTTTGGTGTGATTTTTGACCGAAGGTTTCTCTTCATTCCTTACATTAATTTTATTACTTCCAGAACATTTCGTTTATTAGGCTTTATCTTTCGCACCTGCAAATCGTTTAGGTCGGCATCCTCTTATACCAGTCTCTATTATTCTTTAGTAAGGAGTATTCTCGAGTATGCTAGTCAGATTTGGAGTCCATTTTACTCGTCTTTTAGTGCACGAATTGAGGCTGTCCAGCGTAAATTCACCAGAGTTTTATTATATAAACTAGAGAATACCAATCTAGAGTATCATGAAAGATTAGCAAAATACAACTTAATCACACTAGAAAATCGCAGAATCTACTTGGATAGTACATTTCTATATAATATTTGAAATGGTCGAGTATATTGTCACGCACTAGTCTCTAGTATTATTTGAACGTTCCTCCGCGTAACTCGAGATTCCAGACCCTCTTCAGACTACCGACTTGCAGAACTAATATTAAGGAGAAGTCACCTATCTACAGAATTACTAAATCGTTCAAGACAAGATTTAACAATATAGATATATTTAACACTAGCTTTCTGACATTTAAAAAATTTATACTCCGCGAGATCGGTTATTAATATCTTTTCTTTTTTGCATTACTTGCTGCTTCGCTTTACTAATTTCCTAACTGCTTAGCATTTGTTAGCTTCCGCTTTCTAACTGTATTTTAGTCTTACTTTTTCTATTTGCTTTTTCTTATCTTCTAGTTTTTTCATTCACGCTCTTTAGATTTAGATTAATTATTTGTTGGATTTTTTTCCTTTTAGTTTTATTTCTTTAATTATAAGTTTATTTTTTACATTTACTTCTTAACATTATTAATACTTTATCTTCTTCTTATTAAAATTTATTAAAATTTGTTACCCCTTTAATTGTAAGGTAGTATTTTATTGGAAATTTCTGTTTATTATCTTTTTAACTTACAAAATAAATAAATAAATATACCTAAACAGTTGTACGTCCTGCGCGTACATGTAGATCCTAATACATTTTAGTGCATTAGGTAGATCATTTACATAGGCACTGAAGACCAGTGGGCCGAGGATTGATCCTTGGGGTACCCCATCAAGAAATTGCGTATCATAGAGATAGCTATCGTATTTAAATAAAACTGTTCGAGAGCTTTCTGAACCAGTCTAATATTGTCGACAGTATCAAATCAAGTAGAACGATGGCAGTATATAGTCTTCCAATTCCATAGCACGTCTGATATTCGAAGTAACTTTTAAGACTGCGGTCTCACAGCTGTGTGAAGAGCGAACAGCAGATGGCTAACATGATAACAGATTATTATTCTCGATGTATTCAAGCATCTGACCATACATAAGCTTCTCCAATACTTTTAATAATAGGCACAATAGACTAATTGGACGAAAATCCAACGGTTCGGTTGGAGAATGCTTTTTTTTTGGAATGGCGGCAAGTACCGTGGCTATTTTCTAGCTTCTGGGGAAATATGACAATGTTATGCATGAATTAATGACATATAGGATGTAATTATTGATTATTGGTACTATTAGCTTAATGCAACAGGGTGATTGATTGTTCGGTCCTGTGGCATCGGATTTTATGGAATATATCGAATTGAATAAGCTCATCAAAGCAAACCGTGCGAAAAGAAAAGGGATCAGATATATTTGGACGTAAAGCGCTGTTGTTTCGTTTTAATGATAATGATTCCTCGTTATGAGCATAAGAGGTATTATAGCTTATGGAAATAAAGTATGCATTTAATTCATCCGGATTAAAGCTGCAGCTAGTTTGGTCCTTGTCACATACTCCTTCCTCTTTAAGATTTTGCTAAAGATTTTTTTGCCGAAGATTATTGTTAAGTTTCGTATTATAGTATCTGCATTTTGCATTTCTTATAGCAACATTGGCGTGATTTCGAGCAACCTTATAAAGTAGCCGAACATGATCGGTTCTTAGAGCTCTATATCGCTTATATAGATATTCCCTTTCTGCAATAAGAGATCGCACTGTGGGAGAGAATCACTACAACCAGTTCAGTTAAAAACAAAAAAGAAGAACTTTAAAAATACAGGCTAATAAAATAGAAGCAATAGTTTCAAATACAAAATTTACGCCAGTGTCTGAATACCTAATTAAATTCATACTCATGGTGCTGTTAGCGGCTGTGTTGGAAAGGTGTCGAGCAAATTCGTCACTTCCAAAAATTTGCTTTAAATTTGCATTAACTACTTTTACAATTTCATCGAAACCGTGGTGTGTAAATTTCCGAAAGTTAATTTGAAATGTTCCACTAAAACCAATAATGATCACACAATGTATATCCTTACCAGGTGTTTCCGCATATCCTTATGTGCCTTCAAATTTGCTTCATACTTGAAAGATTCATTCTTTGAATTAAGAGGGAATTCAGACAAAAAGTCAAATGGGTTACATTTTATTTTTATTGTCTCAAAAACCATTCCTTTTTTATAAAATTTATTTAACTTTTAAAACAAATTAATTAGTTTTACACACTGAACTGCACTACAAGAAATCACAATTCGTACTGCCGTACGCTGTTAATACCGTGAAATTTGGAACGTGCTTAACTACATATTATGTTATAACAAAACAGTACAGAGAACAGCAAAAATATACGAAATACAGATTTCTTTACGAACTCGTTACGAAAAATCAGAAAAAATTGTTGCAAGAATGTTACGAATACTCTCAATTCGTAAAGAACCATTGCAAGCAAAAAAAAAATTTTTTTCACTTTCAGATTTTTCTGAAGTTCGGAAAGTTTGGTGTGCTGGGGGAGATACAGAGTAGGTCTTGAAACCGGCCCGGGAAAATGACGACAAACCAGCCCCTAAGGGTCTCCAAAAATGACAAACAACCCAAATTATTAAGCTGATGTTTTCTGTGAATATTAGATTCCATGTTAAATACAGAACGTAAATAATAAATAAAATTAACTCTTTTTTTAGAACTTTCAAAATTTAATAAAAAAGAGAAATGAAAAAATTTATACACGAAATATGTATGCACAAAATATGTGTACATAGAGCGGTTGACCCTTTTACCTTTATAAAACGGTCAACCGCTCTTTCACATATTTTGTGCATATGTACATATTTCCTGTATAAATTTCTTGCTTCCTCTTCTTTATTAAATTTTGAAAATTTTAGAAAAGGAGCAAATTTTATTTGAAAATTAAAACAGAGTTTCTCGGTGGAAACAGTATCTGACCCTAGTATTGCCACAAAACAAAAGCTTCGAACACCAATTTGTGAATCGATTGATGTTCTTTTATTCTAACTGACGTGGAGGTACGAAATGTTGGAACAAGTTTCCAAAGATTTTAGATTCCTTCCTGGCGATCTTTTTAGAAAAATGAGCGCCGATAGTCTGAGAAAAGTCGCTTTTGAATTTGCTTCAATCAATTCACGACTAAAGCCTCCAAGAATCCTATCTAAATATTGAAATCGCGCTTCGAGTTTTTCTGCCACTACCAATGAGGATGGCTTCATGTGAACGAAGTTTCAGCAGATTGAAAATAGTAAAAAATTAACTCTGATCTAAAATGGATCAAGAAAGATTGTATAATTTGGCTGTTTTGTGAACCAAAAAAGAAATGATAAGCATTCTGAATTTTGAGAATATTATAAGCTAGTTAGCGGCAAAAAAAGCTAGAAAAGTAATATATTGCAAATGTTTTTATCAAACTGATTCACCTAATGTTTTGAAATGTTAGTTACTCGCAAAAAATGAATATCATTTAATAATTTTATGTACAATAAATATTATTTAGGTACTATTCTTGTCATATCAAGTCTCCCTCAGTCTTGTTCAGTCAGCTGATATACCAAGTCAGAATTTCATAGATCAGGGGTGCAAAGGGAATGCCTATTTTAGGCCCGCCACCTGCAGACATGAGATATGTCTTAAAAAAATGCATTATGATATTCTGAAAATTTTTTATTAACAATGTTCATTTCTATCTAGCGTGGGAAAGCTAGGGAGAATGACGGGGGGAGGGGGCGTCAAAGTTCCATCTAGTACATTTTAGAAAATCTAGTACAGAACCGAATTCATTAGGTTCCGAGAAGAAGTTTGAGTACCCACAGTCCTATATTTGCTGGAATAAATAGCTATTTATATTCATTCAAATACTCATATTTTTAGTATTTCCCTCTTTTTTATTCGAACTAAGGTACTAAATTTTTCGCACCTTAAATCGATTTTAACTCGTTAGGGTTATGTCCGATCAAAAAACGAGTTTCACTGTTCCCCTCAGCTTATTACCAGCTACAATTCGTAGAAGAAAATGTTTCTTTCTTTTAGGGTAGGGGGTTGGAGCACTTCCCCCCCCCCCCCCCCCAGAGAAGTTGTTTCAATACTGCATGTTGCATATCGAATTAAAGATGTCGCCGAATACTGTCGTGTGGTGCATATTTTTCCCGATTCAGAAAGGTTTCTCGGGACGTTTTCGCCAGCTGAAAACCATTTTCATGCACTTGGGTCACATACACCCCAGCTACTACATTTCGCCTATACTTTTGCAGATATTTTTTCCATGGCCATTAGTACTCTGTTGTGAACATTTTTCTCATAGAATGTCATTCTGCAAGACGCACGAATTCTGCAACAATCGAGAAGTAGAAAAGTCTTTTTTTCACCCAAGAAAGTCGCTCAAGCTACATCCGATCTCCAATGGTTTCCCCCGCTATTATAGAAACACAGATTGTTAGTAAAATATGTTTAGAGTATTATAGTGCATCATTTAAATCATCTCTCTTGTCTGTAGGTAGCAGGCCTAAAGTTGTACGAAAAGTGGGCACTCCCCTTTATCCGTTTGCCTCAGGCGCCCAAACGAATCGTTATGGTTCTGCGTGAAGCAATTGAGGAACGAAGTGAATCTCTTTGCAAAATTTTGTAACCGCTTAGACATTCAGTCGCTTTTTCACTTCCATGGAGTAACAAAAACAATCCCACTGCTTCACCAAATGTGAAAAAATTCAGAGAGTATTTCTAATATTTGAGTGCTTTCTTTAGTTATCTTAAACTTTCACCCTGGCAACAACTTTCACAAATTTGTTGTTAAATCTACTGACGGACGACACGGTGGCAATTTGAATGAATAGTAAACTTTGATATCTGCCAGTCAGAATTTGTGGTCGGTACTGTATTCTGGTATTGTATTAGTAACACTGCATATTAGTAATAAGTAAAGGCTGACTGAAAATTCTCTATAGTGGACTGTATGTGTATGGGTGTTGATTTTATGGATAACTCAGTTTGTGTATTCAAAAATATAATTTTTTTTTTCAGTCGTGCTATTTCAAGTTTCTTACAGCTATATCACATTTCATTCAGACTTATTACTAACTTAAAAATTCACAATTCAATAAAACTTAATGTCTAAATAAAACTGCAATAAATTAAAAAATTCATTAAAATCAAAGAAATGTCGGCGTAGTTGTGGTTTGCCGCGTCGCTCTGTAAAGGCAAAAAAATGTCGGTGTGGTTCTGTTCGTGCTGTGTTGCTGTGTTGTTTGGTAGATGAGTAGGCACGAGACAGTTGTAGTGAGAGCAAATAAATTTGTCTGATTTTGAGAGTTATGCCCTAGACACACAGCACTCTTAATGAAGAAATAACTAACAACTCATTAGTCTATAATAATTCATTATAAACTGCGGACACACAGCCATATCTTTAATTAAGTTGTGCTGTCAAACTGGTTTTGATGAACTTATCACATTAAAGAGACAATATGGATCGAATTAACGTGATAAACTTTGTTTTCATTTATTTTATTTTCAATTTAACAATTTCCAAATGAGAAACACATTTTATTTAAAAAAATATTAATAATATAAATTGTGATTTGCATTTCTTTGCATTTCTTCTTCTTATTTTTCAAATCGGCAGATGCACAGCGGAGCTCCAGACTTACATTATATGCCAAATCTAGCACATTTTTCCTCATTATAGCTATAATGAAGGGGGAAAACACTTCATTAGTGTACTTCATTATCATCTGATTTTCGAGCTATAATGACATATACTATTTGACACACGGCATTTTAATGAATAGTTAGTACAAATGATTCATTAGTTCGTGCTGTGTGTCTAGGGTATAAAACTGTTTCACTCGAACTGCTACTTGAGGGCAGTTGTGAAGTTCTTTGCTTGAGTTGCTGCGTGAGAGCATTCGAGATATAATGCGGAATGTATTATTTGACGATTGTAACAACTTGTGGGGCTGCTATAAGTGAAGTTGATGAACGTAACCAATTATTCTGCCTTTATTGTGCAGTTTTTGTCATGCTGGTACGTGAGTGCATGAAGGCAGCACCGATGACGTTTACCATGTGCATACCTTGATTGCAGCAAACTTGGAATATTGCTGCGTCTGAGATCGTAATGATGGCACTTGCGACGTTGAGTCTTGTGCGCTTTTTATGTGTGCAGCAATCTGAGTACTGCTACGTGTGGGAAGGAAATTCCTTCTACCTTGATCAGAATTAGCTTCTGAATATATTTAGTGCAGAGTTAAACTCTGGAAACAAATCTAGACCAACCTTTATATATGGTCTAGGCCTTCGGATTAACTCCTGTGTGAGATTGCTTGAGTTAACCTCACTTTGCAATCCTTAGGATCAACTCCTAGCCGACGTACTTGAGTTAACCTCAAATATTTATTTGGACAGAATTAACTTCTGTTTCAGAATTGAGTCAACCTCAAATATTTGTGATAGCCAGAATTAACTTCTGTATTAGGATTTGAGTCAACCTCAATTTATTGGCGTAGAATTAACTTCTATAAGGAATGTCAGAATTAACTTCTGGTTAGGATACGGATTTTGCTCAGAACAGACTCCATAGCTTAGGACTTAATCAGATCAACTCTGATTTGGAAATGGGTGCTTTTGCTATCATTCGCCGCCTTTTTATAGCTGCTGAAAATGGTCATTGATGTACTCCTCATGGCGTTGCCATAGCGACATTTATACCAGTTGCTGCTCCGAGAGCATCTGGTTGACGCATTGAATAGATAACTAATAAGGAAGCGGGGTATTATGCGAATACAGTCTTTAAGCATTTCAATAACAGTGCGACCTATTGTCGGGGGGGGGGGGGGGGGGGAGAAATGACAAGAAGGCCTTGTCGCTATTTTGTGTCAGTTCAACATTCTGACATTTCATATTTTTTGAAAATAAGTTTCGGATTTGAATTCGCGATATTGTGAAAAATAATTAATTAAACGTGATTTTTACGTAATAGTAGTGTGAAATAAGTGCGAAATATTTTTTTGTAAACGATATTTTGTGTAATAGAGACTCCGGAGTCTTAAATTATCATAATGAAGTGCGCTGTGCTGTGCTGCAGGAACGAACGGAGTTATTGTCGTGGGAAAGCATTCTTCAAGTAAGCTTAATAGCTTTACTTATTAATTATATTGTTTTAAACAAAATAAAAATGAAATATCTATAAGAATAAAGAGCCATGGCAAAAGATTTAACAATTTACCAATGCCGGTTTATTTGTTTACAATTGAATTATCATTGGTGCCTAAATTATTCCAGTCATACAAAGGCAATGCCAAGAAATATTATCTGAAAATAAGGGGGAGCTAAAAATTTGTTTATTTTACATAGGAATTTGGATTATAAAAATGTTCCCCTTCAGAATGTCAGAATTTCATTACTGCCATGACGAAATGAATACAAACAGAGCACACTAATACATTTCACCGAGATGCTTACGTTTTCACCCGATATGCCGTTTCCTTATTAGTTATTTATTCAATGGGTTGACGTAATGTCAAAGCTATGTCATGTCAAATTTGTGTATACACAAAGAATTGTGTATTTTAGGTAAGTTTTATATTGTTTTGTTGATTTAATTCATTTTGTTAATAATATTTTGTTATTTTTAGATTATAAAAGTCATCGTGGGACCTTTGGGTTGTTGGAGGAAATTTGCGGAGTATTTTTTGGTAATTATTTAGGTTTGTATTCTGAATTCTTTCCACTGGAATTTGATTCTTTGTGGATTCCTTTTTGTTTATTTTTAGGGAAGAACTAGCTGGATTCAATGAGGGAGTAATGTTCAGTACGTGGACTGAACCATGACCATGTATATACTCAACTTCAAAATTGATTAACATGAAATAAAATTATTTGATTTTTTATTAGATTAGAAAACAAAAACAAAATTTAAAAACTCTTTTTATATTTGTTTTTCAATTTCGGATTTATTTTAAAAATACACATTTAATAAAAACACATTTTCCATACGTTTTTCGAAATAAAAATGATATTATGCTAAAAATAATGCCAAATGTTTTATAAAAAAGTCAATGCCTTTGAAGCCACGAGAATGCCAAATTAACCATATATAATGTTATCTAACACTCACAAGATATTTTGGCTACACGTGTCCTGTCAGTGTTTATAAGTTGTGGGACATTCTTGAGTAAATTTTTAAATCATAGCTCTCCTCCCTTCGCAGCCGCAACGTTCGTCCAGAGTCTGTAGTAAATATGTGTGGTTACGATTAATGTGGAGACCACCGGCCCGAAGACCGTCCTCTCACTCTGGCTCTGGATACAATACTAAAATATGGTATTTTTCTGTTCCATTTAAGTGATATTCAGCGATGAGTGCAGGCTGTAACGAAGTTCGTACAATTTGTTCAAAGGAGTCCCCTGATATATCCTCTATACATTTATGCATGATGGTGTGCAATGTCATCGTGCTTGTTCCATTCAAAATCTGTTAAATACCCACAATATCCCGAGTCTTCGTTTGCAGGTAATTTTCCCGACCTTAATCCAATAGAGAATGTCTGGGTTGTTTTAAAAGTCCCAAGTTTATTTCTCTCCTAATCCTATGACACAAATCCTGAAAGGAAATATTTTATAAAAGTATGGCGAAATAGCTGCGAAATTAAAGAACTGATAGGACGGTGTATAGAAAGTATGCCAGAAAAAATAACGGTGGTTGTGAGCTCTAAGGGTGGCCATACAAAATAATTACATGAACCATGAAAAAATTAATCATATACTATTAACTAATAATTAAATAATCTAAAAATATGAATTTTCTTTATATTATGTGCTTTTGATAAAAAAAAGACGAAGCGTTGGGAAAATGTTAATGGTCCTAATTCAATGAACACGGTCATACCTTCCTAATCTAATGAAACCAGACTAAAATTCACTGAATTTTCATGTCACTAATTACATCTTTTATTAACGAAGTATGTAATTAATCAAAATATTATCTCATCTCTTATGCCGATATTGTAAGAGCTTTCCTCCCATAATAAAGTTATTCCAAAGTGTAAACATACGTAAATCATACCGGCGATCTCTCTCTATATAGGCTAGGATTTCCCAATAAATAAAATAAAAAGAAATCTTCCTAGAAAACAACTCTCATTTCCAAGAAAAATCTGAATATTTCCAAGAAGCATCTCACGAAAAAGGCAAGAAGTACCATGACCGTGGTTCAGATCAGATAAGCACAAAAACTGTAAAAAGGATCTATCGGTGAAGAGTTCATCCACGTAATCGACCTTTATCTTGAGATACCTACCAATTTCGAAAAGAATTTCAGCATCGCGTTAAGGAAGTTCTGAGTGTGGTGTATGTACACCTTGTAAGGTACATATATGTTCGGACGTGGTGCGCCATAACAGACGGCCAGAAAAAGGAGGAACCTAACCGACGCCTCGTGCCGTGTATTCCACTAATGCATTCGAGGACAAAAAGTGTCCAAAATTAAGATAAGACTGCTGCGGTTCCCTTTTTTCTGCGGATACTCACCGTCACGCCGCGCCGTTCAAATTACTGGTCAACCACAGAATTTTTTTTTATCAGTTCCGCGCTCAAATATTTCGGGAAAATTTATTACGTCGAGGGGGAGCAAATATTTGTGACACATTCCTAAATGAGATGGACTAGAGGCGCCACAAAATGGCCTAATAGACGTCGAAATATAAGTGCATTTTAATGATATAATGTTACACTTTGTTTAGATGTGTGAGTGGGTGTATTTTGTATACTACCGAAACAGTTTTTATTGTTTTAATGCTTTTAACATTTTCTGGTTATTAAGCGACTAGTATAGATGCATTTAATATGAAGCCACTAAATATGCGTCAAGTGGAAATGTGACAAATCTTCATCTGATTATGTTAAAGATAACTTGATGAGTCAAGTAAATTGGAACCTGTAGGTGGTGCAAAATTTGTAAAAATGTTAGATCTTTAAGGGAGACATTTTTTAGGAAGTTTTATTTTGTCATCAGACTACAGAGTTCATTCGTAACCGACTATATTTAATAAGTGTATTCAGTGGCGTAGATAAGAATTCAGGGGCCCACCCGCGAAAATTTTTAGGGGCCCTTTTTAAATATACATTTAGACCTCAGGTATAGTCGATACTGTACTTTATAGAACGCAAGACATTCATAATTGAGAGCAAAAAGTTGTGGAATATATAAATATTCCTAGTTAAGTATGGACATTATGCATGTATTAATACATATACATATTATACCTATATATAAATCCTCTCTGGTAAAATAATAAGTATGGTGTAAAATTTGGTATTTATTATAATAATATCCAAAAATATTATTACAAATTTTTCTTATATCTGAGGATGATACAGATGCTCAAAAGTGCAGTTAAATTAAACAGTGAATTATAAAAAGAAGAAATTACAAGAACTTACCCGACTTAATTAGAAGATGAAACACAAAAGCGTCTTTTTTTCAGAAGCATAAAGTTTTCAACTAGCTCTTCTAGATTGACGGACTTACTTTGTTCATGTTCAATACTTATAACAGCCAAAGCACTTAACCGAACTTGTTTAATAGTGCTGCGTAAATAAGTTTTAATCAATTTCAGTTTCGAAAACGATCTTTCTGCTGTTGCGGATGTTACCGGTAATGTTAAATATAATTGAAATAATGTACACAAATCTGGAAGACTAGTTGCTACACATGTATTTTCCACTATTAATAAATTTGCCAGTTCTTTAATAGATGACTTTTGTTTAATATCATTGCTGAAAACAGTCTTGAAATTAATTAACTGAATAGGTAGGTCTTCCGAAAAATCATCACCATATTTGCTCAGAACCTGCCTTCCACATTCCATTATTGCTTCATTCGTTAAACTGATAAATTTTGAAGGGTTGAGAAATGTGAAAAGCTTCACAATTTCATGTATAGAGGAAAATCTTCTAGATAGTTGGTTGATAATAATATCAAGTGATGCATTAAAAACTTCAATCTGAAATTTTTTCAAGGGATTAGGAATTACGCAGCCATCCTCAAATTCATCAAAAAATTTCTTCTGGCGTTTTTCTTTCAACTTAGGCTGAATATTCCAAGACTTTGCTAGGCTATTAGCTTCTTCTTCAAGTTTATCGAAATTGTGTCGAAGTTGTGATAAGTTCTTTTGTCCAGTGTTGAGCAATTCGCAAGCTTTTTCTAAATCGCATGAGGGACTCTGTAGTAGTTTTGAAATTAAATTTACGGCTTCTAAGATTTTACTTTGAAACACGAGTATTAAAATGAACTCGTAACTGTCCATTTTATTCTGCAAAGACTTTGCTTCATTTCTATCATTTGGTTTTTTGCACAATAAGATGAAGTTTGATAAGCATTGCATCACCGATTGATAATTATATCTTATAGAGAGTAAACATTCATATCTAGAGGACCACCTTGTCAGGCAGAGTTTTTTGAGGGTGTATTTCATTTTATTTACATGTAATGATGTTTCATTTAGTGCTTGCCAACGCGGGAGACTTTCACTGAAAAAAACATAAATACTTTGTAGAAGGCCATAGAAGTTTTGAATCTCTCTAATGTTCTTAACCGAATCATTTAAAACTAAATTCAAATTGTGAGCTGAGCAATGCACATAATCAGCAGTAGCAACTCGATTCTTGATTCTTGCCTGCAAACCGCTATATTTTCCAGACATATTAGCAGCCCCATCATATCCTTGTCCCCGACACTTTTCAATTTTAATTTTAAAATTATCCAAGGCAGTAAGAACGACATTCTCAAGGTTCTGTGAATTTTGTTCGGTTAGTTCTATAAATCCAATAAATGACTCTTTTACTTCTAGTTTGTTATGTACTCCTTTATCTGCATTTGGCTTTATGCTTGCATACCGTATAACAATACTTAGTTGGTCTTTTTTGGATATATCTTGGGTACTATCAATTATAAGGGAAAAGAATGGAGCGTCATTGATACCTTCCGTTATTTTTTCTAAAACGCTTTTAGCCAGATGTGTAATTATTTCATTTTGGATGTCAGGACTCAAGTACTTATTTCGAATATTGGTATTTGACAAATGGGCTTTTAGTATGGGGTCATATCGCGATATTAAGTCAATAATATTTAAGAAATTACCACTCGTTGCTCCAATTTCGTAAGCGCTTATACTTTCTCGATGACCTCGTAAAGCCATATTGCAAATTGATAAAGTTCTTATCACATCGCAGATTCTTATTAAAACTTCTTTAATTTTTTCATTACTACTTCTTCGATTATCGATGGTTCTATTTTTCTCCCAAGTGCTGTAGGTTATACATGATTCCAAATGAGCATGACTTTCTTCGTGAATTTTAATTTTCTTACTCAAGCCTCTCCAGTCATTAATTGTTCCCTTACACCAACTTACTGCTTTTACATTATCAGAGAAAAGCCAACACGGTTGACAATAAACCCCATTCAATGCCTGAGAGTAACAAAGCCAAAAACGATCAATTTGTTGGCCAGTTCTTGTTTTAACCACATAGTAATCAGTGCTGAAGGCTCTATTGTCATTTTCATTCTTCGGAAATGGACCCATGGGTTTATTTGGACCTGCAGCAATAATTTTTCGTTTTACATCGTCCGATAGGTGTCCCGAAAATAAAGCCCTGTCTGTAACAAAATGTGTTAGATCCTCCTGATCACATTCATCTTCGTTTTCTGAGGCAGCTATATTTGATTCCTGTTCGACAATTGCAACATTTTCATCAGCTCCAATAATTTTAACTGAGGTAGACGCACTAGCTTCTGAGGCTTTTTCAAAGAAACTACTAATCTTCGGTAACTTATGTGCTTTTTCACATTTTTCTTGTCTCAATTTTCGTTTTTGTGCACCACTCATATATTTCCTTTCACTCATTTTCACACAAAAATACTTTGCACGACACTTATACGAATGTATATGAAAAATATTTGAATATTAAGTTCTATATTTTACTTATATTCTCAATTTAATAATAAAATAATATAATCTCCAATGAGAATCGAAACACTTTACATGAAGTCGTGCTATTTTGAGTATCCTTTGTATGGATATATCCCGTCGCGCATCCAAATCTAGACTGAAAAAATCTAAATACTTTTTACTTAAATACGCAGCTATCTTTCTGATTCCCAGAAAAACAATAAAATTTGCCTGTTTTAAGGCAGATTGCTCATTTTCTATAATTTCAGTAATAGGAATTCAGTTCAAAAATCAACGATGCTTCACCTGAAGTAGGGAAGGCCTCAATTTTTTTCCTAGAAATTTACTGGACATTTTTCATTCGAATTTGTATGCATTATTGGAGGCCAACAGCATTGCCTCGCTATTAGCATTGACAAACTAATAAGATACAAAGACTGCGACGATGCCTCCTCGACCTGATGTAGGGAAGACCACAATTTTTTCTTAGAGATTTACTGGAAATCTTTTCTTTGAAATTTGTACGCATTTTTGGAGGCTGACAACGACGCACAGTAAAGTATTGTATCTGAAAATAGCTCCAGTCGGCCACCAAAGTGAACAAAAGTTCTGCCGAAACATTTTCTGTAATTTTTTAAGAAGAAATTGAGGCTTTCCCTACATCACGTTGAAGCATCGTCGCAGTCTTTGTATGTATTAGTTTGTCTATGCTAATAGCCAAATATGAAAAATGTGTTGGTAATGTTGAATTCCGGATATGAGAATGGTATATAATCTATAAAAATCAGTAGTAAAATGAGCAATAAAATTGAAAATATCTGGAAAAAAAAGATATTTCTCTGAAATTTTCATGACTTTTATTATATGTATACTTTTAGAGTAAAATGTTGGAATTCTTTGAAAATTTAGTTACCAGTTTGGGGCCCCTAAATTTCCGGGGCCCCCCCGCCTGGCGGGGTTTGCGGGTGCCTTATCTACGCCACTGAGTGTATTATAGCATGAAAGAATTATATAGGATGTCTCGTCTCAACATATTAATGAATGGCAAATAACAGATAGCAAACTAAAGTTTGATTTTTCCTAGATTGGATAGCTCATGTGCGCGTAAGTTGGCGGTTGCTTTCAATGAGTGCATTCAGTTCATATATGAATTAAGAAGGTTCGACCATACCATGTCTCACCTTTTCGGCATCGTTTGGTCGGTCGCATTTAAACTAAAGAAAATTGATTTTCTTCCAGTCGAATAAGCCGAAGTATCCCAGAGAAATACTCCAATTCACATCATCCCGACGAAATAAAAATCGAATTCTACCGCGCTTCTATAAATTAGTAAATGAAGGCTCTTGCCCAGTGCAAGCAGTTCGCTTATAGAATTTTCTTCCTGTTAATATTTAACCTGCAGGGATTGTCAATGCATTCAAAAAGCTTATTGACACTCACTGACCTTGATTTTCTCTATCTTTTTATATATGATCCACTGTCTCTCTGTATTGGAAAAATGTTATAAACTTATTTGTGATTAATTTTACTTTTGTTTAATTATTAATATTATGTTTCATATATATTTTGTTTGCTTTAATGTTTTTTTCACTACTAATTATTAATAATTTTAGTTTTTTTTTCTTTCTGCTCTAGTGTTTTTTTCACTACTAATTATTAATAATTTTAGTTTTTTTCTCTGTTAATGCCTTTATAACTTTATGTAGCGCCACTTGTTAATTATACTACAAAAGATTGTAAATCTTGTGTTTATCATCCAGCGAGGAATATATTATTATTATTTGAAGCTGACACGCATACACTGACAGTTCGCGGAGATATATTTGATATCTCTGGAAACTGTCGAATAAACACTAACACTCCACAACTACAAGACCTGGCTGCTTCTGCGCGGGAGAGATTTCAACAACTTGGGACCAGTGACCCTGGCACTAAGTTGGAAGATGCTTTCGTTCCGAACAGACCACCTCACACACCTTTCAGCACACTTACAATACGTGTGCTCCGTGACGTGCTTATGTCAGGATACAGGATACAACAGATGGCGAGCACATCTCGGGGTGAATATGGGCGTTATGGGAGGGATAACTTGCAGAGTAGTCTACAGTTATCCTTCTAGTTATAAAGATGCTGATGTAGCATTCAAATTGCTGCATCACAGTCTTATGCATCCTAATCAATTGTCACATATTGACCGGCGAATTCAGAGGATTTGTACAGTTTGTGCTGATGAAGGCACCCTATTTCACAGGTTCTTCACTTGCCCAGTTTTGCAAAATCTAATGGAACTCGTGCGCGATATGCGTCAATTGAATTTTGGCATTACAAGGACATCTTTTCTATGGGGACCAATGGTATGTAGTCGGGTGAATTGTTTGATTAGCTTTGTGTTGACACTGGGAAAATCTACAATTCACTTGTACTACATAAGAGTCGAGGTTCGGAATCAGAACACTGACCCACAACACGACGCACAAGCACTTAAGCGCCACTTCGTTGACATATTGAATAGACGTTTACGTCTTGTGAATATCTGGCAACGAACTCAGACACATTCAACTGCACATGGCAGACACTATCGTCGGTGCAGTAGGGCGCTCTTGTCTTTACTGGTGATAGGAGGCCACAGCATTTGCAGCACTAGTCCACGGGGCTTCACCACGCTTAGGAATCGTTGCAAGTGCGGTGGGAAGGACAAGCACTATGTTAGAGGTGCTAAGCTGGAGGGATGAAACTTCTTGGAACTGCCACTTACCTAACTGTCAAAATTGGGACTTTTAAATTTTTTGCCTATATTTTAGATCCTTTTCAAAATGCTTGTATCCGTTTTTTAGTCTCTTTTGTTTTTACATTTTTGTTGTATATTGGGTTTTTTTTAAATTAATTTAAATGTCCCTATTGACTATTTATAACATTTAGTTTAGCTAGTGTCTTTTTTTACACTTTGTGGAGCCTTTTGCCACCTATTTTTAAGGAATGTTGAAAAGAGTCAAAGAGCCAGCAATAAAAGAGCGTACGTTCTTAGTCTTAGAGATCCACATCTAGGGTATTGAATATTTTTATCGTCAACAATTTAAAAAACTATTAACCAGCAAGGAGAATTCTCACATTAAAATAATATTGATGATTAGCTAAGCGTTAAAGCTACTTGAAAAATTATAAAAAAAGAAAACAGAAAGAAAAATGAACAGAATGAAAAATTATAAAAAAAGAAAACAGAAAGAAAATGGCGTGAAGTAGTTCTTTCGACTGTCAATGTTGTTGGATTATTTGAACAAATCGTCAAAATTTGATAAAAATAATAAATATTTTAGGTTTTAATAATTTATAGAAATTTAAATTTTCTGTCAGTTTTGTATTTTATAAGAAGTTTACAAACGTGTACACATACGTGTGCAGTTATCGTTCGAGGTGGTTTTTTTACTGAAATATAACCGTAAGTATGATTCGACATTTTGTGTAAGAGTATAACGAAATGTATAAATTTGTAAGATGTTATGTGTCCAGGTAGCAATGAAAATGGAAAAACAAAATTTATCTGAGATCCAGAATATCACAGAAAGGCAAGCAAAATAATGCAAGCTCAGACATTGACGTTTTGGAAATATTATCTAATACGGAAAGTGAAAGTGGCCTATTCAGATCGTTTGAAATTGCGGAAGAATATTCGGATTGTGATGAAAGCGTTCAATATTGTCGTTCGAAAAACGGAGACGTGTTTTGGAAAGTGACGATGAAAGCCCAGTTAATAAAGATATGAGGCAACATCAATGTCCTGCAATTTGGTACGTTTCAAAGGATAACGCATTTGACATACCAAATGAATGTGAAGATTGGATATGTTATCAGAAACTTTTGCAAATACCTCAACACCGACAGAATTTCAGGCAATTGATGAAATCATCATACCTTTCAAAAGCGAACATAGACGTAAACAATATAACAAATCCAAACCTAAGAAGTGGGGTTTCAAAGCTTGGGTTAGAGTTTCCCAAGACGGATACGTTTCGAAAATTTGAGATGTATCAAAAATTTTCCAAAATTAGCACACAATATTGTGTCATTGGGGATACAGTGCTGCGACTATGTGATGGTTTAGAGAACCAAAACCATAAATTATTTTTAGATAATTTATTTACATCAAAATCGTTAATGAAACATCTACAGACAAAAATTATATTCGTCGTGGGTACTATAAAAAAAAAAAAATATCTGGGCTTTCTGAAAAGCTCGTTTTAGTAAAGGATTTATAAAGGTGTAAACGAGGATCAATTTCTGTTGTTACATTATCTGAAAATATTTCACTTCTAAAGTGGCATGACAATAATATCGTTCAGATGATTACTTCATATGCCGGTGTGGAACCTAAGGATAATATACACAGATGGGAAGGAAGGTAAAGTAAGTAGAAAATCCATTAATTCCAACTGATTTCCATCATACACCTATTGAACTAAGTTTATCTGCCTAAAGTTTTGTTTACTCTAGCAATACAGTAGTTAAATATTACGATTTCTTAAATACCAATTTTAATGTTTTAAATGAATATTTTAATACTATTGACTGGTCTGTAATATATGCTTGTATGATCGGTTCATTGGTATTTTAATGGATGGTATCACTGCTTTGGTACCGTCCAAAGAGAAAAAGAACACCTTACACCCTGTTTGTTACAATCGTAGTTTGTTACGTCTAAGGAATGTTAAAAGTAATGCTCATAAAGCATATAAAAGAATTGGGACTAGTGCTGATAGAAAAAACTTTTTGCGTCTACGCCGCGAATTTCAATTCTTGCATAGATTTCTGCATAAGCAATATTTATGGGACTTAGAATCCAAGATTAAAAGAAATTCTAAAGCTTTCTGGACATATATAAATAATAAGCATTCTGGTACATGTTATCCCAACTTAATGCATTTTGGAAACAATTCTTCAAATAATATTCAATCCATATGTAATTTATTTGCTACTTATTTTGAATCCGTTAATAATGATTCTAATATGCCCTCATCAGACTGTGATTATTCATATCTCGCGTCAATGGTGGACTTGGGTGCGATATCGTTGGGTGAGGAAGATGTTTGGAGAGCCCTTTCTACTTTAGAAATTAATTACTCCCACGTGACTGATTTGATATCTACTGGACTTCTGAAAATGTGTGCTTTTTCACTCTTTTCTCCTTTAACGTATATCTTCAATTCATCTTTATCTTCTGGATATTTTATTGATGAATGGAAAATTTCTTTTTTACACCTGTTTTCAAAAGTGGCTCAAAACATATTATAGACAATTATCGGCCTATTTCAAAGCTTCACCTAATTCCTAAGTTGTTAGGGTTTTTAGTTACTGAAAAAATTTACGATTTCGTAAAACTCGGGATTTGCGATGAACATCATGGTTTTGTTAAGGAAAAATCTACAAATACTAATTTAATAATTTTTTCTAATAAGGTATTCAATGCTATTGAGCCAAGTAAACCGGTTGATGTGATCTATACAGATTTCACGATAAGATTAATCATACACTTTTGATTAATAAACTTAGATCACTTGGCTTCCACTCTTCCTTGTTGTGATGGCTTGGTTCATACTTGGTATCCTTTCCTTATAGTGTCAGAAATGTTATTCTTGACAGACCTTCAAGTATAACTGATCTAAGTGAATTTATTTGATAAGAAGATGTCGTTTAATGAGCATATCGATTATGTTACATCTAAAGCTTTTCAGTTGTTAGGACTTTTAAAGAGGCAGACAGGTGAATTTAAAGATCCCTTAACATTAAAATCTCTATATTTTTCATTAGTATGGTCTGCTTTAGAATACGGATCCGTTGTATGGATGCCTACTCAAATAACTCATATTAGACGTATTGAGCGGATTCAAAGAAAATTTACACGTTTTTCTATGTCAAAACTAAATTGGGATCTTACGCTAGACTATAAATCACCTTGTCTTTAATTAGGATTCCTTACAGTCTAGAAGAGTCATAAGTTCAATAATTCTGCTCCATGATGTACTTAGTTGTAGGATATCATGTGCCATCATAGATCGAACTTTGGTTACCGTGAACCTATCACACAGGCTATTTCTAACTTCAACTTGCTTGATTCATTACATGATTTTAATATATCTAGAGAGAGATTTAAGATAATTATTTTGGAATTTTTCCGCTTAAGCTTTATAGATTTGAAATATAGTTTAGTTTTTTAAATAACTTTTGTTTTGATTTGTTTTGATGAATTCAATATTATTATATACTTATTTGTATAAATTCTTGTAATCTGTAGGATTTATTCCGTAGATTGAAATAAACGAAATAAACGAAATAAACAATGAATGATCAGTGTGGACGTTACGATTTTTATGAATTTTTTGCTTTTTGAATCTCTATTAATATAAAATAAATAAATCACAATAAAATAAAAAATTAAGTCAATCTTTTTCTTACTATATCAACGTATTTTGTTAAGGCTGAGTCTATGGCATAAATTGGACTGCTCGGAGCACAATATTCAAGATGGGGTGGCGCGTCAAGATTTTTGAATAAATCGCAAATTGATTAATGGAATATTTAAGCCGGTTTTTACCCTAGATGAAATCATACGGTATATACTAAGTTTGTCATTCCATTTGTAATCCTCAGGAATAATGCTATAGTAGAGAAAAATGGGCTGGAGAACCACGCATAATATTAAAAGTTATTTTGATTTTTTCATGTCCGTCTGTCCGCCCGTCCATCCGTCCATCATGCTTAACCTGCATCTTACTCATTACGCAGAAATCTATTGGATCAAATTTTCATAAAAGTAAGTAGAATTTCGAAAAAACGGAAAACGTTATTTTCTATTTATTAAAATGCTTATGTTAAAATTTAATTAATTCAGTTCAAATTTGTCGCAGCCCCGTTCCGCAAACCAGAAATTAAAAAATTATTGAATTTTCAGTTTTAAATCATTTTGAATAAAAATTGGGAGAGAAATTTAAAAATTATTAAACGTTATTTTGTTGGCTTAAATTTTTAAGTAAATATTCCATTAATCAATTTGCAATTTATTCAAAAATCTTCAGGCTCCAACCCATCTTGCAAATTGTGATCCGATCTGTCCTTATGCCATTGACCCAGCTTTAATGCGTAAGTAAAATATTTGTAGGAGGAGTAAGAATGAAAGGAAATTATGACATTAATCATGGTTTATTACTATTTATCGCGACCATAATAGGACTGAGTTAAATAACATGATAAATAATCTATATTAAAATCTGAAGGTTTGCACCCTTATCATTTCAGAAGGGTAGATGGGTTGCATGAAACTAATGATCATAGAACCAGAATAACATACTTTTCTTGGTTTTTGTGAGAAATCGATGAAGGCATCAATGGGATCAAAAAAAGGCATAATCACTAATTGCAGCAATTTACATTGGCTTAATTAGGATTTTTGTCTACGGGGGCCAGGCCCTGCCAGCTTTCGAACATTGGCTTTAATAAACATTTATTTTGCGAAGTGGGTATTCCCAGCTATTGACCGATAGTTTTTATCCATTGCTCTTAGCAATATCACATAAGACAACATGTTGATATAATACCTAGAGCCAATGAAATTGCATAAATTGAGAAAATCATATATGTAGTTTTTGAGAGTCTACAAATTACAAGACCCGCAAGAAACATAATCTAAATTCTAAAACATCATTTTCGATAAAGTAATTCTGCTCACTAAAGCTTCATAAAATAATTCTCATGTTTTTATATCCTAGTATTTGATGAAATCATGTTTGTTATACCGTTTGTAACACATAGAAATAATGATGGTAGGGTAAAATGGATTGAACACCCACGCATAATATCACAACTTGCTTTGGTTTTTGCATATCCGTCCATCCGTCTGTCTGCCTGTCCTCACGATAACTCGAGAACGCTTTCGCTTAGAGAGCTGAATTTTTGCGGACAATTTAAATTCGAAAATGGGACAAATCGGGAAACTCCTTCGTGGGGTTGCCATACAAAAATTTCGTTTTTCACTATATATTTAGTCACTGCCTGAAAACATGTCAACATAGAAAGCTGAAATATTGTACACGGCGTTTTTATAAAAAAGTAGGTCATTTTAATACTGAGCTAAATCGGGGAAAAATTTTCTTAGTGTTGCCATATAAAAATTTAAATTTTTTACGTATATATACTGTGAAAACAATCAGTCCTAGACGTTTTTATTGTTCTGAAAAGTTCTTCAGATTATGAAATCCTATGAAATATGTCGTAGTCATTTTACTATATGTTAAAAACCATTTCAATAATCAAACTTGCACAGAGAGATGAGCATACGAAATTACTTCCGGGCATTCAGCTAGGGTATCATAAGAATTGGTCTTAGATCAATTCTAGCTTTTTTACTTGTCAATATCTAGTCTCAACTCCGGTCCAAAGAAAGCAAAATGACTGGATCAGAAGTTTTAATCCACTGCAAATGCAGGTTTGTGTGTGCATTCGGTGCGATTTTAATAATAAAAGCTTTTGGGATTGGGCAGTCTTGTCGACGTTCCGATATTAGAGGCCAGAGGAACAACGAACAGCTTTCAATTGCTTCCCATTCCTTATTATTATAATTCTCGTTGAATGTTATTGAGTACCCCGGAGACAAAGAAGCATGGTAAATTACTTATCAGTTAATATAAGGCTGAATTCAGTCTTGATTCAAACAAAGTGCCACATAAATTTCTACACTATCCGCCCTTGCATATTTACACCGGTAAAACAAAATGATTTAATATGCACCTCTGATAAATCATTAAAGCATGATTAAAATGTCCGATGTGAACGCAACCTTGGTCAACAGCATTCAATCAATTTTTGGTTAGCTAGTCAGTCAACCTTTGGTGATCAGGTGATAAGCAATAAAATCGAGACCAAAGACGATAAAAATAGACTAGATTCCATTTCTATTTGTTAATTTCAGTTTAGTCGGACATTTAAATTATTGCGAAAATAGATTAGTACATAATGTAATTGGCGAAATGAGTGAAAGTGCATTGTTTTCTTTAATCCCAATGACACCGTACGTTCAGTCCAATCCAAACATACAACGCAATTTTAATTTTTTAAATCATGGGAAGTAAAGTTTATTTGAAAAATCTAACAAAATTTGCACGATTTAAAAAAAAGCAAGTAAAAAAGCTAGAGCTGTTCGAAGACTAATTCTTATAATACCCTAGATGATTGCCCGTATGTAATTACGTGAGGTCTCTGCAAATTTAATTTTTGAAGTGGTTTTTCGCATATATATGTCTAGAACGGCTTGTCAGATAGTAAAAATGATGATAACCAATTTCATAGGATTTCATATTCTGAAGAACTTTCCTCTACAATAAAAATGTCTAGGATCGTTGTTACAGTATACGTAAAAAACCTAAATTTTTATATGGCAACACCAAGAAGGGGTTGCTCGATTTAGTACACTTTTTAAGCGTTATTTACCATTCCTATGAAAATTTCAGCTCTCTGAGTGAACGCGTTTTCCAGTTATCTTGCGGGCAGGCAGACAGTCTAACAGACGGACAGACGGTCATGCAAAAATCAAAATTACTTTTAATATTATTTAATATATTTTTCTCTACTAGCCTTATTTCTGTGTGTTACAAAAGAAACGATTTCATCTAGGGTATAAAAAAGAAAGTGGTGCCGTTTAACAGAAACCTTCGTTTTTCCTCTTCACCTCCTTTCCTTCTCCCATGTATTAAGGAAAATGAATCAGCAATAATTTAAAAAAATTAGTTAGATTCCACATTTTAGAAATATTTTATTTACGTTTTTGTTGAGCACTAATGTAGAGATAGTTAAAGTCTGTATACGCTTTAGCTCACGCGTTTTTTCTGCAAACTTATTATTGAATTTTTTAATTGCGCACTCCCTTATAAAGATAATCAGCCTTATTATTGAATTCGTTGGATTTGAAGTCGAAAAACCTTAAAAAAGCCTATTTTCTGGCAAATTAAACAAATCAAAACTTCATTGATATCAAAGGTAATCAGTTGAAATTTCCGCACAAACTGTCGAAAAAGTTCTGCATAATTTCTCGTACGGAATACATCTTCACACACCTTTTTTAAAATTCAGTAGAATCAGAGCAGTTTCAGAACAGTTTTTAAACATTTTAAAAAGATTTCAATAGATTTGTTTAAAGAAAAAAAACCTTTTAAAGCCCTTTCGATTCCGATCAATCAGAACGAATTCAATTTAATTAGGCCTATATTGTACGAATTTAGGAATGTTTATTATGAATTTTTAGAATTTCCTGTGGTTGGCCAGTCCGCATTCCGAGGGGGGTCTCTGGCCCCTATTAGTTACGCCAATGGAAATTTATACACTTGATGCGTAGAGAATCCCCGTGTAATCTACCCTGATTCATTCTAACATCAATTCACACTAAACATTTAATAATAATGTATTTATTTGAGGTTATTGTACACAAGAGTTCACATCTTTTCTTGTATGTTATATAAAGCGGTGCTAGAAAAGTAACTACTTAAAATAAGAATTAAAACTTTAAAGGAAGTTCAAGCAAATTCTTATTAATTAAAGAGGAAGTTAAATTCAGTTAAAAAAATTGTACTACGAGACTACTAGAAAATAAAGAAAATAATAGTATTAAATTATGTGTGTATCAATGCATCTCTTAAACGGCCGACAGTGCCAACACTTTGAACATTCAACAGAAGATTATTCCATAAACGAGCTGCTTGAACAAGATAAGAACCTTCCATGCAGGACTTATGAAATCGTGGAATCAATATGTTCCTGTTACGTTGTGACGTTATAAATTGAAATAATTCGCGTAAGTACCCTGGTTTGTTCGAACTAAGAAGAGAATATAAGAAAACCAAAGCTCGCCTCTTCAAATAAGTGGCCAAGGAGCATCCGAGCAAACCCGAAAGGAAAGGCGAAACGTGATCAAATCTTCACAGCGCAAAAACAAACCGCATACAGTCGTTGAATGCCACTGTGACTTTCCTGGCACAGATGCTATCCAGCTTGGGAAACCCATTTCTGCCATAGGTGAAGTGGGGCAAGATCAAAGCTTTAATTAGTTGTAAGCGCATACTAACAGACAGCAGGCCCGTTGAAAGCCATAGACATCGAATCCCTGCATAAACTTTGCTGACCATGGATTTAATGTAATCACAACATTTCATGTGCTGATTCAAGACAATTCCAAGCTTTTAACTTTATTTACAATAGGCAGCGAAACATTATTTAAAGTCACTGGTGGGATTTCAATTAAACCGTTATTGTAGAATTTAATGCAATGAGATTTTGCAGGATTCAGTATCAAGCGATTACATTTGGCCCAGGTGTTAATTCTTTCCAAATCACAATTTATACGTTCAATACAGTCTTCAAGAAGACCGATCGGTCGGCTTAAATAGAGTTGTACATCATCGGCATATAAGTGAATCTGTACATCTTGAACTATATCTGGCAGATCATTGACAAATAAGCTGAATAACAAAGGTCCCAGAATTGAACCTTGAGGCACCCCACAAAGTAAAGAGAGCGCAGAAGATGAATTATTATTAATATGCACTCTTTGGCTGCGGTCTGCCAAGAAATCCTTTATCAGAGCGATGGCAGAACTACTAAAATTAAAAGAAGCATCAAGTTTCTGGAGAAGGATACGATGGTTCACACTGTCGAAAGCTTTCGAGAAGTCCAGAACTACCAAAACACTGAACTTGTCCTGATCCCAAGACTTCCTCAAATCAGAGGTCACCTTCAGAACTGCAGTCTCACGCTGTGCAAGCGTCGGGAACCTGATTTACAACCTGCAAGAAAATTATTGGCCTCGACGAATTCGACTATCTGCTTATATAATAGCTTTTCTAAGACTTTGGATATGAAACACAATAAACTTATTGGGCGGAAGTCAGCTGGTGTTTCAGGAGAAGAATTCTTTGCAATAGGAAGGACTGTTGTCATCTTCCAGGCAGCTGGAAAGCAGGATGATGTAAAGCATGAGTTCACTATATGCAAAACGAATTTACCAATAAGGGGAAATAAAAGCTTAATGAACCTAGGTGGAAGATTATCAGGCCCAGCTGCCTCAGACTTAATTGAGTTCACAGCATCCACAAGCTCAATGTAGTCGACTCCACGAAAGTAGAAGAAGTTGGTATTGGTATTAGATGAGATATCTCTTATCGGATTACCAGCTGATATATGAGAAGCAGCAAACTGAATGCCACTGTGGGCAGAGCTGATAGACGTGAAAAATATGTTTAAGTCTTCGGGATTTAAATCACAAGTAGTTTTGTCCCTTTTACCTCCACAGACACCTGCATGGCGTAAATTTCGCCACAAAACTTTAGGCCTAAGATTCTGGTCAAATTTCTGGCAAAATATTGTCGTTTTGCTCGCCTAATTTCTGAAGTCACCTTGTTGCGGACAGCTTTATATAAAACTCGTGCCTCATCGGTCTGAGTACGCCTCCACCGTTGGTACAGGTATTCACGCTCAGAAATGAGAGATCGAATCACGGACAACCCCTGCAAACAGGCTTGCATTTCCTTTTAATAGGTACATATTGTGCATAGAGGAGAAGATCTCAACTTGAGTGTTTACTGAATCACACAAAAATATGTTATCCCAAGGTAGGTCAAAACCTTCCTCAAATAAAGAACTTTCATCAATGCTGTTAAAATCACGGTATGAGTACACGAGAGAATATGGTTCTTGATTAACTGGGATCTCATAGCTTAGGAAGATAATGTCGTGATCCATTGTACTAGGTGGATCAAGTTGATTATGCGATAGTGCTTTATCTCTATCAGTAACCAAAAGAAGATCTAGTAACGAGGGATTGGTTGCATTAAAATAATTTGGAAAGTTGTTAGTGACACTTAGGTTTAGAGTCTGTCTAGAAATGCAGAAATCGATCCCTCTGATTATCTTGGCGACACAAATTTACGTTAAAATCTCCTCCTAGAATGACATTCGGAAATGTCTGAGATATACGTGACATGAAATTTTCAAATTCCATAGCGTTATTGACATCAAAGCATCTAGGTGGGCAGTATACTGCGCACAATACACATTTTTCGCTTCGTGACTTAACCTCTATACTAATAAATTCTATGGGAGACTCCTTTGATGAAAGAACAAGCTTCGCTTTACGGTAGTCCTTCACGTAAATTGCCACACCACCACCCAATCGATCTTTCCTATCGTTACGAAACAACGTGTAGCCAGGGATTTCCACGAGAGGTGACAATAAGTCAGAATTTAACCACGTTTCGTCGATCAGAATTGCATGCACATTAGAACCAGAAAAAATATAGCGAAACTCATCAATCTTATTTGCGATGCTCTTCAAGGTACAAATATTCATTTCACGAGATCGAGTACACATAATTCTCAACAAGGTTCTTACCCTGTCCAAATCTGTAAAGCTACCCACAATCAAGCATATTGCGGCAACTGTCGGAGCAGCGCTTAAGGGCACATTGATTAACACAAAAGCAATTACATGTTGTTACAATGATATCGGCTTCTCACACACACACTAGAGAAGAAACAATCCGGCACCGAGTTTGGTAAAAATTTAAAACCGCAAGATATGGACACTTATTCAATTATTGCTTATAGAATTATAACCAAACGATGAGCAACAAAAATAGAAATTAAGCACGATCACTTAGATAGCAATTTCAAATTATGATATGAGTATATACTGAATGGATTAGAACATTTATTTAAGAAAATGCGGGAGCCGAAATAAAGCACGACTACTCTCCAGCGATAATCATCTCCAAACAATTGGGCTGGAATGATCGACAATCTTCTAATTGTGTCTGCTGTTCGCGATTTTCCCAAAAATCTTAGCCGTTCGTTTAGTAAACTGTCTATAACTAAATGATGCTCCTACTACACTCTACAGCTCTGTTAATTTCTACGCCTTTGACTTACAGCTGGTCCGTTTTTCTTATTTGCTCTATCTAGCTTTTTTCGGGGGACTTGTTGTGATGTAACAAAGAATGGAATTGTCTTGATTGATCTTGTTCAGATTTTGGAAGAAAACTTCGTGAAAATAATTGATATCCCTCGCAAAGAATACGTGATGTACAAGAAAAACGAGTTGAAATGTTTTTGGTTTTTTGCAGAATATTTGCAAATGATGATATTAAACAGCCTCTTAAAAGAAAATTACTTTAGAATTTTACACACAGAGAAATTCTGTTGGCTTTTTTAAGCCAAAACAATCTACGGAGAACTGTTAAAAGGCAAACTATTGTTTTTTTAATGTTAATTGTTAAAAGTGACAATTAGTTATTTTTATGAGCTGCAATTATGATAATTTTGTTTACAAGTATTAAATTGAATAACATTGAAGAATAATAAGCTATAATTACGGCAAATATATTAATTTTGTAGAAAGTGTATATGGGTTTTATTTAAAATAAAGTTTGTGTAATCAAGAATTGTTAAATTAAATTTCATTCGTTAATTCATTAAGACATTCCAAGAAATGTCAATTGTTCCTTAGCTTACCTATCTTATATTCTGTATATTGTAATTTGCAGTCAGTGTTAAAATTTAACAACTACAAGTTGTTACATAAAAATGGTACATATTTCAATTATTTTATACTCATAATGTTTATTGTTATTCTGGAACAGAGTTCTGAGTTAAGTATGCTGTCGCGAAAAGCATTTTTCAAGTATTCTGTTGTGTTTATAGCTTAATAATGTATCTAATTACAGTTCTATAAATACGGAAGAGTGAATAAGTGAATTGAAAAATGATAATTTAATAATATAAAGTGTTCAAGTTTAAGTTATTTTTAAAACGGATCTGTAAAAAAAAAATTTATAACATCGTATTGAGAAAGGAAATTGTTTACATATAAGTTGGGTGATATTCAATAAATTAACTAAATGCACCATTAAATTAATGTAAATTTTTCGACAAATTTTGTGGAAATATCCGTAAAATTTAGAGAAATTTTTGAATAAATTAAGGGTAAACAAGTGTTTGAAGTACCTATGATAAAAGGACATACTCGTAAGTAGATGCGTATTGAGTAATTTTCTGTCGAATTCTTTCCAAAGGAGCAAGGGAATATTCAATGCACTATGTTTGATGAACTATTAAACAAATGTAAATAATACATTATTATAGATGGAAATAAACATAAAGTATAGTTAATTGTAGACATAATGAATGATATTTTGCACAATTTGTGTCAGAAAATATCCCTTTAATATATAGTCACAAATACCTCCAATAGTGGTACTTTTCCCTCAAATTAAGTTATCTTAAAATAATTCATTTTTCTTATTAAGGAATAGGTGAAAGAAAAATTGAGTGTAGAAAACAAAATAAACAAGTTTATTTTAAACAAAAAACAAAATATAGACATAGAATTTAGCACAGAGTAATGAATTGTTGCACGAATTGTTCTTCTTCTTCACAATTATTTAGTGGTACCATAATTAAAAATTGATAATTCCGTAATATTTTCTAGCCATAGTAGACGCAACTCGGTCTGCGTCAAATTTGTTCTGCCATCACCAGCTAGGCTTTGCGGCATTTGAATAGTTAAATCGCTTTTGACTCTCGATTTTAGGTTTGACCATCCAATGAACAATTTATACTTAATTATGGCTACGGGAATCTTTTCACAACTCTTTATAAAACACGCTGTTTTATAAGATTGTTGTTAAAAATTTTGTACGAGTTTTAAAAACAACCCTTATAGAGCTAATTGGGCGCAGTGTATAAGGGTTGTGGAAGCTAATTTATAAAGCAATAATAAAACATTTTAGCAGTCTGCTAGAAAGTGTTTGAAACTCTTATAAAACTACTTATATCTACAACTTGGTTCCGGAGATATTTTATAGTAGTTGTGAAAAGTTCCTTCCTGCAGTCATTTGTTAAATTTGTGTATTGTTGTCTTATTTTTTCTTTATGAAAAATATATTACAAATTTTCTTAAGATATGTGTGAGGAGGAAAAATAATTTATGAATTCAGATTTTGTCATCCAACATAATTTTGTTTGGAATACTACTTATATGCGCAATTTTCGATTAATATTGGAATAAAATTTGATGCAACTTTAATGTTATTGTAAAAGTTATTCTTCTTGCTCGAAAAAATACAACGCGCCTGCTAAATTCTAAAAATAAATGAAATTAAATAAGTATATTTTTAATATTAAGCTCCAAATCGTTTAAAAAAATTTCAAATTAAGAGGGAAATCAGCATTTTTTTTTTTGTTTTGTTCGCGTATTTTATTTTGTTGGTTAGTAAACGCAAAAGTTAAATGTTAAAATGTTGTTCACTGCAATTTATTCACTTGTTTTTTAATAATATGCCCGAATGGTTTCACCTCACTTTACATCTCTTATAAAACATTTTAGATTCTTATAAAATCTTCAGGATCGGAAATGTTAAAGTGCACTTCAATACTTAAGTTTTACACAGGTTAATTGGTATTTGTGTCAAATGGATTTTGTTAAAGTATCTAATACCAATGTAAATAGCTTCCATTTTTTATATAGATGTCATAAACGCTAAAATACAGCTTTCGAGTTTTATAAAAGGGAAATCCCATGCTCAATTCAAGTCGCAACTAAAAGGTTTTATAAGTGTTTTAACTAAATTGCTCCGGAAGCTAAATTGTTTTAAAAGGACTTTAAAAGATTTGTTTCGAACTATTATAAAATACTTGTAGGATAAAATAGTTTCCGGAGCAAAACTGTTTTATAAGAGGTTCGGAAAGAGTTCTCAGTGTTACATTATAAAACAATTTACCACCGGAACTCAATAGGAAAAAGCATTACCTCTATAAAATATTTCAGTTTTCGCATAGCTGTTATACAACCCTTATAAAATGAAAATCTAATTCGTGCAACTAAGTAGCTACAAAAATGTTCATTGGGCAAGCATATTCAATTGCATTTAACATTGAGCTATATTGTGCGAGTCTTAGTTGGTGATTATTAAGAAATTCATCTTCTTGGAATACTTCTTCAATGGCAGCATGACAAGGAGCATTATCAATTATCATTACAATTGATGTTCGGTACTACATATTTTCAGCATTTTGAAGACAACGACGCATAAATTCTTTTGCTTCTGATTTCTTAAACGCTCCTCTTCTAATTTCATGATGAATTAAGCCCATATTTCCTATACACCCAATTACATGTATATTAGATCCTCGATTGCCTACTGCAACGAGTTCCTTTTTTGCAACGACCTTTGGTTCTCGATATAGTATATAAGTTAAAATTTGTTTCGTCCATATAAAGGATCGGTGCATTGTTAGATTAATGTTCTAAAAGTTTTTGAACATAATTTTTATTACTTGCAATGTTTGCTCTTTCAGGCTCTCTTCGAATGTCTTTCAACGTATATAGTAATCCATCTAAATGTTTTCTCAGATATTCCGCAGAAACAACAATTTGATAATTATTTTGAAATTTATCTCTAAGTTGTTTTAAAGTTTTTCTAGGATTTTCTTCTGTACATCTTTCTATAAACAGTCGATGTTCATTAGTAATTTTTATTTTTCGCTTCCCACCACGTTGTTGTTCAGGTATTTGTTGGTTTTTCACCCATCGATAGCCAGTTGATTTCTTCACGCGTAAAGTTTTTGCAAGTACCCTCCAATCTTCGTTATTATTAGGTATATAAAGCACAGATTTACTTCCTTTTATTATCTGCTTGAACTTTCTTGATGTAAGATATTTTTAAGAATGAATTAATT
Organism: Dioctria linearis; assembly: GCA_963930735.1. Classification (NCBI taxonomy): domain Eukaryota; kingdom Metazoa; phylum Arthropoda; class Insecta; order Diptera; family Asilidae; genus Dioctria; species Dioctria linearis. The sequence goes on from OZ005741.1 coordinate 65,002,427, forward strand.
AGGGATAAATTAATTAATAATGACACTTTCTTTTATTTTTCAAAAGCCTACTCAAATTTAAAATTGTTATATTTGTTGGAATTAATTATTATTTTTTATTCCCAATTTGAAATTGTCTAGTCTCAATTTGAAGTTAATAAGGTATAGACTTATTTTATGGAAATTCCTTGCACTGTATATAGGGAACCGTACATTATTTTTTGCAGTGTAGGAACTATTTGGAAAATACATTCTCAATTCAAAGCCAAGTTAGAATGGTTAGTGAAATGTATTGGGTTTTAGCTACACTCTAAATAAAACACACCCTGCTTGAGCTCTCAAGCTTTAATGATCAATTCATTACAGTGATGGTATTCATTACTACATAGAAATCAAAAATATTACAATATAATTATGTACATTTCATATTAGTGGATTTCAATGCAATTCTAACAATATGGCTTTGCAATACTAATACATAACAGTTAGTTTAAAATAATCGAAATAATATTTGATATGAATGAGAAAAAAATTTTTTTTGCTGAATAATATATTGTAATAGATAATATGAAAGTGGCTCTAGCGTACTAAATGTAATAATAAAGCGAAACAATTATTTAGGTAGTCTGACATCAGGGTATTGACTATTTTGACCTTTTACTTAGGAAATTATATTGCATTATGTAATGCATTAGTGGTCGATAATTTTAGAAACACATTCCAGTACTTTTTCATTCATTTTTCATGATGCCAAAACTGTCGCTCCTCAAGAAAATTTGAGAATTTTACAGTACCTCTTCATACCTTCGTTTTTCTGAATACTTGCTATAATAACAGTTCTCTTGATCGATTGACAATATCGTCACTCAGAAAAATGTTTTTTTCCCTTATTCAGAAAGTTTAAAAAGTGGTATTAATAACATCAGAACTGTATGCCAACCACATAAGATGTTCGAGCTTTTAATTTGATTAAAAAAAAAACTACATGGCATACATAGAGTTTTCACAATATTTATTTCTCAAGTTTAAAAGGAATTACATGAAATAAAAATCCGTAAAGAGACATTAAAACTTTTTAGATTTCTATACAGCGCAGATTAATCAATTCTTAAGATTCTTACTCTTCTTATAAATTACGAAATTTATTACAGCATTGTAGTTGTAATTACATTCGTAGCGTAGATTTAAATTTGAATCTGAAAAAAATCATAAATATACTTAAAATATTTTCTGAATATTTAGCAACAAATTAATTAAGAACTGCGTACAGAATTAATTTTTAAAATAAAATTAAATATTTCCCTTAATTTTAGCTAATCATGGTAACCTAAATTTTGTAATATCCCACGCATGACAGAAAATAAGCTTAATTTGCAGCTATCCGTATATAGGTATGTTCTTTTGTATGCGGAGAACAGAACAGAACAAAAGAAATACAAAAGAAAGCTTCAAGAGAACAAGAGTTTTATTTACAGCAGTTGTCACTACTGTCAAATTTTTGAAAAATAAAATTGCCGGTGTCAACTCTGATAAAGCGAAAAGTAAATGCAGAAAGGTAAACTATCTTATATTTTGGTTTTTACTATTTAATAAATTAATAAATAAGAGACATTTCTCCTTAACTCCCATCTTTGCAATATCAAATGGTTAAAGGCTTGCTCGGGTCACTTGTACTCAACAATTGTCATCGGTAGCTCATGTATTCTCGATTCGGTTTAATTCGTACAATGTTCTCACTAGAAACTCTTCTCTGCTAGATAAAAATTTGGCAGGGGGACAGGAAACCCTATCCTAAGCACGGAGGCCATAGCGGCCCATCGTGCTGTGAATCTATAGGGTATACTAAGTTTGTCATTCCGTTTGTACACCTAAAAATATTGATGGTATGGACAGGGGCGGATTTCCCTATAGGCCGAGTAGGCCCGGGCCTAGGGCGGCAGATTTAGGGGGCGGCAAAATGTTTGAATGATTTTTGATTTTTTCTTGTAGTTGTGGGTATTTCATTACATTTTTATACTTTTTCGTTTTTTTAAATAAAATAATTCGTTGGAAAGTGTTATTTTTAATTCTACTCCATTTTTTTCAAATCTACTCCGATTTATGAGGCAGCCTACTCCGCTAATTCTAGCCTGGGGTCCCTTCACTGGATATAGATCATTCAATTTTTCGTGTTTTACAGGGAGTAGGGGGCGGCAATCTTCCATAGGCCTAGGGCGGCCAAGTGATCAAATCCGCCCCTGGGTATGGAGCAAAATAATACTAAAAATTATTTTGAGTTTTGCATGTCCGTCTGTCCGTCCGTCCGAACGATAATTCGTAAACGCGTTCACTTAGAGGGCTGAACTTTTGCACACGGGCTTTATAAAAAAAAAAAAGTTAATTTATGTTTGGAAATGGGTTGAATATCGTGCAACTTCTTCGTAGGGTTGCCATACAAAAATTTCGTTTTTCACTATATATTTTTTTGTTATTTTTATAGCAATAAAATTTAGAAAATGGACCAAATCGGGTGACCCTTTCTTAATGTTGCCATATAAAAATTTAGGATTTTTACAAATACTGTGAAATAATGTACAGAAAACTTCTTCAGAATGTGAAATCCTATGTAATTGGTTATGACAAATTTTACTGTCCGACGAACCGTTAGAAATATATCCGAAAAACCTCTTCAAAAATCCTATTTGCACAGAGAGGTGACCATACAAAATTACATACGGATATTCATTTAGGATTTCATAAGAATTGGTCTTAGATTAATTCTAGTTTTTTTACTTGTTTTTAATTTACTTTCAAGACATTTTTTTCCATTATCGAATGCATGAACATCTTCAATATATGTTAACCCCTTTATTGATTTAATAGTTACTTTGTTAGTAGGATATAACTTAACAAACGGCCATATAATCAGCGACGAAAATTGTTTTCGTTTTATTGGAAGTTATTTCACTTGTACCATTGATAATATAACAATATATTATAACGGGTGGCGCAAAATTACTGGCTAGAAATTACTTATATATTTTTTTTTATATGACATCTCCTGTCATTCTGATATTGAAAATTGTGTAGTAAACAAATACAAAATTACTAAAAGTAAACATGGACCGTTATACTCCCCAAGAACGTCGAATAATCAATGTTTTTATAGAATAATTCATCAAGATATAAGGAACATATCGCAGGAAGTGTTACGGCAAGTTATCGAAAATGTCATAAATTGGGCTGAAATGTGCATCAACTCTGGAGGTGACCATTTAAGAGACATGATCTTCAAATCTTAATGCGACGAAATTTCATGGCACTAATATACATATATAAAAAAACTAATTCTACTTTTCTAATTTAGAAAAGAAGTTATAGCTGAACCAAATAGAGTCATTACTTTCTATTATTTCTAATTTTTCCGTAAAAAGTGTTTTTATATACAGCAATCGACCGCAATCGCAAGCAAATTTCATGTGACAGTTCAGAAATGACAAATGTCAAACATTTATCTCACAATGTTTTAGCATAGTTTCCACTGAAATATGAGTTTTAAAACTAAAAAATTGGAGTGCAGCGCCCCTACATTAGAAGATAAGAAGATTTAAATGAAGCGAACATAAATAGATCACTTCAATGGACAGAACAAGATGTTCTCTCCAGTATACATATATGGAAGTTCTAGAATAAGGTACATGAAAGAAGACAGCTTTCATTATATTGAAGTTTGTGTATTGCTTTGACATTCAGTTAATGTCAAAATTTCAGAACAGACTAAACGTAACGTATGAAATTAATAAATAAAAAATACAGGACTCACTACTACTTATGTATATACATATTTACAAACCTAAAAAATATCAAGAACCCTCTTTGGATAACTTACCAAAAATACTCACTCGATAGAAAATTATTATAATATATATCTACTAGAAAAATTTGTACACTCCATAAAAAGGGAAACTAAACGGCTCATCCTCTATAAATATTCATTCCATCGTAATAAATTGTCTGCATACCTATAGGTACCTACGAGTGGTAGGTAAATAATATATTATAAAAACTTGTCTCACATTTTAAGATTTAACTCAAGTGCAGTAAAATAAGTATAAACAAAACCAAGAAATTTACAGAGAGAGAGACTAGTTCAGGTAACTACACCTCAGCATACAGTCAAGAATACCGAAAAGGAAAATTCCAAATGGCAAGGAAGGTAAAAGAATAGACGAAGTCGATAAATCTGCCAGTTTTCATTTTAACTTTTTAGAGCCTCTCATTATTTTTAAGAATGCAAGAGTTGGCAATTACGCAGATTTATAGTGTGCCCACAGGCGACGGACGGTTTTATATAAAACACATTAGATTCAATCCTTCTCCAGCGCGCACAATTCTCCTCAACTCTTCTCAACCATCTTTAAAAGAAAATGAAAAAGAAAAACTACAAGTAAAAATCAATAAAGAATAAAAAAGAAAGCATCTCGCGAGACCGCCAGATGGCGGAAAACGTACAACAAAACACCATTTCCACTTAACAGAACCCAGCTATCGCAGATATGACTCGCCGCGATCAGTGAAAAAGCTTTGATAGGCTACACTCCAGCGCCCACTGTAGGAATGCCGTGTACAACACAAGATCCCAACCAGATCATATCTTAAGAACTCGTTCTTGATACCAAAACCTAATGAGATTTGACTCTAAATAAGAACAGGCGGAGTCCCACAGTATTGTCCCACCTTTTTCATTAATTTTTTCTCTTTTCTTTTTTTTCTTGTCTAGATCTAACTTGCTTTGGTTTTGTTTTAGTTTGCCATAAATATTCACTTAAACTCCGCCTGATTCTTGTGGTTATTGACTTCTGTGTTTACCAACACTCTGGAATCGAAAGAAGGCATTGCGATATCGATCGAATATAAGGTTGGTACTTGGCGTATAACTGGTAACCGCAATAAAAGCAGTAGGTGCGTGATGATTAGTAAGTCCTCCCACTTTTAGTTTGGTAAAATGATTATGCATGTGTGCGGCAAAACCTGTCATTACAGTAGTGTCAATATATGGACATATGAACACACCTACCAACAGCCAGGGCAAAATTCAAGAATTTCAATAAGAACCAGAAGTCAAACGTTTGCTTGTGTAAACAAAACTGACCAGTTCCAGTCTGAGTTTGAATTTTAAGTGTTAAACATTACGCGGGGTCGTTTCTAGTGGTGCAACGTGAACAGCAACATTTTGCGACTGGATTTTGATGAAATTTTAATGAATAATTACCGGAAAAAAAGTGAAATGAATTTTTATAATAGCGCGATCAATAAAGATAACTCAGGAGTGTTATGATTTTATGGGCCGGTAGTGTAATCTCAATCAATTAACCGTGAAGTGTATCAATAAAATTGAGAAATGCGGAACACGTTAAGCGTTTTTTGATAAAGAGAGTGAGAGAGTGAAAGAGATAGAGAGATGATTTTTATTGATTGCAAAATTACCTATACTTGATTGATTTGATAAAGGAAAGAAAAAATAAATATTTTAGGCACAATTAACATTGGTAAACAAAGTGAAAAATTTACATAATATAATTCTAATGAAAATTTAAATAATAAATAAGTGTAAAGTGTGTGTGTATGTGTGTGTGAAAATGTTTTGAATAAATAAGAATTTTATTATTGTTGTTGTAAACATACACATTAACATTAGCTAATGAGACCTGTGATACAATACTTATAATTGAAAGGATTACCGATCAGGATTAGAAGGGTTAGTACCTACTTCCACCTATTATTATTTTTTAAATTATTAGCTGTACATTTCAAAGTTTATTGCCATTACATATTTTAATTGTTAAAAAATTTTATGTAAAATGTTTTTGACATCAATTTAATAGATTTCTTTACCAGGTTCTCTTAACCGAACCGTACACTTAAATATCTACGGACCATTAAATAAAATTTCACTTTTTTCTTTATTATAGTTAAATAAAAAAAAAACTAAAATATTTATTTAATTCAGTTTTCAATACAAATTCAACTTAAAAAAATGTAAATAACATCAGTTACAAAAATAATTATGTGATAAATTGTGTGAATATTCACATTTCGCATTCTTGAAGTTAATTGTTGATATCAGGCGCAATGTATGATATTTGATTTCGAAGTTCTGAATCTAAATTTATCAGTCGATTTGTGCTTAATATCTATAATGCATATTTACGTGGTAGAAAACGGTATTAAATCTTGTAATGCAATTTATTTTTAATATGTAATGAAAACCAAAAATTTATTGAATTTAATTTTGAATGAGCTATATAATTATTATCAGTAGAAATTATTGAATATTCTTGAACTGATGTTTAACCAAATTATTTTACATTGGCTTCATTTGGAGGTGAGAAATATTGAAAAGTATGTAAGGTACCTACAAAACAATCGTTTCAAGAAAGAGGAGAATCTATGTATCTATATTCCTCAATTTTAATTGACTTATGACAAAAATAACCTTGTGGTTTTATCCACTCATCAAATACCAACTAATTGACATACTGCACAAAAAATAAAAAAATTCATAATATATAAATGAAAAGAACAAAACTGGCTTCTGCATTTGGAAGCGTGTAAAACTAAAGCAACTTTTTATAAATAGCAGTGCTGAATATAGGAAAGTTTTGAGGGGGTTGCCGACCCTCCTAATAACAATCTTTACTTGAGGCCAATTTTATTACAGTTCTAGAGTGTACTAGGCACCATATGTATAAACTGCATAACCTGGAACTACATTGGAATTGTTAAAAACAATTTGAATTTGAAACAATAATGAAATAATGATTGTTAAATAAAAAGAATTTGAAATTCAAACATAAATTAAGATCTAATCTTAATTGAAAGAATACAAATTAAAAATTTTATTATATTTGAGATTAGTTTTTTATATTAGCCGCTTTTCAATATGAATCTTCCAGGCTAAAACTACTAAAATGAAAAAAAAACTCTGTGTAGGAATTCTTGCGTACTGCCGTTCAGGTTGAATTTAATTTAGCCAATTTTTTAGCAGAATTCAAAGCTAAATTGGCTAAACTTAGTTGGCATAAAAATGTTTTTCTGGCAGCTCTGTGCTTGTACCTGCTGTCTTAAATTCTGTCTACATTCGAGATAGGATTGGTATATGATGGGGAACATAGGGCTGCCTGCCACCTTAGTACATTTGTATAATCTTTGAATTCATTTCATATATGATACAAAGGTACAATTTTAGAATTTAGTGCAATTATTAGATTAATTAGCTTACATCCTCTTAGATTTAATAGACATTAAATTGATTGGCTGTATAAGTATAAACGTGAATTATTTCTGGTCTACAGCAGATTGAAATTCACTGAAAATAATTTCAATGAATTTCTAAAATGCATTAAAAATGCAGAAAAAATCGTGCTTTTTGACCCAGCGATCAGAGAGGTCTCATCAGTATGGTTATCACTGGTCGCCTACCATAGAAGTTCAATGATTGGGTCACTTTTATCAATATCAAATTGGGTGATTATTTCTCATTGTCACCATACGGCACTTGGATAAACCAAGAAAAACTTATAGGTGGATTATTTCTCGGCTACAGCAGACTTAAATTCACTGATAATTTGAAAATTGCAACGAGAAATTTATCCTACCATATAATTCACACTTGCTTTTGATAAAAGTATTTGTGTGAGCAATTGGGTGACCCTATCATCGAACTTCTATGTTAGGCGATCAGAGATAAGCATACTGATGAGACCTCTCTGATCGTTGAGTGGAAAAGTTCGATTTTTTCTGTATAAATATAAGAACAGTTCAAAGTATGATGTCAGCAAAGGAGATTTTAGATTCCGGAAAGAAGACTGAAGTGTAAAGTATGATTTTTCCAGTTCTTGTAATTAGATTTTTTTCTCTTAGTTATGAGTTCAGAAGTTCGTCGTAGTTCCGCTCCCTTAAAACCTGCGCCCGGGCAAGTACCCTCTTATGCCCTCGCCCTGTCCTGATAAAGAGTGACCCCTTTCTTAGTATTTCGTATAATGACCTTTCATTTTAATTACTTCAGGGCATCTTCGTGGTATAGACAGACGGTACTAAATTATGCTCTCATGTAAAATTTCCAGTTCCTTTTTAATTGTTTATATTAATTCCATTTTATTGCCTCCGGCTCGCAGATAACGGATTCCGAAAAAGGACCTCATTGGGATTCAAGCTTGAAGATAGGGCCGGCCAATCAGGAACTTTATGGAGTTTAATCTGTTACTAATCTGTTCCTTTATCAGATTCGATGTGTGTTTCGGGTCATTATACCTACGACGTGGAATTTCCCATTCGTCATAGGGCAGCATATCCTTTTCTAAAATTTCCTTATATTTCAAATGAACAATTATTCCTTTTATTTTGTAGAAAGGACCTAGTCAATTAGTTGAAAAACAGATCCCTACCATGATACTACCACCTCTATGATTGGTTGTGACCTTGCAATATCGTGGATCGAGTCGTTCAGATGGTCAGTCATCGTACACTAATCATTTCCACTTATCAATGGACCAATTCAAATGTTCTTGCAAAATTCAACCTCTAAATTAGAATTAATGTAAAGCACCTTTTTTCCAAGTGTTCTTTTAATTAGCATTGGCTTCTTGGCTAGTCTGTAATTTTTTAACTTGTTGTCAAAAGTGCGCCTCTGGACTGTATTAATAGTTCCCAGTTAGCTAACTAGCTAGCTTAAATTTAACTTTATTACAATATCGTTTGACGTCACAAAAGGTTCTTTATTAATTACTGCACTAATTCTCTTGCCAGTGATCATTCACTCAGGAATTAGTTAAAACCGCTGATGACGCCCTGTGGCGAGAGCAGAAAATGCCGTGCGACTTGACTTGAAGTTTTTCGTGGTCGTCCACACAAAAGCAGCGTTTTAGTATTTCCCGTCGTTTTATATTTCTTATTAAATAGCAAAATTATAGATTTGTTGTGATATATCTTCTCGATTGAAATTTGGGAATATCCTCCATAATACTCTTCAATTAATTTTTTAAAAACTATTATGAAAGTTATTTCGCGCCAAAATAAAAAGAAAATTCAAGCGATCTTATCAAGTAAACTGATCACAAATTACTAGTAGTATCTGTTTTTGGATAAAAGAGCAAAAGTTACATAGAAAAAATCCCGCTATCTGAAGATTCTTTGCAGTTGCTATTTTTTCATTTATTTTACAATTATGAAATTTTTATCTTTTTGTAACGTAAGTTCTTCTTTTTACTGAATTGGTCGCTATTCTTTTGCACAACACTTATCTTTTAGTTTTTTTTCATTGGAGGTAGGTGTTTATAAGAGGTTTTAAATTTTCAAGTGTATCAAAGATTCGTTATAATAAACATTGTCTCCATTAGTTGTAGAATCATTGGCTTAATGTTATCTTCAACATCAAATCTTTGCAAACTCAAAATTAAGTGCATAGCAATATTTGAATATATTATAGGCCAAAATCTAACCACTAAATCTTAGTCACATAAATTTTGAACATTTGAATGGCAAAGGAGATTCCAAATTTATGAAAAATAATCATTCTTCATTCTTTAGTCTGAAAAGTCGAGACAACCAGCACATTTCTGTGTGAAGCACGTACTAATTCCTTTACAGTTAGATCACTTAATTTAATTTGAAATTAAAAATTCATTCAAAATTGCACACCTCTTCAGCCGCGGTGTGGATGAAATACTGAGAAAATAATAATATCATATGTCGTCATTCATTTTGTCTCGTATTCAAATCTAATGTAACATCTAATTCAATATTAAGTCTCAAAGACTTAAGAATTCTGCCTGATTTTTTACATTACCAGCAACTTTATGTTTTTTTATTTTATAGACAGGGGGATAAAAGATCCCAAGCACGGAAGCTGAGGAGGATCATTGTACTAACTTGCTAAAAATAAGATAAGAAGTCTCACCAAAACCTTACGGTACGCTTAAAGAAGCGAATCAGATTTCGGTGAGGTAATGTTTTTAGTTTATCCATAGATACGAGGGCGGACTCAAGCCTATCCAACCTACTCAGCGCAAAGGCCTAACAGAAAATGTTCGGTTGTCTCAAGCTCTCTTTATAGACACTCAGGGCTACCAATGATTTCCATCTTTGTTAGATGACCGTGAAGCGAGCTGTGACCGGTGATAATACCAATCATAATGTTGCTATTAGGCCCGTTAAGAAAAAGTTCCATACACCTGCAAGTACTCAGGTTTGCTCATCACTGCTGCTGATGTTTTTCCGCTTTGACGTGAGACCTGATCACTGAGGTGGCAACGCCTACAGAAGGTTCGGAGCCAAGGAAGAAGGAAGAGCTAGAATCGGAGCGAGCTATTAGGTCAGTACTCTCATTTCTTATGATCCACATGTGCACGGATATCCAATGTAGGGACACCTTGTTGTGTACACACAGCTTATCCAAATAGGCTCGATACGTCTCTCCTTTCAGACCACGATTCCTTTTCAAGAAAATCCATACACTTTACTTTTATTCTTCTCGGCCCACTTGAAAAGGATCTGCAGACTACTATTGGGCCTTGGACCATTGTATAAAAACTTATTCTAGAGCATAAGTTAGTTTGAAAAGAGATTCGGAAATTAATTAATTTTATTAATTATTGTTTTTTCTTTTTTTTTTAATTTTTTTTTTAAGTTAGATTAAGTTTTTTATCCGAAATACGGTTCCTATGAGATGACTTTTGTTTAGTTTCATCAAAGAAAAAATTTGCTTACACACGTCAATACGTGTTTCGAAAGAGAGATGAACACAGATAATTGCAGCTACTTTCCTTAAATTAGGAAAAGATTCTTTTGGAATACAATTCGTCGTGGTGTTAGAATGAAAGGGTTCTCCTAACTAACAAATATAAAGTTTTACAGGCAGGCGGCTTAGCCTTTCTGCTATCAAAATATTTTTTTTTTTAATATTTGTAAATTATTGGTGAAAACTCATTTATTGGTTTTGTCCACAGAACTTTTTAGCTCCAAAACGCTTCAAAAATTTAAAACCAATAAGTATACAAATAGAACCTTGAAATTCTTAATTTTAAATAACATTTTGAAAATAACTTTGGGATTTGAAAATAAAATGGGTCCATATGAAATATTTTCTCAAAAATGCTTTTAAAAAAATTAACATACTTAAATATAATTCTTCGATTAAAAGGCACAAAGTAGCTTTATTAATATTTTAAAGTCATAATAGACGATATTAACTAAACTCAGGGAAATCACTCACAATGAGGGACTTTCGAATAATTGGAAAAAAATATGTGGTTTTTTATAAATGAATACTTCTCAATAGTACAAAACAGTCCTTAAAAATTGCTTTATAAGAATACATGCTTAAACATTTCACTAAGTCCTTTTCCTTTATAATTTCTTTGTCGTTATTAAAACCGTGGCTTTAACTAGTCGCAAGTTTTTTCGTAATGGATCTGTGCTTTTAGTTCGTGCTGATTGACGGCTTTCAAATTTATGCTTATAAAATCAGTTTCACCTCACGTAAATTGGCCATTACGCACTTTAAAAAATGAAACATTTTCGAAGTTGAGGTTCCTCATAGGCGCAGCAAAATGTTTGCCATCATTTCCATCAGTATGATATGGAATGGATGTTTTCTATTTATTACTTTCAATAATCGCATACGATCTACCGGCGAGATGTATTCCTGATCCTTTAATGCGTTTCAATTTGGAAGTTGGATATTGTCCACCTTCAGAATTTATGAGTGACAGGTACAGAATATTTCACTGTTATAGATCACATATTCGGGTGATATTTCAAAACAATAAGCGTGCAACTCGATATCTAACGCAATTACGTTTTACTTAAGAATCGCTCCATATTATGAGGTCTCCAATTTCATTATTTCCCAGTACTTTATCCATAGCTTTTCGAAGAGCAGAGGCACAGATAAACTTAACTTATTTTTCTTATTTGTGGCAGAGGCAACACGGTGCCTGCCAAGCCTGAAAATGCCGTCCGTCCATATTGCACAATAACTATACCGTATTTTCTATTTTAAGTTGTAAGCATTACATTTTCTGCGATAAAAAAAATAACTTATTTCCGCTTTTGGGCATGTGAGTACCGTTTGAAGATCGATAGATTATCAGGAATCGGACCATTTCGATCTCATCACGAACTTTGCTCATGGCTACCTTTTTATTCCTCTTAGTTTTCTTGGGAAATTTCACCCCTTTGTATTGGGGAGCAGGAGTCCAAATGGTTTCCGAGATAACGGGTTATAAAGAGATTTGGTTATATATGTTTATAGATCACCCTGTAACTTCTGATGGTTACAGCCTATAATGGTGATTTAGGTAATAGATTGATAATCTTTGGACCTTTCCAACAGTCTATAAATTTGTCCCTCTCCTTCGTCTTCTCCATTTTGAAGTTGTAGCTCAGCAAATCTAAAATTTCGGATTTTTAACTCGGTTTTATTATTTAACTTCTATTTTTATTAAAAAATGCGTCATCAATACCAATTATTAATATTGGATTTAAGATGCTCAAAAGCATGGCTTTAAAATGATCTATCACACCTTGTACCAAAAACGTAAACTTTTCTACATTTTTTTTGCACTTTTTCTTCAGCATATTCAGCGAAAAAGTTTAATAAATGCCAGAATATAGGCGCAATTATTTTTTGGCAATGAAAAAAAAAACGCAGAAAGGGTTATGCATTTTGCGTACAGAATGTGATAGTCAGTTTAAAACGAAGCTTTTTAAATCCAATATGAAGAATTGGTGTTGATGATGTTTTCTTTTTTTTTGATAAAAATAGTAGTTAAATAAAAAAAAACCGAGTTACTAGCTGCATGTTCCGTGGTTTATAAAAGTTTTCTTTTGTCAGGTAGTAATCTTTCATTTTAGTAAGGCTTATCGATTAAAGCTACGGTAGCCAGGCCAGGACACGAACGAAGACCCAGGACTCCTAGGCGGTTAGCATAGAGAGAGTCTCTTTTTTTAATACTATAATTGAATAAAATGGAAATGTTACCATTATTTTACATTTATTTAACGTACATCGACCTTAGAAAATAAACATGACATAGAAATATCACGAATAAGTACGAAAATATACTAAAAGAAAATTTGTTCTATTTTGTGTGTAAGCATACGTTTAGGCTGCCAAGCAACGAACTTTCTTTCTGCAATAGACCGGACCACCTCACAGACTGCATTATTTCTGACATCACAAGAGGGAATTGAGTCTGATCTGATCTGTGATGGATCTTAAATAGTTCTTCATTCGTTGTAGAGCTGAAAACGACCGTTCTTCCGAGCCGTTTGACCCTGGTGGACACAATAACATCCGGAGTGCTATTTCCACATTTGGATAAATATTCAAAAAGCCCTTTTTGTAGAGCTTCAATGTCGATAACTGCTTTCCTCGTGTAGCCTCAATAGTCGACAAACGAGCTCGCAATTTTAGACATTGTTTTCCAAAGTTCCCGTCTAAATTTCCTGGATCGAAGGGTTTCAAGTCTCGGCACCCTCGAGGATTTCTTGAAATTCTAAGCAACGTAACTTCGTGAGAAAGTCAAACTTTTTATTCAAGTTCTCGTAAGCAAAACCACATCTTTATAGTTCTATAATCAACCGATCGATAATGATATTGAAAACGATATATTCGTCCCTGCCGGACAGTTTTACTCCGATCTCATGTATTTGGAATTTGCCGCCCCTCCCAAAACTTTGCCGCCCTGCTCTGCCTACATATTGGTAAATCCGCCCCTATATGCAGGAACAGTAAAGTGAATTAATTTTTTTTTAATGTTTTAATGTACTTCTTTGATTCGGTCATCGTTACTACCTTTTATATTTATATTTAAATTAGATTTAGAGGTTACATAATTTTAAAGGAAGAACTTACTGCCTTTTATTTTACACGAGTTCTCCTGTTGGAATCAAATTTTTTTTGTTGCAATTTTTGATATGATTACTGGGGATTTTTCTACTAACTTGCAAATTTTTGCTCTGCTTAGCATTTCTAATCAAAACTTCACTTTTTGTGTTGCGAAATTTAGAAGATTAAATTGTTTAACTTACTGAAAATCTTAATAATATAAAGGGACATTCATTCAAGTACATTCAAGTTCGAACTGAAAACTTAAACTATGTTACACCAAATCTAAGACCAGCCGTGTTGAAAGAACTACCATATGCCTATATATATTAATAAAACCTGGAATCCTATAGTAGGTACATACATATGTACCTTATGAATTTTTCTAAAGGTGATAAAATAAACGCATCATTTTCAACTTTTAACATTATTTTGCTATAGCTCTGAGGTGTAGATAAAAATTTGTTTTTAAAGAAAATGGCGGCGTTGTAGGGTAGTTCCTCCAGGTGTCTTTTGCGTGACATCGAAAACTGCTGTCTCTGTAATTTTTTTTCTATTGATCATAAACAAACAACAAAATTATTTATCGATTACTGACATGTTCAGGGGTAGGGTAAACCTATAAAATAAAGCAAAAAATGTATAAAATTTAAAAATTACGTCCGTTGTTTATTAAATGTTCAGATTTTCAACCACTTTTTCGATCATTTTTAGCCCAAACAATTAATTTATTTACGCGATATCTATAACACTTTAGGTAAATCCGTCCGATAATATTATAGACAGAAACCTCTGCATGTTTCATCCAGATCGATCAATAACTTTTTGATTTGCAGCAGCAGCAGTTTTTGAAGATGTACTTTCGGTTTCGAGATAATCGCGATTGAAGTTTCAATTAATTAACTTCCTCGAAAAGCTGATTATATTCCATCTGCTGCTGTGGCACAATGCTAATAAGACAATAGAATTATACAAAGGTATTGGGAAAGAAAGGTTACTCTATCCGAAGCGTTCCGGCTACCTCTCTCGCTAGTTACTACGGTTTGAATAAGTGCGATAACTCCGTAAATATTTAATATTTTAATTTTTCCTCTTTCCAGTATACTTTCAATATATGAGGAAAAATTCGATTTTTTGAAAATTATAAAGGGTTTGCTCCCCTTAAGGATCTTTGGATGGATATTCTCATAGATGATTCTTATTATCGTTGAATCATACAAAAAAGACCAACATGAAAAAAAAATTAGTTAGAGAACCATCAGTGTACCCAGGTTCTGAACCCCGTGGATCTGGAGATGCCAGATCGAAAGGAGGAAGTGTCGTGAAGCGGGCTGTAACCCTAGGACTAGGATATGTAAGTATGTATGTACTTCGTATAAAAAAAAACGGGAACTTGGAAAAAAAATCAATTAGTCACTAAAAATTATTGCGTTATTATTATTATTTTATTATTACTTTTGTCGAAAATAAAAAGCGATTCTTTTTGCTCTTCTCTCTTCATTTATTTTAAATCGAGTCCCTGACAGTTTGTTTTTTTAACCAAAACCTACTTCGATGAAGACTAGACTCTACATAGCACACTTTGCTTGTTAGTTTGATGATGCATCCACAACTACGACCTACAACTATTTTATCAGACTCAAAATCTGAAATTTTTTTTTAAAAAGCAGTTGCAATTTTCTTAATATGTATACGAGTCATACAAGGACTACAATATCTTCTATATTTTTGAAACATCTTTTCACAGTTGGAGAGTGATGTATATGACTATTTTGTTTGTAGTGGGACTGAATGAAAATAAGCGGCAACTTTATTTCAAACAGTGAGAGATATGCTATAGATAGATCACATAACCATACCGGGTCTTCAAGGCGATAGGTTCATTGTTATAAATGAAAAAAATTGTAATCTCTTCAAGTAGAAATAAGAAACGTTTTAACACCTTGCGGCGGCTGAGTTAGTAAATTTCTGGTGTACTCTGAATCAATTTACTCCAGAAAGTATCAGCAGAGATGGGTGAACATGAGTACTTGCAGGTGTACAAAACTGTTTCTTGATGGGCCGAATGGGAATACCTCCGATTTTCTCATGGGGCTGGGAAGGAAACAATGTAGATCTCTCGTTGGCATTCATCATCATCAGCCGCAGATCACTTCACGCTCATCTAACAAGGATGGGAGTTGCTGACAGCCCTGAGTGTCTGTCCTGCCTGGAGGGAGAGCCCGAGACAACCGAACACTTTTTGTGTGCGTGTCTGGCCTTCGCGTGGTGCAGGCTGGATACTCTGGGATCTGGCCTTTTTTTCACCAAGACCTGATGCGCTTCATTAAGAGGACATGAAGGTTTTGGTAAATGGCCTTCCAGCAGGATAGCACAATGGGCCGCTAAGGCCTCCGTGCTTGAGATGGGGTCTCCTGTCCCCCTGCCTTTAAAAAAAAGTATGCCTGATGTATGATGCACACACAATGATATCTTGAGAGTTATCTTTGATTTTATAATGTTTTAAAATTACTATTCTATTTTTCGGACTTACCATAGCAAGTGCCAGATCAGTTATTATGCCCATAAGCTTTAGATGTGAATATATAAGTTTTTCTAAACTGCGAAGCAATAAATCCGATCCTTTTGTTTGTTCATTTAACGGGTTTTAAATCAAGAAGTTCTTCGTCAACTCCACGAATAAATATAGCAATTTATGCTGTGGGGATTACACCCGTTGAATCATTTCCCGGACGGAAATCGAACCTACACTTGTTAGAATCGGTCGATGATGGAGAACAGAATAATTTTCAGAACTTTTATTCTTTAACTATTCTAAATCAAATCATAAATACAAGAGGAAAAACAACCGCCTCGTCCGGGGTTTGAAACCGGGACCTTCCGCTTGCCGGGCGATTGCTCTTACAACTGAGGTAACGAGGCAGATGATTTTAATTATCTTATTGCTGGTAGATCAATTCCATCTAATTGGATTGCATCTCCGATCTCCGTCTATTAATTCAATTCTATTTATATGGAATGTGGATAAAATTTGCTTGTTGTTGTCTCCATTTAAAAACCTGTCTTTTCGATATACCGTTGTGTACTGTAGGGTATAGGTAAATAGAAGTAATTTGAATTAAACATTTTTTCGTCTGATTTTGCTATCAGGGAGATTTTTATTGTTGGTTTTCAACATATGTAGTTCATTCGCATGCTTTAGAGTGCAGTATTTCAATGCTTCCATGTTCTTACTCCCCATGTATCCCTTGAAACTTCCATCGGATTACCAAATCATTAATTAATTTTAACGGTTGACATTCCGGATTCATTAGGACTTGTATTGTAAAATAATTTCACTGGCTGCCACTGCTGCCACTATAGTGGTACTATAGTTTTAGCGTGGATATTCATATTTTTAATAGTTTTTAAACTTTCATGTAAAGCCAAATTTAAAATGCGTGCATCATAAGGGCAATGGTACTTGCTATAAAGTCATTCGAGAGGCACCTGTGATATTTTTCCAACATTGTCCGTCACAATTGTATGAATTTTGTTTCTTATCTCCAAATGATCGAAAACTCTACCAATTTCGATTTTAACTCCCGAGGGTTGCCCAATTTAATCAAATTATGAAATTATAGTTTTAAGAAAACGCCGTATATTAAATATCTGCTCTGTAGGTCGACTTATTTTCAGGCAGTGGACAAATATATGGTAAACATGGAATATTTGTATGGCGACCCTACGAAGGAGTTACCCGATTTGTCCCAATTTCGAATAGATTCAAAAAGGCCACGTGCAAACTTTCACATCTCTCGAGCTCTCTAAAAACAAGCTCCTTTGATGGATCACAACCTACACCGAAATTATACGATTACAGTTGGGGATTGTGGTGCGTGGTTTGATTTTCCACTCTTAATTTAATCAAATGAAAATGTTTGTAAAATGAATATATCTGGTCTATTCGAAATATGTAATAGAGATTGCCAACAAAAACAATTTTATAACATACATCCCCTAAGTGTAATTTCATTTAATTTACGTTAATTTGGGTGTACTATGAATTTAAAAATTAATTAATATCTCAAGTCGTGGTAGCATATACCCCCATTGTTGGTACATAAATATGTGTAGAGCTTAAAGATAAGAGCAAGTGGTAGAGCTCTGAAATAGTATAAAATGCTATTACAAAAACTTTTTTTTGTTCAGCGTTGCTGTGTTTATTAATGAAAAACATAAAGCATATGGGTGGTGGTATGGTAGTGAGAAATAACAAAAAATATATGTGCATACTAATTTCGTATTGTATCTAAACTTTGAAAATTTCATCGAAATTGGGAGTGTGTGGACTGTCTGTACTTATGATAATGATATTTGATAATCAAAAACAAAATTTGTCTTTGCAATTTTACTCAAAATCGTAATATAAGGCGTACCATACGCATTCGATCAAAACTGCTCCGACTTTCACAATTTGTTGATTGTAATTTATATGAAGAATTCTAATGAACTCCGTAGAATTACTTCTGTAGTAATTTGAATTAGATTATTCTTTCGCTCAAGTAGTGTTTTTAAAGCTTCAAAGAATTTTGAAAATTTCTTTAAAATAATTCGAAACTCCGAAATTTCTTGAATGTGATAAATTGTGGAATAAAAGTCCTCGGCTTACGATAATAAGAAGTGAAGAAAATATTATGAATTTTGCAAACTGTTTTTTTTTATACGTCAACTGTCTGTAAGTCGCAACAAGAAGATTGGTATGGTAAGACCAACATTTACGATATACTAGATGGGTTGTATGGTCACTCTTTGTGCAGGTTTGATTATTAAAGTTGTTTTCCACATATATGTACATATTTCCAGAACGGTCCGTTTAACAGTACAAATGATTATAATCAATTTTGTTTTTTATTCTGAAGAACTTTTCGTTATAACAAAATTATCTAGGACTGATCCTTTTCAAAGTATACGGAAAAAACCCATTCATATACCCCTACTTAGTGTTTGCCTGACTTAGTCCATTTTTGAAATTGTATTTAAATTTTTTATGAAAACGTCGTATCCAAAATTTAGCTATCTACGTCGAGCAGTTCTCAGGCAGTGTCGAAATATTTAGTAAAAATATGAAATTTGTTGTATGGTAACTCTACGAAGGAGTTACCGGATTTGTTCCATTTCCGGACGTAAATCTACAATATCTTTTTTAAAGGCTATGTGCAAAACATCAGCTCTCTAAGTGAACGCGTTTTCGAAATTTTGCGAGAAGAGATGGACTGACGAACAGGCAGGCGCACAGACAGACAAACAGACAGACAAATGGACGTTCAAAAATGAAAAGGACTTTTAGTATTATGCGTCGGTTTCCAACCCATTTTGCTCTACCAGCATTATTTCTATGCGTCCTCCTCTACCTGAATCCTTTACAAGAATTTGCAGTCGGTACACCACTTTCTTTCTAATTTGATTTGCAATTATTCAATGTGGCCAAAAATGCATCCTTAATAAGGATGAAAAGACATTTATCGGAAATTTCCTTTTCTGGTGTGACTTTTTGAAAAGTTTATTATGATGGGTAACTTTTGTTATTAGGACTTTGATGATACTATTTTTGTGCATTTTCGAGAGAAATTCCCACAGAACACGTTACGTGGGACACCCTGTATAATTATCTGCATTTATCCATCATCTTTCCCAGAGTCGAAATAAATTTTTTGACATTTGTGCGTAGAAACTACCAAGTTTTAAAAATAATTTCATTAGTTATATGAGGAGTTATTTTTTAGTAGCAATGCAGTCAACTGGATAGCGCGTACATCATTTAAGAATTCCTTAGGGGACATTAACAATATTAGATTATTATCTATAGGAAAAAAAACGACTAAATAAGTAATTAAATACTCACCTTCATTTAACTACATATTAACTGGATCTTAGGTGTTGCTGCTGATGCCAAATCCAGATATCGAACGACTCTTTAACTAGTTACCAAAAAGAAACAGTGTGAAAATAGAGGGAAACTGATAATTTCCGGCCGGAATGGAACGCGAGACGGGAGACAGTGAAACAGTGAGTCCTTTTGTTCGTAGACGGTGATAAAAAAAGAGAAGAAGCTGAAATTTGCGTAAAAGTTGATTTTCAAGAAAAAGTCAGATGCAGGAAAAATTTGAAGTTAGGAAGCTGAGAAAACGGATAGTTATCTAGCTGAAGCATCCGGAAAAAGTAAACGAGCAACAGAGGCGGGAAAACCGCCCCAGCGGAACAAGTAACAAAAAATTCAACTTAACATTTAATGCTAAATTTGAAATAAAACTAAAGCTAAATTTGGAATAAATCTGAATTAAAAGAACTATTCATGAAAAAAAAGAAAAGAAAAATGCACATCTTAATGAACTATTAACCCTTCTGGGATTAAGACTTTTTTTTCATTTACTTAAGTAGTTAAGTGTGTCATCTAATTAGGGAAAACAAACCTTGTAAATGGATGTTAAAATGGCATCTTAGAAGAAATCATTTTTACTCGTACCTTCTCGCTTGTTTTTTTTTATTATATCTTACAGAACTAATAATGCAAGCCAACCCGACCACTAGATGCTTGGTTTATACTCAAACCACCCCTTCATCTTTTTTAAAGGATTTAGTAAAATTATATATATTAGTCCTGTCAATGACATCGAAGGTTTACATATATATGAATTCATTTGAAAGTAAATATGGCGACATTCAATTCGATACTAAGAATACCAAATCTTCCCTGCGAAACAGCACTCTTAAGAGTATTGTCGGATATACGTAAACTATTAGATAGTAGTTATTTCACGACTTTGGTATTGCCCGATTTTAAGAAGGCGTTTGACACAGGTAATCATGGCTTACTTTTTGCTAAACTTAAAAAAAATTATAGTTTTTCGTCTTCGTGGCTTACATTAAGCAGTGCTTTACCATCTGGTCGCTTTGAGCAGGTCAGGATAGGGAATGAAACATTCGATTGGAAAGGAGTATATATTGGCGTCCCACAAAGGTCCATTCTTGGACCTTTGGTATTTTTTCTGTTCATCAATGACCTACCGGACGTAGTTCATGATGTTAACATTCATCTTTATGCTGATGATGTTCAGATTTATTTATCCCGACCAATTGGCTTAGAAGAGGACTGCATTGATAGAGTAAACTCCGACATGCTGAATACATCTGCTTGGGCGTGTAGGAACCAATTGGCACTAAATCCCCTAAAATATACCTGTATTGATTGTTAAAGGTATGAACTTACCTTTTCTGATCTTCCACCAATATACCTTTATGGAATGATTCTCTCCTATACTAGAGAAGCAAAAAGCCTGGGAGTATGTATAAATAGGAAGCTGAGTTGCTGTGATAATGTAAAACATTCTCTTGGCAAGATTTATAGTGGCCTTAGGCAACTATGGTTGTCCGCTAAGCTACTTTCTACTAAAGCCAAAACTTGTAAAATCTCTGCTGATGCCACATTTCATTTATTGTAATACTTTCTACCATGTTTTGGATTCTGAGTGTTAACCGAAAGATTATTACGGCATTTAATTGTGTACGGTTCATATATGGTCTAAAACGTTATGATCATATTAGCAATTTCAAAGATACTGTCTTGGGCTGTTCATTGGGCACTTATCTGAATAAACTAGTTAATGTAAGATCTCCTTCTTATCTGATAGAACTTTTTGAATTTTTACACTCATATAAACATAAAACCCTCCTTATATCTAGAGCTTCATACATTATGGTGCAGCGTTTTTTTTTTTGTTGCAATATGCGATAGTTCGACTATGAAATACCCTTCCTAATCATGTCAATGAACTTAGCAGGACGCTGGCACTGATGAAACATATTTCTGTTGTGGAGTAATGCGATGATGAGCACCGTTTTCGTCAAACAAATAATTTCAAATAACTTCTTACTTTTACTTAAATTTGCCATTTGTTTATTAAGTATGCATTTATAAAAGATAATAATCTCGATATAACTGGATTTTTCATCCCGAAGAATAGAGTCTTTCCGCATTATGGAGAGAAATAAAAATATCATCGGAAATATTATTCATGCCGGATAATAAAATTTCAGGTTAATCGAATCCACTTTCCAACTGTATTCAAATAAGTAAAACAGAACCCTTGACTACTTTGTGCACCATCTACTGTTTTCTAGTAAAACTATAATTAAAAATTAAATGTAAGTAATGTTATTTTTTAAATAAATTTTATTTCATCCTTGATATAAAAGGAAACTTAATTTTTTCAAAAATAAGTAAACTCATTCGTGATTAAAAAAAAAAAAAATAAATATAGATATAGTCGGGCGTGATTTTTAAAGAAATAAACCAGAATATTAACAACTCGTTTGCAACGGTTTCATCACATCGTTAATTTTTGTTTTCTAAACGTTTTTAAAACATAAATTCACTTCGGGACTTAAGTGCATTTAATTTACTATATAAAAAAAAGTCACTAAAATTGATATTAGTAATTTATGCTTTAATTCAAATAATCTGACATGCAGAGGTTAAATAGTTGTAAAAATAGATAATCCCATAAGAGCGAATACTGGACATTATTTTGGGACAGGGATAGCTTTTGCCTGGTCAATAATGAAAGACTTTTCTTCAAAACTTAATTTCAATTGTAAAAAATATAATTTTATTAGTGTTGCAGATTTTAATAACAGTCGACTTTATCAGAACGACAATCTTTATAAATAGAAATAAAAATAAGAAAAAAAAACACATATTTTAATACAACATTTTGGCGGGAAAATACTGAAGATTTGAAAAAATTACTATAAATTTCTGAACTTTGTGGTGTAAAGCTTTTTATTCATGTAGAAGCGGGTATAGGATCAGTTGAAGATTATATGGAACAGTGGAAAATTTTTCTACCGAATAAAAATTTTACATTACAGGGTGGGTACGTATTAAAAAAGCTACAGGATATAGAGTAATGAAAGAGGTTGAATGACTTCCTAGCGTCCACACGATTTTAGGTCCCTCCTACTATAAAATTTATTGCTTGTCTAGACGACGAGACCTACTACTTTACCAAACACCCTGTACATCATCCAGAAATATTTATGATAATCATATTTCCATATTTACGATGTTAAAATGGGTACTCGAAGCTCGAAAAATACAATAAAATAAAAGTTTTTTTTTTTATGAAAATAATCACTACACAATACTTAAGCAAACAAATAAATGACAGAAAACCTGACAAATTAAAATATTTCTGTTGAGGTTTTTTATGAGTTCATTAATATCAAAACATTCAGACGAGAGAAAAAATTGATGAATGATAAAATATGCAAAAATATTCCAATTTTTTTACTTCTTATGCTTTACCAGACGGCCGGCTGAGAAACCGTCATTATTTTCGCTCTAAGTAAAAACAAAATTTACTTAATGCGTTAAATTTTATTTCGTTTTTATCTATTGAGATTCGGACGACTATATTTGTCAAGTAATAATAACATGGGTATGTATGTATTCCACAAGCGAGAACCTGAATAGGCAAAAGAGAGGGAATCTATCTAAGTATCTAGGTACTTACCTGAACTAAGAATCACACATCACATGTGAGACTTGTCGTTAGAGAAATTAACTAAGTAATTTACGAGAATCTCACTAGCTACACATATATATAGCATAGCCTATTAGGTGTTGGTCATTATTTAATGAAGTTTATTACACTCTCTGGTGCTAACGATAAGTGTTTTCAGTCATTTTAATCACAACCTGAAACTGAAATGCTTTATGGAGTCGCTTGATTAGCGTCTTTTATTGTCACGAAAGAATTTCCGTTAAAGCATAAATGTTTTTGTTTTCTATATGGAAATACCGCCACACCACGCCGCGATCGAGCTTTGCAAAAGCAAAAAAAAAAAAAAAAAAAAACAACTGAAATACTTTAAAAATGATTTTTTCTCTCCTCCAAACAATAAAATCTTATCTACTATGCAAGGATACATCATCCAAAGTTATCTAAAGATAAGATTCAAGCTACTGTTTCCAACTCCGGAAGTTCACTGATTGCGACCACAAAGATGAGGTCAATCTCAATTCCAAGAACTCATTTCATATCGGATTTAGATGCCATTGAAGTAAAGTATTCGGATATAATTGATTTCGAAAAATTTCTGATTTATTCCACCCCTGCACTTGTGGTCATTTCAAATATTATAGTCTATGAAGCAGGTAAAGTGCATAATTTTTTTGTTGTTTTATTTTTATTTTACTTTGAGGGATCCAGCCCAAGAGCTAGACGCCTTTAATTTATGACCACACTACGGTGAATCTGTAATAAACTGAACTAAACATTTCTGGTTACAATTGCGCAACACTACCTGTGGTGTATTACCTGATGGTGGATGGATGTATATTTCATGCTGGTTCACTATGTGCTAATTGCTCCCTGAATATAAGTATGTTTGTATGTAGCCGCCGGCAACACAATGCAATTTGAAGGTCTCTGAATCTGAACATTACTCACCTTATGTAGTCTATGTATAGTGGAGGGTAAGGTAACAAGAAATCACAAAAATTGAAATTCCATGTTTCGGCGACAAATTTCCGGTCACTCGCTGCGTCTCGCACTCTGATTTACAACTTTCTTCAATGTAAAGAAGAATACAGGCGCGCTGTTTGGAAAAAAAAATGAAACAAAAAAAAAGCAAAGAAACCACCTGAAGAAGAGCAATGAGTAAAAAGGGAATCAGATCGTAGCATGATGGAGCCATTGAGGTATATTGACTGCCACAGAGAAAAAGGTGACGTAAGCTGACCACCTATAAAATTTGTTTTTAAGATCAAAAGAATGATGACCATACTTCGATGGACGTTTTAGAGACATTTGGCTAATCGTGACCGCGGACGAAACTTGGATCAGAAAAATCTCTTCATGCACCATTCACTGAATGCTTGAAATTTTTGTAAGGTGATGATCCTTGTCACCAAGGAACTCATTCGCTTGTTCGGACACCTTAATTAATTGATTCGATTTCGGTGCCTTATTCAAGCGGTGTTGCTCTTTCAAAGTGTGTCCAGGATTGCGCCAGTAGTTGATAAATGGGTGGCTTTACCTCAACACGGTCCCTTTTTAAATTCGGTCGTCTGTTTGATGATGACACTATAAAACTGGTTTAGAAGCATCTATCGGCTATTTTAATGCTATTGAAACATTTTTATTGGCTCATAAATGGTATATCTGATTTTGCACTCATTTTGTTAATTGCTTTAGCTGGTGATCGAAGAATGCAGAAGTATAAAGGGAAATAAGGATCTCATAAACTTAAGTAGGTATTCAAAAAGAAAAGAAAAAAAAAGAGATTGATAAACCACAAGAATTTGCATTCCTCTTGGTGCAGACTGAAGAAGAGGGAGTTTTTGTACTTTGGAATTTGGAAGCATATTTTTATTCCGCCCTTAGATAACTTTTTTCAAACCTAGAATATACGAAGATCTCAACAAAGCGACTATACAGATGGCTACAAATGTTGTCGGTAATAATGTGACTACCTACGTTTCGCTACGTAAGACTTTAATATCGTAAAAAAACAACAACAGTGAATAGATGGAAAGGGGATCATTCGTAGTCTTACCGACTTATAGGATCATTAAAAAGTTTCAATGTACACTATTACGTCATTGCGTATAGAACACCTTGAGATGCATGTATAAAAATGAAAAATTGCCACCAATCTCTTTGTCCTCATTATTTATGACACTTTAAAGACAAAATTTCAAGCAGTTACCGTAAACTATAATTGATTTGTGGCGGCGCGTCTGACCAACCACTTTGTAAACTTAGCAACATTTTGTTTTGTAATTCGCATCTAAGAACACTTTGCTGAATCTGAAAAACAAAAATTGTAAACAGTCTGTTCTCAACTCGCGCACCTAAATGTTATCAATTTAGAAATCTATTTTCCAAGCCAACAAGAGCGAGCTATCAGTCAAGCGATTCAGAGGACGAATCATTATATTCCATTCCTTTTCAGGTACTCATCCCTGTATCAAACATTTTCAGCAGTACCAATTGACAAGATTGGTGGACTTTAGTGTAGCCTATACATGGTGCCGGCTCTAGATTGGGCTCGGTCATTATAATCATGATATTGGGGAGCATCAGCCTTTCCTCAATTCCCCTAATACTAGCCATTCAGTCAAGTTGTCGTTGAGACTACCGGAATTACTTAAAGGTTGATCTTGTTCGTTGCTTTATTGACTTACGGAAACAACAGTCTTTTCTCAATTCATCTGATACCAGCCATCCAGTCGGGCTATCATCAGGACAGCCTAAATCAATAGCTTATTTTCAGAGTCTACGCATTTTTTTTTTGGCTCGAGATAAATGAACTGACAGACTCATGTTGCTCTAGTGGATCCCGCAGGCAGTATTAGCGTAGTAGCTGCTTTCCTTACGGTTGTCAAGGTAACATAAGCTCGACTTGGTACGGAACTTGGGCCTCCTTCGCGAATAGCATTCGTTCGGATGCCACTCACAGCGTTCGCACAACAAAAATTGAGTCATGCGGGACGAAAGTGCCATCATAAAATACAATACAGTAGGACTCAGCTTTAGGCCATTGGTTTTAGGTTCGATATTGATTCTCTCCAAATCGTGGTTAATGTGAGCAATACAGTCCAACAGTAAGCCAACAGGTTGCTTATGTAGACCTGTACATTGTCAGCATATACGTACACGCTGCCATTTCGAATGGTTTCATGGAGATAATTTATAAGAAAACTAAGTAACAAAGGATCCAGTGCTGAGCCCTGAGGAACGCCAGAGAAAAGTGTCTGGAAAGTGATAATGTTAGTATCCACTTTTACTACAACAGATAGCACAAGACTTGATAGAAAAATTGTTTCAATTAATTCACTGCAGTCAATTCTGTGGAATAAAAATGACGAATTGTTAAATTCGTAATGGTTTCCATGGAAATGGAACTTTAAATGTTTTTATATGTTTTTATGGTAACTATGCACCTTACGAAAATAATGTAGATTGTATACAACAAGGGACATTCTAGGCTTTCGTCGGAGGGCTAACCCGCGCCCCTAACCCTTTAAAACAAAGCCTTTTTGAAAATGCTGATTTTGAGTTGATACTAGCATTCCATCCCACCTTACATCCTCCGAAAAATGTCAAAAATACACTGACTTCATAGAGAGAATTGAATCAGACAATTGTAATTTGCAGTTCACTCAAAATTCATTATTTTACAAAATTTTAATATGAATAAAAATAAACTTCCAATTAATTAATTACTAATACTATGGGAAAAATGAAGAAAACGTATAGTTTGCAACGAAAAACAGGTGAATTACGTAAAATCCATTTAAATTGCGTTCGTACCTAAGACTGTTTTCCAATGAATTGAATTGAGAGAGTCCAGGAAAAGTAAACCAGCGGATGTAAACATAAATATTCTTGGCAGCTTAATTACTGGAACGTTTTCGTTCATAATTAATTTTTCCGTTTTACTTAAATTTTTGGTTATTATTGCTTTTATGTTGTTTGTTTTTTCCATTAATATTTGAGAGCGTAAAGTGTTTTTAGACAGAAGAACATAACTAATATTACTTACTGGCGTTTTATATTAATATTAAATATATGGAATATGATAAACAAAACGTCGAAATATAATTAACAAAAAAGGTCAATGAAATCTTTCACTATGAAAGCGCTTTAAAGTTTTTGTTTTTGCTTTTTATCCTCTTTAAACTTCATAAAAATCTCTCGGCTAAAATGGACCCACATTCCTTCCTTTAAGTACATTTCAGTGTTCTCTTTTCAAAAATTATTTGTCATTCGAATGCCCCCGTTGGAATGACGTAGCTTTTTCCTGGGTTCCGACTGCTAATTGCGAATTGCTAATGACTTGAGTTCCCCTTAATGGCCTCCGGACAGTCGGTCATTTCGTAGGTAATAAATGTCACTTGATGTCTGTAGTCAATTCCTCAGTTTCTTTCTTGGGTTACGATTATTTTACTTTACTGGTTCCACCTTTAAAAGCTTCCTAAACAGATTAACAGCTTGCTCAATTCTGCTTCATACATATATACAAACATACGTATTTACTCTTCAACGAGGACCATACCTGCATATCCAACTATGTGCCTATAGTTAGTATTCGAGTGATTGTACGGTCGCATATAATTCGATCGTTTTATAATCGATCACAAGATTTGTTTTACTTAGCTCGAGCATTTGGTAGTAGTCTGATGATAGTTAATCACCGATCCTCAAGTCCATTCGGATTTGAGCTACATTGGTTTGAACTTGGCCGTTTACGGAATCGCTTGTCGTTAATATGTGGCGATCATTAATCATTTTGTCGGACGGCTTTCAAAAGAAACTAGAAATTATAAAATGACTGAAGCTGATCAGCTTCAGGAGAAGTGTTGTTTGAAATTACGGAAGTCATCGGTTGTTGTAGTTTCAGAGAAATTTGACGTTAACATTTAATTAAAGTATAGTAGGATTTTACATTTCACCTCATGACAGAAAGTAAGTGTGTTTTGTATTGATTTTGTATTTTGCATTGATACACACAATCTGAATCTATTTTAGATTAATCTAGCAAAGGTCCGGCAGCGGTCGTAGCCTGAATGAATCAATGTCCCACATGCAGGTAACTTTGGCGAAGTATGAGCATATGCATAACTATCTGGGGAAAAGTAGTCAAATACCTTTCATTCAAGTCAAAGAATTCAACACTTTCAGATATACATACTTACATATATGTAAATGATTCATTATAAATCTAAGTACTGTGGTATGACCGCTCTAAGGGAATATGTAAATAAATCATATGACGTCATTGTAGGTTATCAGCTACAATCTTCTAAATCGAATCGAATACAGTTTCATAAAAACCCGTTGTTAAAATGGCGAATAATTGGGGTCATGGCAAATCTCTTGCGAAAATCCACCGAAATGAAACTAGAGAAAATAAATAGTTGTCATACATTTTTCTCATATACTTAATTGCAACAACTAAATTTTGAATTGAATTTGAATGTAAGTACAGTTGGGTGAGTCAGATGTAACCATGCAAACATTTTAAGGAATGGTAATTTAGAATTTCCCCCGAGTATCCTCTGTTATCGAGGACGGAACGTGCCTCTACAAGTACGACTACAACTGCTGACCAGTAAATGCAGTTGATATTATACTTGTGGATATTAATTGGAATAATGTGAGCAATACAGTCTTCGACCAGGCTCATTCCATTGGGACAAATAATCACCTCTTCTGAGAGAAGAATTAAGAATTTAAGAGCTTTCCTAACTATCATTTGGCAGCTCTTTTGAAGAATATTTACTGATCTATCCAGAAATAGAAGCAAAGGCGCAAGTAAGTAACTCAAGAGCTTCTATAACCATCGTTAGGATGATCTATAGAAGGTTATTTGATGAGCTCCATCAGAAGTGCAACAAAGCATGATTTCATCTAATTTTCCATGAATTTAAACTGTGTATTTTTCCAGTATTATACGAAGTAACGAAATTCTTATTTTCAATGTGAACTTCAGATAAATCTGCTGAAGTACTAATAAAAATGAGAATAAAATTAATCAACTTAATTAAATGTAATACCACACATCAGCATACCTGCTAGAACGCTTTTTAGAACAGCAGCTTGCCTTTGCGGACATGCTTATATTAAAAAGCAATGAACTGGGATAGGAAAAAGTAGTGCTGCGAGCTTCCAGGAAAATGCTTTAGTAGGTTGCTTAGAGCGCTAGGGTCGGTTAAAGTCACAGTTAAACATCACCTCACTAAATAACTGCTAAGAAATATTACTCACTATAAAAGGGAGGTCATTTAGGTAAGAAAAAGAAAAAAGAGAAGAAGGCATAAGACTGATCCTTGAGGTACACCAGTAAAGAGGGACATGAGGTTGTTTACATGGTCAGAGGCTCTTAAAGAGAATTTTTTTCACTGAGTAGCTTCAGGAAAGTAAGGAAGCAAAAGTATTTTAGTACAACCCTATCATCATATTTTTCCTTATCCGCGGTTAATTTCATTGTCACAGTGTGTAACATAATATCGCAGTTTCACTCAACTAAATGTGGTGTTCCCCAAGGCTAGACTCTTGGCCCTTTTTTGTCTTGTTTAGTCTATTTTTAAATGATCCTCTCAATGTGTTGTACCGAATGTGTTTATTCATCTTCAAAGCTGACGATGTGCAAGTTTACCTCAGTTGGGTTAAAAGGGGTCTGAATTGCTCGTATAATTGTTGAGTGGTCTAATGAAAATGTGTTGATTTTGAATGCCAATAAATCGAGTTGTATGCTTATCTAAAGAAATACTCTTGATACATCAGATAAACCTCCTGTTCTACTTAATAAAGTTATCTTACCGTATCAAAACTCACAGATATCTAGAAGCGGAACAGAATGCTAAATTTTCTTGCTATAGTTACATCATCAATATAGTTTTCAGAGTGTATGGGTACCTGCGCATGCCGTAGAAGTCTTACAATAGCTTTTAATGATTCTATTCGATTTGTTTATAAACTATCGCGTACTGCTCATATCTCATTGCATTCGAGCTCTGTTCTTGGACAGTCACTAGTTACTCACCTTGAACATCGTGATTTGTTTTTTTTTTTTTTTTTTTGCAAAAATTGCTAATTAATATGTGTCCCGAATATCTCCACAAGAGATTTCGATTTTTGTATTCATCCAAAAGTATTGGTTTTCTTCTTCCTCGATGTAGTTCATATTATATCTGTATACTTATATTCCCCCTCTTATTTGTATATTAACAAGATTATATAATCTTTATACTGTCGCCAATTATAAATGCATTACCTTATCTTATCTTATTTTATCTTATCTTATCTTATCTTATCTTATCTATGATTGCAAAGGAAATTTCATGCGTATTTTTCCTCTATGATTTGTCCTTATATGATTAGTGAGCATTTTCGAGAAGGAAATAAAGTACACTAATATGTCGAAAATTAAGAGATAGAAAAGGACAAGGTTTCTTTGTAGTATGGGCTGTTTCTATTAAAGAGGTGATGAGACATAAATTTCGCCTGTGTGTTAAGGACTTCGCAAAAATTTCCTATTGAGGTCAATAGAATTATCATTTATTTTCAATATATTTGATGCAACACAATGAGAAAAATTTCCGAGCATTCCACAAAATGAAAGAGAAAAACACTCAAAAGAGCAATTCTCATTTAAGTCAAAAGTATACGCATAGTATAGCCACAATTCTAGTAGAAAAGTAGTTGTTGAGGTATTTTTGTTTGATTTTTACTTCAGTTAGCTCCTGCCCATAAATACCTAATTAATGGGTATTTTTCCACAGCTTTTTTCGTGAGTATCCTTGGCCCAAAAATGGGTAAAAATGATATAAAAAGGTTTCAGACTCTGTCTATAACACGGACGAGTCCCAGCATAAAGAAAAAAAATTTAAAAAACGTATGAAAAGCCCAGACTGCCTGTAACGTGAATTTGAGTCTCAGCATGCTTGTTTTTCTATTGAAAAATATATTAATAAGAAAATTAAAAAATAAAAAAACAATTAAAAATATTTTAAAATAAATGGTAAAAAAAATAAAATTACAAGTTTAACAGGGAATCTCGTTCTAAGAACGATCAAGTTTAGCTAGTTTTAGATAAGCAAATCAAGATTGTTACTTTAA
The DNA here is from genome assembly GCA_963930735.1 of Dioctria linearis. Lineage (NCBI taxonomy): Eukaryota > Metazoa > Arthropoda > Insecta > Diptera > Asilidae > Dioctria > Dioctria linearis. The sequence continues at coordinate 65,033,948 of OZ005741.1, forward strand.
TGCGCGTATTTTACATACATCTGCAATAAATTATTTTGTCTTCAGTTTTTCTGAACTATTTAAGCAAGAAATCATGTTCAGCCATCGCTTGTTGAATTTTCTCTGTAATCCAGAAATAGTGTTGGTCACGCTCAGAAATTCCATTTGAGTTGTGAATTCGGCCAATAAGTAGAAGAAATGCTTCTGCTGTTGCCATGATTTATGGGTATGATTTTCAAATTATCTATTACATATACGTGTACGTGTATTGACAAAATTCACACTTGGTGTACCGCTGTTAGTAAAATTGTCTTTGGTATTTTATTTACCATACTTTGACATACAGATTAGCAATGCTGTTATGAACGTACCACTATGAAACTTCATTTATGGAATGCTTTAGTTGACTGTATAGATTTGCAGATAACTACTAAAATAGATAAAGTTAACCATGAATATCATACTTTTGCCAAGATTATGTATGGCTTAATTCAATGAGTCACGTTGGGTCCAAAAACAAAGAGGTAATCGATGATCATTTAAAATTAAATTAAAACTTACCTCACTGTTTTAATATCCTCTGGTAAAAAGATGAAAATTTCGTCGAAGTATCATTTGAATTCATGACGTAAAAGCAATGGAAGAAAACATTGAATTGGCTACATCTTGTCTGTAATTACCTGTGATATCAGCTTCAGTCGTTGAAAGCATAAAATGCAATCTCAAAGGCACTCTCAACACTTTTATAAGTCGAAAAACTTACGGATAAACAAAATTCAATATTATAATTTGAAATAAATTTGAATACGTTTCTTTGAATATTACAAAATAATTTCTAGAGTGAGAAAGAAAATCAAATAATGAATTTTAAAAACTAGAACTTATGGCTTAAATTTTTCTTTTTCCAATTGGAAAATTTCGTTGGAATATACTGAGAACAATAATAACCGCACGGGGAAAATGGGGGGAAATAGTTCTTTGTACATGAAGTGGAAAAATGAGTTTTCGGCTTTCGCTGCAGCAATAAGTTTATGATTTCTTTTCAGAAGATAAAAAAAACAAAACAGAAGGAAATCTGAAAAAAAAACTCGAAAAATTAGAATAAAGAGTTTCACGAAAATATAGCAAAGTGCTGTCGAAAACTATGTTGTAATGGAAAATGAAAGAAGTGAAGAAAATAATGGAGAGAAAAAAAAAATTTACCCAGGAATTGCAAGCTACAGGAGGAATGTGTTACATTTACATTTGCGGCCGGAAGTCCTCCCTCCACATTACATGTTATTTTATTTGATCCCTGTGAAATATGCCTCTTGTTGAGTCTGCTCTGTAGTGTGGCTACATAATTTATTTCATTCTTCTGCGAGTTAACTTGGATTAGTTGGTTCTAGTGGATACGTGTGTCTAACGTCTGTTCCGATTGAATGAATTTGGCCTAAGTGCCTATGTCATACACAGTTATCATCTAATTTTACGTTAAAAAGTGCATTACTATCTTTGCTTTCGATATTTCCAAAAGACTACTTATTCTGATCTGAAATATTTCTCACCTAATTGCTACGTGATCAAATCACGACCTAATGACCTGTAATTTACAATCCGTTTCTGATCAGTTTCCGGAATCAATAGATGATATTTCGTGTTTACGGGATAGCCACCAAAACTCTCGAGAATATCTCACAAGCCATGAAACTACCTCACTACCACATGAGAGCTCCAACGTAGTCCTAACATTCTAAAATATTTGCAGTGTTCTTATGAAAAACTGAAAAAAGTTTGATTTGAATAGCTCCTCCGTCCTAAACTACTAATCATACAGAAAAATGGTGTTCTGATAATCTTAAGCTTGCTTTCTTGTCTTCCGAATCGAAATAAAATATTTATATCTTTCCTAACAAAATTATTAAAAAAAATTTATCTGAAATAAATGACTACGATTCCTCAAACAAAAACTCTCAGCTGAGTAATAATTGTTTATTTTGCTATGCCATAGTCTGATGAGTCTACCTACAAATTCGGACTCCGGGCGCACGTACACTATTGCAACTATTACTTACGATAGTTAGTGATCGTAAAATGGTAAGTTTACTTTGTTATCAAAACTATTTTATTATTTTGTTAAGTAAGGTATATAGTAATTGTAGCCTTTGGGAAGGTAAGGAATCAGGCTTTAAATTATTGGAAGACTATTTTCCTGTATGGATAGTAGTTTAGGCTCTATATCATGTATAAAGTCAATGTTTGGCACTTTTCCATAAGTACCAATACAGAACTTTTTAGAGAACGGACTCCCAACGCACACATATAGATTTTTGTTTCATGGCTTGGGAAGTATTCTCGACGGTTTTGGGATAGATAAATATGACTTCAGCTGGCATTCACGTGTACTTGGATGAGGGGTAATACTATATTGGAAAAGAATTTCTGCCAATTTTCTATCTAGTTCTTCCGGTCGATTACTGCGGTTTTGTAAGCTTTTGGGATTCGGAAACACGGAGAGTTGGAGAGTTTAGGAGATTAGATCTTTCGTTTTCCCCGATTAAAATTTCCCAACTCTCCATTCGCGATTCTCTAACATACTTGAGGAGTTAGGGAAAACGTGAGAATTGTCGCAATATTGAAGGACGGCAAATCTGTGTGCGAGGGTTGGAGAGCATTGGTGTTTTCTTCTACGGATTTAGGGCCTAGAGTACAATAGTAAAAATATAGGTCAAACATTTGTGGGGGAGGGGCTTTTTGGGATAGGGGGTCGTACTAACCCTCATTGGGGGTTGCCCAAAAACGTCATGTTTAGTATCAAATTAAGACGGATTTTTGCACTTGAGTCATATACACTCCAGTCCTATATTTTGCATATATTTTTTCCGTTCTTTCTTTCACATCCATTAGTTCTCTGTTGTGAAAATTTTTCTCATAGAAAGTTCCACGACTTACCAGTTCTTCATAATGATGAGTTGAAGATATGTCCATTTTGTACCAACAAACGCCCATTTTCACATTGATTCAGTTCTTTTGCAGTTATTTCAAAAACTAATTATATATCTAATGTATAAAACATAGATGCGATTTCATCCTATACATACAAGCTTTAAGGTGCATGGTTAAAATTTTTACAGTATCTCTTCTGTACTGGAAGACGACCAAAGAGACCATTTACGTGTGATTTAAAAATTCTAGCGGATGCATTCAGATAAGGATTTCCATAATTTGTTTTGTAAATATAGTCAAGATATGAATCCATAATTTAATTTGAAAATTCCTAGTTACCTAGCTACCTTCACACAACACAACAACAACAGAGAGTTGAGAAATATTCTTCTGACTTCTCCACAACTAAAACAGCCGAGAGTTTTGTCGAGTGGACTGCAGAGTTTGGTGATTCTCAATACAAATTCCCCGAGTTACAGAATTCCGCGTGGAGAGTTAAGTGTCGAAAGAACTCTTATCTCCACAACTCCACAGCTCTCCGTGTTAGTGAATCCGGTTCCTGGATACTCCATTGGGAGCTCAAAAATTTTCCATTAGGGGATTTTCAAATTGTACCCCATTATCTGTACTTGGTACGTTAGGTATGTATTTTTAAGGTGGAAAATATTTTACGTAATAATCCACTTTGGGCTTTGTTCTAATGTTAGACAAAGCATGTACCTGTAGCCAGTTCGAGAAGGAGTCAACAACTATAAGAAAATATTTTCCCGCCAACATAGACTAGGTACTAGCCAGCGATTGATTTCATTCTTGTGCAGGTGACCCCTGAGAAAACAGTGCCCAGTGAGAATTGAGAACAGTGTTCTCAAAGTTGGCTTGCTCTGTCCCAATATCCTTTTCGTTAGATTTGGGTTAGGTTTACCCCACAGTTGCTTAGTAGTTCTGCCCGTGGGATCATCCAGCCAGAGGCGACTGTGTTGGCAGTCAGACCAGGCCGAAATTTAAAAAACAAGAATGTTTGGTGCAATCCCGATTGTAGGGGAAGATTTCTCTGAGGCCCTTTCGTTCCAGCTGATATCGCTGTGATCTGGAACCCACACAACCAGTACCCTGTTATACAGAGAGAGGGAATTTAGGGTGGTTTTGCACTTCAGTACTATCTTGTAGGTTACAAGGGGTTTTGACAAGGCCTTTATAGCTGCTTGGCTGTCCCAGCAAACGACAATCTCCTTGTTCCCCTGACTTCAGCCAGGAAAACCGTGACATGGTTTTCAAGGTGTTGGGCGATTTCCATACGAGGCTCCTCACAGAAAATACCTGCTCCGGTATTTTCTTCAGTTTTGGAGCCGTCTGTGTAAACAATGGGTTTGTTAATGGTTGAAGCCCGAAGTTCGACGCTCAATCTGCCCTAGATAGAATTATTGATTTAAAGTCGCTTTTCAGTATAGTCTCTAGAAGGAGGTCGCTGTTCCTGCTAATGTCATGTTCTGATTGAGATGCAACCTCAGCGCTGCGATTGATGAAATAAACCATATGGGGTCTGGTAAAAATTCCCGCTGGTATTTCGAAGGTATTACTGCAGGCATTCCTCGCATTATACAGTACCCTTGCATTGTAGATTTCGTTTGGTCTATTCTAAAACGTTTTGCTTTTGGCACCTCTACTCCATTTTTTAATCCCTACAACAGATAACTCAAAAACTGTAATTTGCGTTACATATTTCGAATTTTTATATTTTATTTGAAATTAAAATCCTTGCAAGAAAACTGCGTAATGTGGCTAAATCTTACGGGAGAGAACGTTTGCTGCATTTATTTGTGGTTAGTGTATAAAATAACTTTTCGATTGCATAGAAGTATTAAAAAAAAAATACCCCGAAAATTATAGCGTAAGCTTCCTTGTCTATTTGTGACCACTTCCATTGGCTTTCTTTCAGAGTTTGAAATGCACATTTAATGCGTTTCTCAGAACTATCTTTACGCCTAATCCGGTCAGTGATGCCTTAACTGCCAGAACTAGAGGTAACTCCTCAGAATTCTAATAATTCGCATAATGAGTAAATCGCTCAATTTTGTTGCATTGTTACTCGGCTCCTAAAATTTCATTTCTAAGCAAAGTATATTCCTATTCATATTTCAAAATGAAATCCCAGATATTTTTAAGTCTATCCCCAGAACTGCGGCTCATTACGGTATCTTGTTTTTATGCAAATGGTTTGAGTAATAGGTAGACCAGTTCAGATTAAAATTCTTCTCAACACCAAAAATTGCATTGTTCCATACTTGGTCCAGCACATATAATTTTTAGTTAATTTAGGTTAGTTAACCTTGGATTGAGTAGGGTTGGGAGCCCTAAGAGTTTTTAGAACTTAGGCCAGTACAAATCTGATTCTTTCATTAGTTCATCATTAAAAAGTGTCTTGATTATATTTTGCACAATTTTTACAGAAATTAATTATTTTTTAACCACTCTTTTCATTAAGGCTCCTTTCTGTCATTCTTAAATATCTGGAAGATTATATACTTAACCACATAAATTTAATTTTAATTTTTTGCACCAGAATAAGTAGGTATATGAGTGACCATATACAAGTGTTCGTTAGAAATTTAAGGGGTTGAAAAATTAATTTTTTCAAAGGCAAAGAAAGAATCATCCTTGCTCTTGTCTTGTTTATGGCCTCGCTTTGAATAATTTCAATAATTTATTTTGTAAAATCAATTTACCACTAAATCCTAATTAGTTTTGTTTATTACATAATTTATTTTGTATTTCAGTTCCATTAAATGTAGCAGTGTTCGAAAAATACATAATTAATTCTGAATAAGCTTTTGATAAAAGCAGACAATCGAGCAAAATAAAACAGGGCGGAGATTATACTGCGTAGCCTTAAGGATCGTTTTTTTTTTTTTTGGTTTTCACATTTTCCTCGCAATAATACATATGTAAACCAATTTTCTCCCTCTGCTATTTCTTACTAACTACATTCAGAATTATATGCATACGTATGTAAAATCTTAAGAATTCGCCAGCGCAAAAAAAGGCGACTTTTTATGGCTGAACATTTTATGGCAATAACTCTAGTGAACCTAAGTAGTGCCCTAAGTGCAGGCGGTTGTAAAACTGTTCGCTATTAGTAAGTGATTTATATGTCGACGGTAAAAAGCCAAATCTTAAAGATATGGGTGTATCGTATTAACACGTTACGATTGGTTTTACGATCCTCAAGTCGAGCGCTTTAATTTACACAATTCCTAACCTAAAGATTCCTAGTCCACTTAAAATGTTACGGACGTAATTTGTTAATAACTTTATAATGTATTATTACTTTTGTACAGCGATAGTGAATATCTATCTTAATTGGTTTTGATATGACGACTAGGTACTAATTGAGTGGAACGAATCGGTTTTAATGTTGCCGGAAAGTGAGAAGTTTAAGATGTATGATGTAATGTTGTCGCATGAAAATAAATTTTCTGTTATTATGAATAAAAATCAGGAACATGAATGAAATAAAAGTAATTATTTTTTGATAGCCTGTCTGATATAAACACTAAACAGGTTTGATTCTCTTTAGTAGTTAAATATCCCAACTAACAAGATGGGTAAAGTTGAATAGTTTTTCTATAGTCGGATGTATCTGATTAGGGCTCCAAATTACTTAATATTGACATATTTCTTTGTATTTAAAAGAAATTTATCTATAAATGAAGGGAGTTCTAAATTTTGTAATAATTAAAGTGTAATTTCCTTGGGGTAGAAAATAGTGCAATATTTTTGGATATTTTGTCTTAATTACTTAATTTAAATTGTTTTTACCTTTTTTACCTTACAAGTTAGTGGAATTTAAGAAAATTTCAGATTACCACAAAGTCTTGATATATTTTGGGATACCTATTTTGAGTAACTTTTGACTTTAAAGTTGAATATACTTTTAAGCATAAATGAATAATAATCAGCAATGACTAGGGTTGACAGCCAACATTAACAACCAACCAATTTCAGAATTATTTCGGAAAATTGGAAGGGGGAATCGAGATGAAAATTCAAATTAAATTAGTAAATAAGCAAGAGTACAACAAAAAAATTGTTATTGGCTTCAAAATCTATAAAATCATTGATTTTTAATTTTTGGTTCGTTAAATTCAGGCATGCATCCAGAATTTGGTTTCATGGGGTTCCGAGAGTTTCTGCTCCTCAGTCTGTATGTATGAAAATAACAACTATGCAAAGTACAAAATGTTCTTTTATTAATAAAAATTACATCTCTTTATAGAGCAAATTTGTTTAACATATGCTTATGTAATATTCATAATAGGTACCGCATTAATTCTATAATTGTTGGGCTGTCTTCTAATTGGATTGTAATAAATTGTTCCAGCTTATTTGGCATGAAATCGTAAGGATTCATTTGAAATGGGAATATGTCTCCAATCATATTTAGTTGTTTGGATATTCGTTAAATACGATTATCATACTGCATATATATTTGTAAGATTGCAGACAATTTTTATAACACAGCGGAAAGCTCATTATTTTGATTTCTTCCCATCTTCTGCTTTTCGCTTTTTTTTTTATTTTTTAATGAATTACTTCTAAAAAAAAGTGTTTTATTTAGTATAAGTTCAAAGTGCTTCGGGGCTAGGGGAGTCTGTCCAGACACCCAAAATTCTCCACCCTCTATACGTGCCTGCTCAACTTTTCTGCTCTCAATAGACGAGCTCATATTTCACATTTGCTATTGGAAAAATACTTTTGTGGTCATACCACAAACTACAAATTGAACTGAGACTGATTTGAACAATTGAGACTTAGATTCCGCATACCATTTCAAGCATCGTTTCAAATAATTGTCTCAGTCTCGTTGAATTTATCTGGATCTATAAGATCTCCAGTAGCGCACCCAGGACCTAGCTTATGACGAACTATAGGTGTCACCAGCCCAAAAAGGTGTCCAAGAAGTCGGGCTATAAAGTCGCGCCCTGTGCCTATCTGAGTACAAGATCTTCAACTACAACTTTTTCTTCTAAAATCTCGGCATGGACCATAAATTCAATAAATTAATCATAATATTATAAACAGTGAAACCCATTTATTTATTTATTTACAACCCACACAATTTGTGTCGTTTTCACAAAATTTTAAAAGGTATTTTAATTTAAGTCCATACAAATTTATAATTGGTTGCGATTCTAAATGTCGACGTGTACTGCACGTCTGAAACTGATAGAAACTTTGCAAAATTACCTTCCAACTGGTCTGGTATAACGTACTGTTTCCCTACGTGAAAATTTTAATGCAGTTTCAATGAAATTCTTACCTTAATAACTACTTTATTATATTTAAAACATTTCTGATGTGGGAAACAATATCTTTCTTATGCAGTCAAACCTCTCTAAGTCGAAATCGCACTTGCCAGTGAAATCAATTCGAGTTAAGGAGGGTTTGGCATTTTGATTTTTTTATTGAATTATTTATTATTATTAATAGAATTATGTATTGAAAAAATCTGTAATTTTTGATTGTTTCTTCTAAGTATAATTTTTTTTATTGAAAAATCATTCAATTGTTTTTAAGGACATTTGAATCTTATCTGGAACGTCCTTTAATTGATGTTTCATTGGTACAATCACGTTATTTTCTTCACTTTCCGGTATTTCGTCATCAGAATCTTCAGCATTTATGAATTCAATAGCATCCTCCTCAAGAAAAGGATTGTTAACACGTTTTAATCAACTTCAACATAATCCGTCCAGTTGCAATTGCCTGCACTATACTCACGTTTTAATCAGAATTTTCCAAGTTTCATCTAATTCACCGTCCATCCACTATACGTTCTACAAATGTAATGAACGGCAATTTATCTTCTTCATCCCAATCATAAAGTAATAAACTTTTAAATTGAGCTTTCAAATATTGGTTCGCAAAGCAAAGTTAATCTTGTCATCTCTTTAGCCTTTATTACTTTATGTCCCAATCCAATTCAGGAGCTTTAAAACGACATTCACGAAGCAATTTGTTATAGTCGAAGATCTAACATCGTGAGTCCATACTTTATAACTCTTTTAGAGAAGTTAATGAAAAACTTTCTTTTTATTTTCCCAGTGATTATTATTTTTTTTTAATTCGTTATTATTGTTACAAAGTTTTTAATAATCCCCATATCCATCGTCTGCACTTTACTATTTATATTGGGTGGAAAATATAGAGGTTTTATTGCTTTCAGTTTAGGATCAATTTCCCTAGGATGACCTGGACAATTTTCTACAAAGAAACAATACCCGTCGTTGTTCTTTCAAAAATTATTTGTCCATTCGCTGAAAAGATTTCCGGACATCAAGACACGTTTATTTGCAGCATATTCAACCAGAAGTGTTTTGATATGGCGTTGGCAACGAGACTTGGCACTCTTCTCAATTACGAATAATTTTAATTTCTCAGAGCCGCTCATATTCCTTCTTAAATTTCGTCTATCAACTTTATTTTTGTTTCGAGATCTACGGTTTTAAGTTTTCTTTTGGCCATGTCTCTCTAAAAATTTGTATGGGTTTGCAAAAGAATTCAACTTCAATGATGAAATAAGCAGAAAAAATTGTACACAAATCGAACACTTCACCAACGTACTTTCGCTGAATAACTATTTTCGTCGATTGCAGATCCAGAAATGTAGACTCGCAACAAAATTATATTTCTAAGTAGAATTGAAAATGCATAAAGCAAATAGAATAAAACGTTAAAAAAAATAAATAAAACAAAAAAATTAGGACATAGAAAATTGTCCAAACACGTAGAAAGGGATTTCTCCATTTATTCCAGTTAGAGCAGGGCGAATAGTAAGAAAAATACCAAGAAATTCTGAAAATTGGTTCGACTTAGGGAGGTTTTCGAGATAAGGAAACTCGAGTTAAGAAATAGGTTTTCTATGAAAAATCCAAGGGAGTGCCAAATTAAGTGCAAAAATTTCAACTTGAAGAGAAATCCAATTAAGAAGAAATTCGACCTAGAGAGGTTTAGCTGTATATGGAGTCCTAAAATGGCAGAATCTATTTTGGTCGTATAGGGGCGATCAGTGATAGCAGCTGGGGCGTCATTTCCCTAGATGTGTGCTTTGTACCCATGACAGTAAATTTCTCTAAATTTTGTATACTTTTTTGTCACATAACACATAGGTATACAATTAATTCCCGGGAAATTTCTTACACCTTTTTCTTAGGGATTAAATAGAAATTTTCTTCTTTACATTTTACGACCGTTCCGTGCAACAAAAATCAGAGCGTAACATTTGGAACACAAAAAAAAAAACACGTTCCTGTTCTAATGGAGCCTAGATTTAAATATAAAAATTTGAAATATACTTACACTAAATGCGGCAATTATCTACTTTTCACTGATTTCCTTCGGTATCATACTCAATAGTTCCCCTATGGGAGAAATTATGAGTTTTTTTTTTAATTAATTTTTGAAATGAACTTCTCAGTAGTTTTTTCTAAGCTTTTATACTGTATCAATTATACTATGCAGTATAGCTATGTGTTGTATAATTATTTCATCATTTACCGACTATTAATATCAAAACGTTTTTCTAAACGTTTTCATGTTACATATTTACCCATATATAAGTTTCCTTCCAATCGTTACAATTGCAAAGATAAATCTAAAATAAAAGCATTTTACGTGCACTGATCAATGCCAGGTCAGCATAAATTAAGAATGACCTAATGGCTGATCAGAATTTATTGCAGAGTGACTTACCTTCGCAACAATTTTTTTTAATGAACTAAGGACTGTCCTAGAAAGTAACGCACGGTTTCCAAAACCTTAATAGATCAATACGAATGTGTGAAAAAAAAATTTCGTGCTTTTGCTTTGCTTATTCATTAGTAATATTGTATAAAAAAAGAAAATTTAAAAAGAAATACGTTTTTGCCGGGAAAACAATTGAACCTTTTTTCTTAATTGGAGCCATCAGCTTGTGCACAGTAGAATCGCTCACTTTTCCTACTAGTATCTAGTTTCCGTAAACTAGAAAACTTTTGCAGCGTTGTAGCACTTTGCCTAGTTTTCTCAAAGGGGGGGGGGGGTCCATAAAATTATTACCTACAGTAGACTAAAAAAAACGTGCATTACTTTCTAGGGCAGTCCTTAATTAATTTCGAGTTCAGTAGAATAAGTCGAGTTTGAGTCGGGACAGCATGTCGCGTGAGTTTTAGTAAAAAGTTTAGTATTAGTAGCGATTGAGCAAAGTTATAAAGTTAAGAATTCTAGAGTCTACCACAGTGCTATAAGTTAAGTTTTCTGAATACTGTTTTAAAAATAAACTAAATATATATAACTCTGTAAGATTGTGAAGTTAAAATAAAAAAAAAGAAGTTGAATTGTGATTCGTAAATCGTAGATAAAGCCCACACATCCCATTTTCTCGCGGTGTACAAAAGCAAACGCCACCCCCTCTTTATCACCCGCTTACACCACTCCATGCTCACCGCCAAGTCCCTGAATCATGGACTTTTAATCCTATTCATTTTTTATTTGAACGAACTTCGTAATAATATACAGATTACATTTTAATCACAATTTTTAAATTACGTTGGGAAAAACTGACCTTCGGGGCGGGGGGTCGTTCGTCCACCATCGGTGCGCTGAAGATTTCAATCTAGTGAGGATGAGATAAAGCTTTTTGCATACGACCCATTATTTTCAAATTCGAAAGATCAACCGTGAGATTCCAAGGCTTGCAGTAATTTTGAAGATTGAAATTCATTATAAGCAGAACTGTGAACGCAAAAGGTATTACTACAAAATCATCAAAATCATAAAAGAAATGCTACCTGTCTGTTGTTGTGCAGATTTTTTTAGATAAATAGTAAGAAGAAGAGGGCTGACGGGGCATCTTTATTTTACACCATTAGTAGTTTCGAAGAAGTCTGAGATATTTTCATCGTTCCAAACCATATTTATTTAATAGATTGAATGTAAATTTATACCCCCCCCCCCCCCCCCCCGCCAACCATGAAAAATTCCAGATACCGACACTGAGTACAGGTATAGTTTACAATCAATAAATCTTATGATTCTTCAGTTTTCATAAGAATGATGATTTCTGTAGATCTAGACGAATAACTAATTTCTGTGGCTCCAATCCTAATATAGAAAGGTCATTATGAATCTCAAGATGGCGTTTATTACTGTGCATGCCTTTAAATTGATGTTAGAGTGAAAGACACCACTTTCTTTAAACCTCTCCTATTTTTAGAAGTTGATGACTACCACAAGAAGAGAAAAACTAAATAAAGGAGTTTGCCTTAATGGCAGTGACTTTAAATACGTAAATTAATACAGTAGTAAGGTTAGGTATAAGGGTTCAATCATGCCGAGCAAAGTGGATATTCTCGACTCGGTAAAACGTTGATTAAATTAATTATTAATTAATTAATTAGTTTACGCTTTAGCAATTCACAAGCGCTCATTTTAGATTGCACAATTTTTAAAAATTCTATTCTCACTTGGGTAATTTATTCATTTTTAAGTGAATTCAAAATAACGAAAATCTGAGCAATTTTCACTGAGCACGTGTTTCCAGTCTTAGATTTAATAATCCTCTTGACAAAAATGTACTTAAAAATAAGTCGGCATCGAAAACCTTTAAAGGTTTTTTTCCTAAACATATTCTCATCAGACACGACATTTCACTGTGACTCATCTTATTTATTCCCATTTCTTTTTGTGTAGACTGGATCTCAGAGCGTTCGAGAATTCCTAATTGATCACGGACATTTTTTTTTTCTTAGTTTCTTAAACCCGAATTTGTTAAGTGGCTATCCTTTATCCTCTTGATTGGAATCCTCTAAGCAGATAATTTTTCAGTATATTGTTTGACAGAACTACGTCAGATTATTAGTGACCTCCGCTGTGAGTTGTGATTAATGATGAGGCTCTGTTGGTAAGACAGGTAGCGAAAGGAGGTGTATATTTGCTTCCTTAATTTACCTTTCATATAAATTTAATAGCGAGGTGCTTCACGCTCTCAGCAGGGGATGTATACATAGTTTTGGATATCATTGGATGGAAAGTTTTATTGATTTAGAAAAATAGTTTCAAAACTGGATTTGTTTAGATCTGTGTGTACACTTTGTCTTAAGTAATGACGGCTAGACTTAATTGAATGACAATTTATAATCTAAGTAAATAAAATAAATAAATAACAAATAATAAGTAAACTTAGGTGTCGTTAGATGAAGCTGTGGTAGTATTAATTGTGTGTAAAGCTGAGACATGATTAGTTGAAAAATGAAATCTATATTTTCCGATATCTCTTTTAAGGTATGAATTAATGAAATTAATTTTGTCAATAGAATTTTTCTAAGCGTACAATTCCAGAGAGATCAGCTTTCGAGATAAATGGCAAAGCCTACATTAGTCAGTGTATAAAATCAACGAATTTTCAAAATTTCACCTTACCTATTTGGATCTTCCTGCACTTCGGCACAGTCTAGCGCTGAATATTTGGAATTAATAGTTTTAAGTCAGCAGGCAGAGCGGGACTGGAAGGATTGGCGATCGGGCACTAGCCCGATGGGTCGGTGTTCGTCGGGGCCGGTGGTCTTCGGGTTAATCGCGACCACACGTATTTACCAAGTACTCTGGTCGAACAATAGGACGTGGCGCCAAGGTAGATTGTGCGTGTTCCCAAGATAGCATTACATATATATTGCAGACTTGTCATTCTCATGGCTTCAAAATCATTCATTTCTTATACCCTTGATGAAATCATAGCGTATCTACGCGAAGTTTGTCATTTCGTTTGTAACGCATAGAAATAATGCTAGTAGAGCAAAATGGGTGGGACATACTCATGCATAATATTCAAAGTTATTTTGATTTTTGCATGTTCATCCATCAGTCGTTCCGTCCATTTGTTTATCCGTCCTCACGATAACTTGAGAACGCGTCTATTTATAATGTTGAAATTTTGCACACGGGCTTTAAAAGAAAAGTAGATTTAAGTTGTTTGAAAATGGGACGAATCGCGTAACTCCTTCGTGGGGTTGCCATATAAAAATTTCGTTTTTCACTATATATTTGGACAGTGTCTGAGAGCGCTTCAACGTAGAGAGCTGAAAATTTGTACACGGCGTTTTCATAAAAATACTAAATGTAATTTCAAAAATAGACAAAATCCGGCAACCTTTTCCTGGTATTGAGATATAAAATTTTTGGGTTTTTGCGTGTAGTATACTCAGAAAACTATCAGTCCCAGACGTTTTTATTGTACTCCTCAGAATACGAAATCAAATCAAATTGGTAATAATCCTTTTTTATTGTCCAACGAACCGTTCTAGAAATATATGCGGAACACCACTTCAAAAATCAAACTTGCAAAGAGAGGTAATCATACGATATTACAAACGAGCATTCATCTAGGGTATCATAAGAATTTGTCTTAGACCAATTCTAACTTTTTTACTTTTTTATAAAGCATTTGATATAATATTTAGGATCGAATTGGTTTTGTTTTGAAAAACCCATGGAAAGATGTATTTTTTATCATAAGGCTTCAACAAGGCTTTCAAAGATTTTGTATACCTATTTTCTAGACTTATACATAGTAGTTATTTATTCTGCCATATTTTTTATGGACATATGCACTATTCAGTATACTGTTTCGGATACTGTTTTCACAGAGAAACTCTGTTTTAATTTCAAGAGTGAAAGGGCCAGCTGCTCTTGTGCATAGGTACATGTTTACTGTATTCATATAAATTTATCGCTCCCTCTTCTTTAATCTTGCAATTTCTAGATAAAACGTCAATTTTCTTGTATTATTTATGCTTAGTGGTTCGGTGTTTAGCATGGAATCTAGCATTCTCTGTTTGAGATATGGCGTTATATGTTCTCTGCAATTTGCAAACATTTTAACTTTATTTTACTCGGATCATTGGGAAAAATTCCATTTGCGCCACACGTATGTCGAGTGTAAAAATGACTTGCGAATAGAAAATGCTGCTTTTTTCATCTTGTGGCTGTTCAGTAGGAAATTAGCCTAATAATTTGTGTTGTTTGCCTCTTATAAAAAAATCATTTTTGAAACCTCCTAAGGACTGGTTTGTCGTTACTTGCCCGGGCCGGTTTGAAGAGACCGACACTGTGAGCAGTATTAATATTTGAAACGTAATAATCAAAACCTGGGAAGCAGTTGACTAATTTTTCCTACTTTAAGGCATATGCTCTGACGTTTATTAACTGCATATTAACTTTAATTAATTTTGTGGTAGATGGAAAATATAAATAAAAATTAACTATAGTCAAAACTAAAGTACGACAAATTTGTGGTGCAAATTCAAAAAATGTGACAAAAATATGTACAAAAAAAAAAATACGACAAAAGTTCAGAATCAGCTGTTACATATTTAGTGAGTATGAAAATAGTATCTCTATTTTTCGACGTTCTCAACAAATGGGTATATCATGAAAGTCAAGACTACGGTTTACATGATTAGATCTTAGAGCACTTGAAAAATGATGCTGATTTCGGTAACAAAATTATCTATAGCCAGCTCACTTTTGGGTGGAGTGTCTTTGTCAATAAGTTTTTGGAGTGAAAGCAAGCTTATCTTCAAAATATTATCGTTTCATACGGATTATAAGTTTGGTGGTGTCATCACTCCTTATTTCTTCCAAAATGAAATAGGAAAAGCAGTTAAAGTCAACAGAGAATGATATCGGTCAATGATTAACAATTTTTTTGCGGCCTGAATTGCACGTAATTAATGTGAATGGAGTGTGCTTACAACGGTATTTTTATTTTTTTATTTATTTTTTAGGTAGGGGACACGAGATCCCTTCCCAAGGAGGCCATAGCGGCCCATTGTGCTGTCTTGCTAGAAGTCCATTCACCAAAACCTTCCTGTCCTCTTAATGAAGCGCATCAGGTCTTGGTGAGGAAGGTTGTTCAGCTCATCCACAGATAGAAGGGCAGCCCGTAGAGTATTCAGTCTGCTCGGATTGAAGGCCGGATACGCACACAAAAAGTGTTCGGTTGTCTCAGTCTCTCCGTACAGGCAGGACAGAGACTCAGGGCTATCAACAACTCACATCCTTGTAAGATGAGTGTGAAGTGAGCTGTGGACGATGATGATGCCAACCACAGTTCTACATTGTTTTCTTCCTTATGAGAAAACAGTATAAATGCCATACTTTTTCTGATACCATCGAATTATTGAAGGAAAAGTTTGCTGAGTCGATTATTTCGAAAAATGCTTAGGTCATGTGATCTAACCCAATTTCATTATTTTCTATTTCCAATTAGATTGTTATTTGAAGTTATTTGTCTACGCAAATATGCCGTCAACTATTGATGAGTCAAAATCAGTGGCGGTTGGTGGGTTGCAGAAGCAGGGAAGCAATTCATTTTCTGTATAATTTACAGCGACGTTTTACTATGGCCAAGACTTCAAATATCGCTCCACAAATAGTGATACAATGAAAACAAATCTTTAGAAAAAAGAGCAAAATATATATATACAAATACTTTTAGCAAGAATTTCTCGTTGCAATTTTCAAATTTTCAGTGAATTTTAGTCTGCTATAGACGAGATATAATCCACCTTTAAAATATACCGCTCCGGAAGAGGCTTTATTATGAATGCAACATGTCGGAGTAGGAGTGATATTTCAAATTCTGAACCTTGAAAATTTATCTTTTATTCAGCCATCTAACTCATTCATAGAATGCACTTCCCGCTAGAATTACAAGGATTCAATTCAACATCCCTTTTCACCATTGAAGAGAAATGTATGTACGTAGCACATGATACTGATGGTAACGATCATCAAAACATTCTTATGCAATACATATACACTACCATCCTGGAAATCATGCTCTATTTTTTATCCAATTCTACTATCTAATGCACTCTTACCAATTATGATGCATATTCAATCCATCGCACTAAGCCGCCAGAATTCAACACAAAAAATGATTTTCTTTTCACAATTAAAGGGAAACATAGACCGACATTACCAAATTCATTACGAAAACGCTACGTTTTGTTCAGCGTCCGATAGCAATGTCCATAAGCAAACCCATGAGTGCATATGAGTCCGGTTAATTAAATGTGTTAAGCTATTAACTTTGACTTTGTTGTTGAAAAGACGTTGCCAAATTTCAACGTCTCTGCGGTGTGACTGTGCCACAATAAGTTTAATACAAAGGAGGAACCATACATATACCACTCAATTATATGCAGTTTGCTGGGCGATCGAATCCAATGTTAGATATGGTATTAGGTGGTATAGATGCAGCAAATATTTCAGCGTCTCTGCCGGGTGACTGTGTTACACTTGGTTCGAGTTGAAAGCAAATCCATTAACCACTCGATTAAAATAGATTACTGGTCCAATCCAAGATATGATGTTATGTTGGGTGTTATGATGGTGGGTGTGGAAAACGCTACGTTTTGTTCAGCGTTTTATAGGAATGTAAATATTTTCATATGGACATTTTAAGTTTGTAGGAGATAATTAAGCGTTTCATATAAAACTTTCCGCCTGTATTTTATGCTGCCACAGCTCGGAAGAAAAAAAAACTTCGACTTTTATTATATATTAGTAATAACCTTGTTTTAAATTACTCTAGTTCACTTTAGACAAGACTCATGATAAACTGTTAAGTGTCTTTCATGTATTATATATACGCTGTAAGAGATTTTAGAACACCAAGTTGATTGAAAGAGACAGCGATATGATAATTCATTAAAAAGTATAAGGTATAAAAAATCTGAAGATTAGTTACACATATTTGAGTAGATAGAAATTTTTTTTCTTGATGCTCCTATGTAAGTCTTTTTAACAGTTCTGTGGTTACAAGTTTTACTAAGCAGTACAAGAAACATTTACTGAATCACTAATAGGGCATATATACAAGTCACTACAACTAAAATACATTAAATCAGGATAATGTCTGAAAATTTACACAATAGGTCGTAAAAGTTAGGCACACTTTGTATACCCGCAATATCAATTACTCTAAATTCAAATTTAAAATGCGATATCATCTTACATTTGAACAGGAAAAATACCTTTGCTACAATATTACCATACTTAAATTAAGAAGTATGACTCCAAACACAAAATATATTACCTTCAAGAACTCTACTGCTGGCCTAGCAGTTTTGGATAAAATGTCAAGTGTTTAAGGCAAATTAGGATAATTGAGCCTTTCATATTGTTAAACATATTTGAGAAAAAAATATTTAAATAAATTGTTATTAAAAATGCTTAAAATATTCATAACTCTCATTCAAAAGCCCTTACTAAAAAAAAAAAATTCAGTCAAGAATTAATAGCTTTTGTAAATATGATTAAATAAAAAAAACTATAGTTACCCACGAGGTTACTGAACTCAAATCATCTTATTATGGTTCACTTCCCGAAAGAAAGTGACGTCTTGACGATGTCATATGAGATTACAATACACGCACACATACGTACGAAAAAATTTTTCATCATTTGCCTCTTATTATTGAAGGCCCTGATATGCGCCACGATCTCTCAAAGAAGATCACCCATCTGCAACAAACAAATTGATCCACTCGAGAATACATTATGGTCCACACTAATGGGATATGGCCATTTCAGTTCCATTCTCTGCCCGCAAAGTATCACTTGCTTTTCCTTTCTACAAGTTCGGCTGGTGACACGGATCCTTTGATCCTGGGAAGATGTTCTGAATGACAAATTAATTTTTTACGTTAACTTGTTGTTGCTGTTCGAGAGATTCTTTTAATGATCACTCCACCTTATAGAAATGCGCATGCGCATACACTAAAAGAATCTGCACGACCACAGACAAGGGGGGTATTCTTTTTTTTTGATCGTTGCCGAAATGATCTGAAGCAAGAGGTCTGGGCTTTTGGAAGCACCGCAATGGAAAAATAAAAATAAAAAATGGACAACTAAATTGAATCAACTTGTTTTCGTGGACTAATATTATCCGCACGGTCTACTGAGGTGATCGTGTCTTAAGGTCTACTTTTATTCTTCTTTCGGCGGATTCTTGATGGCGCAAGGGATACATGGAGCTTAGAGAGATTGTGAGACAATCAGAGAGACAGAGGGAGACAGACAGAGATGAAAGGGATGAGGAAAGACACTTTCTGGTTGATTTTAATACGAAAGCCATGTAAATGATCGTCGTGGCCGAAAGTGTTTTGGCGCCGGTCAATACACACGCCGCCACATTCTTCTGTCAATGCGGTTGGTGGTAAGCTTAGATCAACTGAAGATCAATTGATCTAGACAACGAAGGATTTAGGTCTGGTAATTTCTTATGGAGAATATTTCTTCAAGATTTATTTTTTAAGAAGTATTTTGTGGTAGTGATGAAAAAAAAATATTTTAATATATGTACATAGGTATTGTATAGAAATACAAAATTAAAGATGACGTAAATTTGTTACAAATATAAAACAGAACAAAAGAAAAACACGTTTTCAATAATTTACAATTTCCGAAACGAAATTTCATAAATTTTCCACAAGGAAGCGTACACAACACCTGTTTCGCGTAGTCTTATCAAATTTGAATTCTTAATGTGTTCAAAAACTTAACTTGTCACCGAGTACCAAGCTCTGGTGATTTCCGCCATCAAGCGATAAGCCAAGCTTGAAATATTGAATTTATTCAACACGATATAGACCCGTATCTATACATACGTTATGAGTTTGCGTCCTGATATCAGCCATTGTACAAATGCTATCAGTTGCTGAATTGCATTTTAGACAAAGACTGAATAATAAATTTTATGGAAGTAATGATAAAAGACCTTTTTCCGTCATTTTACAAGATGTTAGAGTGAGTTTCTGTGATAACTCCCCTATTTAATTGTTTTTTTTTGCACCTATATATAAGGGCTCGCGGTTGCAAGCTTATCATGTATGTGGAGAAACATAATTTGTTTGAATAAGAACTATTCAGAGAAGATTTCTTTTTTGGTTCTCATATAATTGGGTGTTTAAGGCATCATTAAAGATTAACTATATTTCGCCAATGTGCTTATGCTATTGGATTTTCAAATGAGGTAAGTCTCAAGTTTGAAGCTCATATTAACTATTCAAAAGCCGTCATCTTATCAGACTT
Source organism: Dioctria linearis (assembly GCA_963930735.1). Lineage (NCBI taxonomy): Eukaryota > Metazoa > Arthropoda > Insecta > Diptera > Asilidae > Dioctria > Dioctria linearis. The sequence continues at coordinate 65,053,985 of OZ005741.1, forward strand.
GGTACGTGGATTAGCGATAATTTAAAATCGCTGACCATTACACAGGCGAGGCGCAGCCAAGGTAATTGGAATGCTTGTAATATTTTCGCTTGCCTTGCTCTTCCTGTCGTCTGTGAATAATTATGGCATGGGCCAAATAAAATCATCCACTCGTTTTAACTTGGCTTCAAATGGTATCTTGACTCTTGAAGTCAATATTTGTTTTGGTTTGAAAATCATGTGAAACTTATAAAATGATGCCCAATCGCATATTTGTCCTCACAATTGAAAAAATTGAAAGGGAGATAGAGAATTGTTTCGTTGCTTCCTACTAAATGGATTTGAAGGAAGAGCATAAGGACGGTAATGAATATCAGATTTGAGTGTGTTGATCGTTTTTCATTAATTTTGTAGATTTTAATAATTTTTGGCTATTTCTCCGACGTTTCGGCCGATGTCTGGAACTGTTCTCAAGGATGCAGTGTATTACAAACATTCGTGTATTATTTGAGATAAAAATAAAAATTAAAACCAAAATATACTTAAGGATTGAATGCGTTTACTGTTGAATCAATGATAAATTTAGGAATAAGTCCGTAAGTGCGACATTTTAACAAAAAAGTTTGTGATTCTTTTAAATTAGCTAATTTACGTGAATTGATACAGTACGATTTGAAAAGGTGACAGCTTTCGTTGCCATAGTGACATCTGATGTGTTCATAAAACTGCTGCATTGCGTTGCCGGTATTCGCCCACTGGAGTTGAAATTAGAATATCTACCTTCAAAGTCGAAATAATTATAAAGAGAGTAAAAATAAAATGTTGACTCACGGAAACATTGTAACGGCACTTGACAATAACAAATTGTCGAGAAAATTTATAACAAAAATATGATTGCCTACATATGAATATATCTACGCTAATAAAAATGATAAACGTTCTAGTCAATGGAATCAGTCATCTTTCTTTTGGACCTTTGTCGGCCACCAATAATACCTACATTAAAATTCTGAGGAAAAATTTTGATGTGAATTCCTCACGAAAACAATAATTCTTAAAAAAAATACTCGTGGCAATTTCAAAGTAGATAAATTTCTGTGAAACTTTTGAGTTGTATAGACCTGAGAATATGTGTATAAATATTTAAATAATAAGGAAGATTATATTCAAATATAGTTATGATTGATGCAAGAAAAGAGACTTCCGGGACTACAGCACAAAAAAAAATATAAATAAATTAAAAGATGTGCCTATTTTCTATATTTGGTGTTGGAAGTGCTTTATTAGGCCCGTGTTATACACAATTAAGCTTACTTCTCGTTCAAGGAATTATGTATATAAAATTTCCGGTTTCTAAGATTCAGATGACTTCAAATTGAAAGATTTAAACCAACTTGTGTACCTATTGTAACACTACATAAAAAACTGAAAATTTGTTGGTCTCTTCTCTCAAAGCCCCTATTACTGCTACCTCGAAGAGCGTTTCTGAAATAAATTTCATCACTCATCTCTTAAAGGATTTGCATAACTTTTGAGTTTTGGTAAGATCGATTGGCTTCTTTTTTGTATTGAAATAAGTGCGTAGTAACAAATTTACTGGAATTTATAAGGATCTACATTTTAATTATATTAAAGTAATTAGAGACTGAACATGAAAGTTTTGAACGGATTGTGGACACTGTTTACAAAAAAAAAAATGAAACAAAAACTAAGGTTTTTTAAAATTAGGTTTTTATTTACTATCACAAATATTTACTTACTTTATCTTTATTCACCCATTTTTCTCTACAAAACAAATTAGATTTAGCAAGAATTCATCTGTAACCTTTTTACTGGTTGAGGTCCAAAATTTCATGCTCTCTCATTCTCACTTCTGCCATTTTTCCGCAAAATATTTTTTACTAGAGGTGAGAAATATTAGACGCGAGCTCGGATGTTTCTTCACAAATTTGAATTACCTTTTTTTCTAGCTAATCCTTTGCTAATTTTTTGCAGTACGGCGACGACTACATTGCCAGGCCGCGCCAAAAGATAATAGTGCTACTATATGTACCTACTTCCATAAATAAGGTAGTATACCTAATCAATTTTGTTCTAGTACGAAATTCAAATAAGACTAGGTAGTATCTGTATTATGCAATTTGCAAATCTTAAATCTCGATAAGTTGCCAACACCATTTTGCTCACATTACAGTAATTGAATTGAATTGTAATGAAATTGAAGTGCAACAAGAACGAAGGAATTCTAGTTCAGTTAGTCAGTAAAATTTGGGAAACTAGCTTGTAAACCCATTAAAAAATCGTAACAAAACGTATTAATTTAAATTGGTAAATTTTAATTTAATTAAAAACCCTACATGCTGGTCATATTATTTACGTAGAGTAAGTTTGGGTAATGTTGAAGAGGCGGGTAATATGTTTTTTAAGAAAATGCGAAAATTCTGCCATTTTATTCTAGTCTGTACAAGTTCTACATCACAACAAAAAACAAAAACAAAATCGGTACGAACACACGCTTCATTGTGCTTAATTCTTAGAAATGTTTTTCAGTGTCTAAATGTATATTTGTTTGCGATGCAATTAAATCAGCTGCCGAGTATAAAGGCTTTGAGCCCTCCACCGTAAACGGGATAGACTCCATGCTTAGAAGCAGTAGGATAACTACAACTCTAGGATACTGTTCAGTCACGATCACAGCAGAAAATGGCTACCCACAAGAAAAAGTTTTCTCTCCACTCCTGTGGTCGATCGTGATTGATGATCGGTTAGAGAAATTGACCAGATGGGGTTTCAATGTACAAGGCAACGCGGATAACCTAGTAGTCACAATACAGGGCAAGCGTGATAAAGTCATATCCGACCTCATGCAAAATGGCCTCTACAAAGTCCGCACGTGGTGTTTAAGCAAAGACCTTAGCACAAACACCAACAAGACGGCTATCGTTCCGTTTACAAGAAGATCGAAGCTTTCACTAGCGCCTCCTCTTCTTGATAACACGGAATTCATATTTTCAGACGAAGTCAAATATCTCGGAGTAACTCTAGATAAGAAACTTCCCTGTCCAGAGTGACGGATAGAGCGGTGCGCTCTCTCTACACGTGTCGTCACTTCATTGACAAAACATGGGGTTTGAAGCCAAAATTGATGTACTGGATGTACACCATGGACCCACAATCAGCTATGCGGTCCTCACATGGTGGCCAAAAACTAATCATAAGACGGCTATGAATAACTGGTGGCATGAGAACTTGTCCTACAGCAGCCATGGAAGCCTTACTAATCATTCCACCCCTACATTTTCAGGTGAAAAAGGAAGCGATCTCCGGTGCTATTAGAGTGCAAAAGGAGAAACAGTTAATGCCAGGGTTTCTGGTTGGTTAGTTAAGTATCGTAAAAAAGATATGCTTCGAGAAAATGACGACAATATTTGATATAATCACACCCAGGGTGGATTTTGTAAGACCGTCCCAAGTGATTCTGGCAGACCGACAGTAATGGCGTTATACTAAACTCTCAGCAAGGATCGATGGTGTGGTATACAGACGGTTCAAAAACGAGCAAGGGAGTCGGACTGGGCGTATATGGCCACAGGTGCCATATATCAAAGGCTCTTGGATCTTCCCCTACCGTATTCCAAGCCGAGGTATTGGCCATAGTAGAATGTGCCAATAGTTGCACTAAAGGAACCATAAATGGCTCACCATTAATATACCCTCCGACAGTTAAACTGCCCACAGGACCTAAAAGTCCTACACTGTCAAGTCAGGGATAGTCTGAGAATGTTTATAAATCTTCAAAAACTTATCAAGGATAGAAACAAAGTTATCCTCAAGTAGGTACCTGGACATGAGGGCCACACAGGCAATGATATTTCTGATGGCCTAACCAAAAAATCCCTATAAAAGGAATACTTGTGCTGAACCTTGCAGATTGATTGAGTGAAAAGTGAAAAAATATCTGCATTTAAAAAAAAATGCTCCCAAGGCTGGCCAGTGCCGTCTAGGTTGGTCAGTCCACGAAAAATGTGCTGAAATGATTGAAAATGACCTGGAAATAAAAAGCTGAATTTGTTCCATTTTCTGTTTTTTTAGCAAAGTTTGAATGGCTCCCAAGTGAAATGCTCCCAAGGCTGGCCAGTGCCGTCTAGGTTGGCCTGTCAACAAAAAAGGTGTTGAAATGATTGAAAATGACCTGGAAACAAAAAGCTGAATTTGTTCCATTTTTCTGTTTTTTTAGCAAAGTTTGAATGGCACATTATTCGAAATCGCATTTCCGGCAAATGTCGTTATATTGACGCACTTTAAATGCACTTCTCTCTTGCATTGTCTTAAGAGAGCTTTTTCTGCGCTTTTTTGGTGGACATCGTCCTTTAGCTGGAGTTTTATTGGCGGACTTCGTTGGGATTGATGCTAGACGTTTTTAGGGTATCTTCCAAGCACACAGTCACAATGGGCCAACCCTGGCTACACAAAGTTGCCAGCCATGACGATAAGCGCCATTGTCGCATCACGTGACACCACACAAAACATGTTACAGGATTGAATTTTCCTCTTGGTTTATTTTCAAGCATGAGTCCCACAACACATTCACAATGGTTACCTTGATGATTGCATATTTTCTCCTCACTTTCTGGCCGTATTCACTGCTGCTAAAAAAAAAACCATTTTTTGGAATTTCAAACCACTGAGTGCACAACACATACTTTGCGCGTGAACATTCCAAACCTGCAATGTCACGAATAGTTCGGTGTTACTGAGAGAAGATTTTCCACACTAGTGGCGCTAGTGGTTCAATCTAAAAAAAATCGCAGATAGCCGACCTAAACGACAGGCCAGCCCTGACGATATTCCTACACATAAATATGTTTTTTTTACAACATATAGATCCTTCAAAGTTATTATTAAGAAAATCCAGCTAGGCATGTACCATACAAACTAAATGAGAGCTAAAAGAGTCATTGGTATTCGAACTTAATCTAACCATTTGTTTTTACATACGAGAAAATGTTAAGCGCTTAGTCAGCATTTAAAATTTATCGAACCAATCAGCGTTTATTGAACACTTTGAAGGAAAAATAGGAATTATTACGTTTGCAAGTTAGCCGTTCTTTCAGTATTAAGATTTTGCGTAGATAATGAATATAATAGCAGAATTTGCACCCAGAGTTAATTTTCTACTCTCTAAAAGGTTTGACCTGTGCAGTCTAGATTTCAGGAGCTCTGAAAAGTTGATGCTTGATTCTGTCGACGTCCTTTCTAAATTCTATAATTTTATAAAAACAAGGACAGAAATTAATCACACTGTAAAAAAGCTTAGGTTTGTTTTTTCGATAAGATTAGGGAATATTTCCCAAAATGTAGGGAATATTTCCTAAAATGTAGGTTTCTTCCCCTAAATTTTAGGGAATATTCTCTAAAATTTAGGGAATATTTCCAACATATTAGGGAAAAATACCTGTAGGAACAATTTGTGCATTTTTTACAGTGCATTATTTTAGATATTTCAAACAAAAAAATTATATAGAAATAATGACTTGATTACGACTAATTTTATCTTCATTATTTCAGCTTTAAATTGCTGGGTTAATTTAAGCAAGCACCATATGACAAAATGAACTTTTTTCGAAAGTCCTTTTGCAAAAAAAAATAAAACATTTATCAAAAAATCGTTTTGAAAAAAATTCAAATTGCAAATGGTTTATTTTTGCAAATCCAGATTTTGCACAGAAAGACACTTAGCAAGGCGATGTGGGCAAAGGGACATTACGCAAGAACATTTAATGTTTTTGCGACCATAGTTTCTTGAAACACTGGCATTTTATGTAATTATAAAAAATTAAAAAAAGAAACAATTTTTTTTTCGATATATTTCAAATAAACGTTAGATGATGTTACGGCATATAATACATCCTTTCTTTTTGATAATATTTTTTTTATTCTAACGTCTTTCTGCAAACATTTCTTTATTTTTACAGCTGGTGATCCCCCATTCTGAAACTTTTCAATTTCAGTTCCAACAAACAAAACTTTCTCCCGAAGTTCTTCCTGTAATCTATATACCCCAAGGACCATCGTTAAGACTTCAAGTGCTGGAAATTTGAAATTTTTTCCTATATGGCTTATATATAAATCTCGATCAACATTCAAGTTCTCACATAGATCCTGTAAATTATGTTCAATCAAGCCTCATATCAAAAATCAATCTCAAATTAACTATCAACCCATATATAAGAATACGGGAAAAAAGTAATTTCAGTAAGAATTCATTTTCGATATCTACTCACAAATTTTATATAGGATCAAGGGCATCACTTGGAAATTGTGTTCCTATATCAAAGCTCATAGAGGATGCTAAAGTGTCATGTAACGGCATGCGGATAGTACAATGCCGAGGAAAAGTTGAATAAATAAGCTTTCTTTGCATGCACAGTTGGTTAATTACGCAGTGAAATTATAATAATGAATTTAACTTATGAGCGAAAAAATGCGGTACATATCATATAAAAGTAAAAAAAAAAATTTTATCAATTGACTCGGAATACATCATCCACTATTAATTTATAGGAAATCAAAACTGCCATCAAAGATTAGAGCCCGTAACCGTATCGAACGATGCCCTGCATAATTCTCCATTAGGTCAATTTCATCATTGGCATCTTACAATGCCTTGCCTTCTTAATTTTCAGATCCTGTGTGACCATCCCGCTCTCGGTTGGGAATTCATATTATTCAATAACTTTTGAAGCAATATCACTGGTTTTACGGGAGGTCAGTACAAAAAGGCATCTTTGTTCTATGCGGAAGGTATAGCGGAAAGCCACTTCTTGCCGTTTTCCGCTGTTTCTAGAATTTTATATAGCATGATACAAAAAAAAGGCCACTATAATTTAAAAAAGATATCAAATCCAATCAAAATATCAAATTAGATAGACGAAAGAAAATTTAATCAAAATTCTACGAAATCTGATAGCAAAAATCCACAAAATTTGTAGTCTGCTACTGATATTCGATTTCTTTTTTCCTTCGTCTATGCTTATGTAAGTGTTGAGGTTCTAGTATGAAATTTGTGTGTTACATCAAGACTTATAATCTTTAACGGAGAACTGAAATCCTGTATCATCTCTTTTTATGTACCTCTTTCCAGTAGCCATATTCGCTGATTATTTGGACGGCCATTTGTAAAAATACAAGACGAATTTTTTCGGGTAAAAGATTTACATAGGTATAAATTAGTTGAGAAACAATAAAATAATTACATATTGGTAAATTTATAGAAAAATTGATAAATACATATTATCTCCATTTATTTGGAGAACCAAATATCTATAAAAGTTTCTAACCATAGTTAATTAAACTTTTTTACTTATTTAGTTATTTTGAGACGCTTTGTTATTTTTCGATCAAGTGTGTTAAATACTAATAGTAAAATATAAATCGTTGGTAAATTCAAATATATGTCTTGTGAAAAAATCTTTTAATATTAAGAAATAGTTCCTCATAATATCTGAATCATATTTTATACTACCATCTTTTGTATTGAGTGAAAACTTTCTATAGGACTCTAAGTCGCGCATGCATAATAAGTTCCAAATGAATAATAAATTTGTAGGCTCATCCAGCATCTATTGCTCTTTAATGATTTTACATTAAGATCCCTTTTCTATATTGGATACTTTGTTCCTAAATAAAGTATCATATAGGGAAATATTTAATTCCTATATAAGTGAAATAGACCAATTTATGAAGTCCTATAAGAACGTCATCATAACACTAAATTTCTACCATAGCTAATATAGAAAGTCCTGTATATAAGCTCTGAGCATCAATATGAGATTACGATATAAGTACACAGTAAAAAAAAATGTCATGTCCTAAGTGATTGGCAACAATTTGTGCCACACAGGTTAGGCATTTGTTGATAAGATTAGGGAAAGCTCCACCTTGGAAAACTAAGATTAGGTTTTTATTCCTAAAATGTAGGTAGGTTCTTCTCCCTCCAATGTTGGGAATTTTGATCCCCCCCCCTCCCTAAAATTTTGGGAATATTGCCTAAAATGTAGGGATTTTTTTTTTATTTAATTAGGGAATTTTAAATTGTTGTTTTGTTTTTTTTTCCTAAAATGTAGGGAATAGGTGATAGCACCACACCACTCTCCACCATAGGTGAAGGTGATAGAAGACCACTCCCTTTAAAAGCCATAAGAATGAGCTGAATAGCTCATTTCTTATGGCTCATACTACTATGTAGTATGGAAGTTATGTTGGTGCGCTGGGCAAGCGCAATCAAAATATTGAAAACAATATATTACTTGTATTCAAAAACAATGTGTGAATTATATAAACGAAAATATGTTTCCACAAAAAATGTAGGATAATATCTAATTTATTGAATGTTCTCTTCCTTATATCCAAGAGAGCTTAACATTTCGGGAATTTTACGTTCTTTAGAGGTTTTCTGGCACCAGATATGTAAATTCATTGAATGTTCCATTGCTTTGGGGGAAAGTAAATTGATTTTCCCTTTCTATCAGAGAAAATTACATTTATTTTTAAGGAAAAACGTGTCTTGAATTTAAAGAATAGTCCTAATATTTTTTGCAGTGTACATTAAAGGAACTATTATTCCTATATAAACACTAAATTTTCTTCCCCGAGCATGATATGGGATTCGCCACTTAAGTTCGTCAGATTTATTCCCTAGCAGAGCTCCGAACTTTATATAGGACAAAAATTGTTCGTTGGGACACCTACATGATCAGCGTCAATTCTTTTATTTTTCTATGGTACCATGATTCTTGACAAGTTTTGCTTCAGATCAACTTCACAAACTGGGTAGAAATAAGGGTAGTCTACTATTCTTTCCACAAACATGAATTTCTTTAAACCAATCAGCATCTTTTCTGCATGTTCACATAAACGAGTGTTTTGAAAGCAAGAACTTTTTGTGAAACGGCCTTTCTTGAAAGAGTAGTTGTGCTACATAAGTGCACCTTTATACAATATGACTGATAATTTGGCGAAATTGTTCTTTTGTTCGGTTGCTGTATATGACTTACACTGGTCTATACGGCTTATGTCTCAAAAATTCTATTAGGCGATTGTTATAATCTTTTTCATATTAAAAACGAATCTGGTATTCAAATTCTACTAACTCTGAGAAGAATTCAAAATTGAAAAAGTTATCGATAACTGTTATTTCTTAACCAATTTTGAAATAATGGGTAAGCGTTAAACAAACAAAAAGACAAAAAAAAAATAGTCGAAGAATAACCAATTTTATCATAGATCTTAAATACGGTCCCTGATTAGAAAATATAATGGGCTCTCAACCCAGCACAATCGTCAGTCAGGGTTCTGCTATTACTGTACAGTTCCCAATCGCGAACCGTGGAAGAAAAATTTTGTAAAAAAATATCATAATCGTCACACAGTTTCTGTATGTTATAATTTGTCTTTGCTTTTATGTAACATACTACATAGATGTAATTTAAATTGAAAAATATTTGCTAAGAAATGTCCATGAAATGTCCATGTCAATTTAATATTCACAAAAGTCATGCATATTTTTATAGCTTGAATTTTTTCTCACAGAAAAAAGTTTATTTTCGTAATACGTACAGAATCTTAGAATAAAGCATTTCACGCCTTAAATTCCTTTATTAAAAGTGTCTCAATGAAACTCTTCTTATTTTTATTATTATTGATTGAAGAGGTCTATTTTCCACACGATATGTCACATATATAAATATTTTAAATCCGCCATTAAATGTTATAATATTATGATGGCAGTCGTACTTCCCACAAAATTTTCACATCAAACATGAGAAGACATTTTATACACAAAAACAAAATACCGCAGTACAATAAATGATGACGTTCTCGAGCAGGAAGTAAATTTAGGTCGATGCCATGAAAAGTTCCACCCCTGAGAGTCACCCTAAATAATAAACTCGAGTCATCACGAGAAGGGGATAATAATTAACTTAAAACGCATCCAATTCTCCCTAGTCCTAGTCGTCCTAATGATCCCAGCACATGCTATCTCGCATTTTCAGCTTCGATTTAATTATGACGGTCTCAAGGCGATTTATTATATTCTCTTCCATTTCATTGGTCATTCGCCTACGGATTTTTGCTTTTAGAGAAAACTTTTTATTTGGGGCAATTCCCCTTTACAAGACTGCAGGATGGTTAGATGGATGGATGGATGGATGGATGGTTTGGTTACCCTAATGCTAACCAAACTAATTAGCTTCCATTAGCCCTGATCAACTGAACCCCGATTACAGTCAATTCCAGTATTTTATTTGTACAGAGTTCTTCTGGTTCTGGCGGTCCTTCCTTTTCGATTGGACTGCGCTTCAGTAATATTTCTCTCCCAAAATTAGACGAGAATTTATTTCATGTCTCACTAATGACGTAATTAATCGAATGATGGCGCTTATTGGCCACTCCGAACCCGATTCGTTTCTATCGTTTATCGTTTACTCCGATTGCTTTGATCTTTTCCGATTGACAGTGCTTACTTGGCGCTTAACCAGTTTTAATTACTTTCCGCTTTTCTAATTTTTTATGGTTTAGGTTTTATGTGAGTTTTATTTTTATTTTTTGTTATTAAAGAACGGAAATTATTTGAAATATAGGAAATGTATAAAGATTGACTCGAGGGTCAGTTGGAAATAAGGGGAAGTTTTTGATGAGTTCATTTCACCATTTCTGTTTTGTTTAAAGGCATTTTGTTTTAATTATGAAATTGAAATGATGAACATTCATTATTTCTGTTTTGAAATTCACTTACACTAATTATCATATGGGGTATCAATTCCACTACATAGGATATTGCTTCTTTACTTATGGTTAATAGAAAATATCCATTCTACGATATAAGGACACACAGTGCCGTAAATAAACTGCGTAGCAATTGATTAGATACACGGTTATAAATACCAAATATTGGGATTACAAACACGTGCAGGCCAATTTGGTACTATAGGTTTATTCTTCTAAGAATTTAAGATAATTACAGTCACTTTCTCAAGAGCACAGAATTCTAAGCACAAAATACTTGTATTTATGAGAAAATCTTCATATGAAAGGGGTTCAGTTATTTCACTTATTTGTTCGCAAAAATTATTATATTTATCTACTTTACTTTTTATTACTAATATAATTTTCTTTATCTACGAACCTATAACTGTTATTAGTACTACTTTTAATAATGTGTTGGGCCTCTGTTATTGCGAATAACTTCAAAAAGTCTGTCGGGCATACTATCGAAAAGTGTCCTGGATAAGGGCTAGTGGTATTTCATTCCAGGCTGCCAAGACACCTTCCATCAATGCTTTAACGTTTCCGTATTGCTGGCCGTTTTCATACACTTTACGCGTAAGCCATCCCCACATATTTTCGATGACGTTCACATCTGGAGATTGGTGCATTGTCTTATTGAAAAATCTATGACATCGATCCGAGAACTTCATCGACTTCAGCGGCTGCTCGTTGTAGAAGGTTTATGTACTTCGCAGAATCATGTTCGCCTGTTATTAGTCCTAAGGGCCCGTTATAAGTGACTCCTCCCCACACCATAAGTGAACCTTATCAACTATGGTGACGGGCTAGGAAAAGTATTTCTTTGTGTAGATCGTGAAAATAGTGAGCAAATCCATCAGGACCATCTAACGAAACCCGTTTTTCGTCAGTAAATACTACACTTCTCCATTGTTCTTTCCAAGCGATGTGATGTTTTGCAAATTCCAAGCAAAAGCTTCAGTAGCGTTGTAGAAGGGCTGGATTTTTCTTTAGTCACATACGTCTTAAGGTCGGACTTGACTTTATAATTCACCGAACAGTCCATACACTGGCTGAGGTCCCGGGTTGTAATCCAATTTGCCGCGCTGATTGTGAAGAGTTTAAGGCAACTCTAAAAATTTTTCACCGTTCTCTCATTCTGTAGTAGCTGTACCTACTCGTCCTTTATAGTGAGTTCCTCTCCCAGAATATCCTTCTTCTGCTAAAGCCAGTATTCTACCAATTTCTTCTTCTGTGGGCTTTTGTTCGCGTCCCATTTTATTTCAACCAGTTATCTACTACTTAAATTTTAATATCTATTACACGAGTACTTTCCAATTTCTGTCTGAATTAAGCGAAAGCACGAAATCGACTAACGTACCTAGGGTTTCCAATTATCCCACATTAATGATTATCCGGATATCGAATACTGAAAACTCAAAATATCCGGATAACAAAAAAACAAAATAAATAAATAGCTTGAATCCAATATTTCATGGTGTTTTATAATTTTTTTTATTCAAATATTTTAATTATGTACATTAATAATTAATAAATAGTAAAAAAACGTTATATGATTTAAATTTATTTTGTTTTTAAAAAAGAATATTTTAAAAAGTTACTGCATTGAAAATTTCAAAATTCAGACGAGTTCTAAATTTTGTCTTAGTCAGGGGTACGATTGAAACTGTAAATGCTGGCTTTATTGTAAGAAATGCATTGAACAATTTGTTAAATAATCTATCCTTGTTTTTTTGCGTTGCTCTGCACATCAACATACATAGGTAATTGAAGAAATTTCCACTTCCAGTAATCGCTGCAGACTGACAATGTAATGGGAGCACTTTTTGAATTATAATCAAAATATTTATGGAATGTGGTATATTGCCTGCTTCTAAGAAGATTTACTTTCATAAGCATTTTATCATGCATTCGTTTTTTATTCTGTTTCGATAACTTTTAACCTAAGTTCGTTCTAAACTCGTCTAAGCTTTCAAATAGAAATTTATAAACACATTTAGCGGTCAAAAGTCTCGCTGAATTTGTATTTAATTCCGTTGCTGCAGTTTGTAGTGGTGATAGAACATCTAAGAATCCTTTTAAACTTGATTGCCCTTAAATGGTTAAAAATTAAATGTCTCATCGTTGACTGCTGGCTTACCCGTTGGTTATGTCAACAAGTCGAGCCAACGTCGATTTTATACATATAATCACGCCATATATGGATAACGCCATACGGATAACAGAAAACTCCTACATCGGAATCTGGAGAAATCTATTAACTCCATAATCAATGTATATACTACCTTTTTGGGCAATTAACTCAATATTTTATTTATAAATATATTTAATTTTTAACCACACTGTTATCATATAATTTCAGTGCATAGTAGGTTTCGTTATACCCTAGATGAAATCTGTAGGGTATACGAAGTTTGTCCTTCCGTTTGTAACGCATAGAAATTATGATGGTAGAGCAAAATGGATTGAACACCCATGTATAATATTTAGGGTTATTTTGATTTTTCCATGTCCGTGTGTCTATCTGTCTGTGTGTCCGCACGATAACTCGAGAACGCATGTACTTAGAGAACTGAAATTTTGCACATGCTTTTTAAAAAAACAAAAGTAAATTCAAGTTCGAAAATGAGACAAATCGGTAACTCCTTCAAGCAGTTCTCATACAAAACTTTCATTTTTCACTACATATTTGGACATTGCTATACAAGGCATTAGCGTAGAGAGCTGACATTTTCTACGCGACGTTTTCATAAAAATAGTAAAAATAATTTCATAAATGAGCTAAATTGGGCCATATAAAAATGTTGATCTTTTACGTAGGTATTCTGTGAAAACAATCAGTCCTAGACGTTTTTTATGTACTCAAAACTTCTTCAGAATATGAAATGCTATGAAACTAGTTATAGTAATTTTTTCTGTCCGACGAATCATTCTAGAAATACTTATATGCGAAAAACCACTTAGAAAATCAAACTTACACAGATCAGTGGCAGTGACCATATGAAATTACATAGGCCCAGTTTAGACAGGTCAGTCTCAGTATGCTGCCTCTGCCGCACGAAATCTGTAGGTTGGCTGATACTTCGTTCCTGCCACCAACCATAGTATTACCGAGAAGGTTTCGTGGGGAGAGGCAGCTTATTGACCCATCTAAACAGGTCATGAGGGCATTCATCTAGGGTATCATAAGAATTACTCTTGGACCAATTCTAGATTTCTTACTTGTTTTATTTAAAATTTGGATAAAAGAACATCCACAAGACAACTTATTTGTTTATTCAAAGAAACTTTAATATATAAAACTGCCACTTGAGAAAGTATTTGTATAATTTTTGAAAATAGCTGAACAGTCAGAAAGAAAACAGTATTTTCCTGAAAAAAAATGTTAAAAAATATCCGGATTATCGGATAATTAAGGAAAAATATCCGGATTACCGAATAGTCAAAATTGGTCGGATAATCCGGATATCCGGGTTGGAAACCCTAAATGTACCTATTCAAATGCACCCATTTTATATGAAGATTTTTCCTTAAATTCTGGTATTGTTTTTCTTAGAATTTCATGTTCATGGAAAACTGGCTACAATCATCTTAAATTCTTAGAACAAGAAATATATTATACCGCATTGGCCTGTATATGTTCGAATTACGCATATCATGCATTTATAAGCGTGTACCTCAGGGGTGGCCAACCTTTTTAGAAGCAAGGGCGCAATTAAAAATTTGCATGAACGTTGCGGGCGCAACAATATGTAATGACATCCTATATGCTTATTGTTAAACATATTTTTAATTTTTTTTTTAATCCTTAATTATACTTTCTTAAGATTGTTTTTTTTTCATTTATTTTGTGTCATTTTTAATTTCGATTCTTTTTGATTATATTTTGGGGGTTAAATTAAAATAACAACAAAAATTTGTAATAACAATTTTATAGAACGAGATTTGTTACATAATACGTGAAAAATTATTAATAGTTAATGAGAAGCTTGGGACTGTATTTCTTGACATAATTTTTCAAAATCAGGACAGTAATTTGATACTGCTACTCTTAAACTGTCATTCAAATTTTCATCAGTAAGACGTGATCTAAATTTATTTTTTGTAATTTTGTAATTCTACATTTTCCAGTTCTAAATTTTCTAAATTTGTTGCATAAAATCCATTTATTTCTGCACTTAAAGTAGTAATGTCAACATTAATCATAGGATTTTGAAAGAAAAATAAAATCGATTCCAAGTCGTCAAATTGATTAAATCTTCCATTAAACTCATTATTTAATTTTGTTAGATAATCAACATACGTTCCAGAATATAAATGATTTTCTAGAAATATTTTCGACATGTGTGGAAAATGCGCCAAAGATTTTTTTGAAAGTGCGAACTCCAAAGGGCCAATTTACCTTTAAATGCTTTAATATCACTTACCATATTTACTAGATATTTATCTTTACCTTGTAGTTCAAGATTTAACTGATTTAATTTCTGACAAATATCAGCTAAAAAGCTAAGTCACCTAGCCAATGAGGATCTTCAAGTTCTTTATAAATTTCCCCTTTTTGTTCAAGAAATTCTTTTACTGCAGTTATCAAATTAAGAAACCGGTCTAATACGTTGCCTTTGCTAAGCCACCTCACTTCTGTGTAAGTTGTTAAGTCTGAAAACTCAGCATCATCATCTTCCAATAGCTTTTTAAAGAGTCTGTGCTGTAATGGAGCAGCTCTTATAGAATTTATAATTTTTGTTATGAAGCCCAAAACGTGGCTAAATGATAGAACATTAGCACACAAAACTTGCTGATGTATTATGCGATGGTAAGAAATATAATTTGGAAATGGTTCAACTTTTCTACATAAAGTTATAAATCCTTTATTTTTACCTATCATTGCTGGAGCTCCGTCAGTTGTAATTGAAGATAATTTATGTAAGGGAAGTTGTTGTTCCAAAACATAATTTTTCTTTCTTTCATTGGCAAAAGGCACAGTATTTCTTCTTTCATAGAGTAGTCTTCGAAAACCATTCTTGTTATTACTATTAATTGAGATGTCCCCGTTATATCCAAAGATTCGTCCATTTGAAGTGAATACCAAGAGCACCTATTCATATCAGCTTGCAGTTGATCTTTAATATGGGTAGATATTGCCGCAGTTCTTGTTTTTATAGTATTGCGCGTCAACTGTAAATCGTTTATTGCCCTAATTATTTCTGGCTTATTAGAAAAAGTATCAAAGAGAGAATCGGCACCAATAAGTAAAGCTTGTTTAAATAATTCCCCATTTGAATATGATCTCTTGTTCTTCGCAAAAAAATGTGCTATTTTAAACGATGCAATAGTAACATTTTTGGATTTATCTGTAACCTTTTTGAACAATAATTGTCGGCTCAACAATCCCTTCTTTAAACTTTTTTATTTTCTCAGTTCGAATAGCACTATGAGGCGTAACTTTTTATCGAAGTTCTCATGTTCTAATTTAAAATGTCTTTCAATATTATACTTTTTATTAGTTACGGTGCGATTACACAGAAGACATACACTATTTCCATTTACTTCCACAAAACAATATTCTTCTTCCCAATCTTTTTGGAAAATGTAAGAACGTGGTCGTTTAGTTGGACCTGCCTCAAACATACTGGGTATTTTTTATTGTTAAATTAAAAAGAAAACGTATTTATATTTTTAACAAAAAATAAACGAATTGGCTATAATAACTGTATTTTATAAATACGATAAATAAATGCAGCACAAAACCTTACTGACTAAGTGACATACGTGGCTCATAGATGGATAGATCAGTGAGAATAAAATAAAAACATAAAAGATGGCGCTAGAATTATATAGAGATAAAATAATACTTTTTATAATTACTTGAAAATTTCAATTAATAATTTATATATTTATATAATTTATTTCAATTAATAAATAAGTACGTGGAAATAAAATAAAAAAATATTTTAATTTATCGTGTCCGTGTCGTGGGCGCAGAATACAGTGCTTACGGGCGCAGGGTTGGTCACCCCTGGTACCTAATCAATTGCTCCGCAGTTTATGACTGTGAAAAAAGGGGGGGGGGGTTCAAAAGTCATCCAGAAGAAATCATGTGAATAATATAAATGCATATATCTCTTACAATTTTTATCCCATAAATATGTACATTATTAGATTTGAAACATTTCTGATGTAGGATACAATACCTCCGTTTATGTTTTGTATTTTTTTTTAACTACGATATCAAAATAAGGACCATGTACTTTGCTCGTATAAGTGATAGCGTTCATGGTTATTTTCCTAGATGTGTAATATGTATTTACACTTGTTACTAGAATTCTCTAAATTTCGTAATTTTGAAGGCCTATCAACTCTTAAAGAAAGTGAAGTAATCGTGGGTCAGTGACATTTTTTATGTCTATTTCGGTGAGATGCAAAATTCATTATAATAACTACTAATACTAATCTGAACGTGAGCGATTTGTAACTGACTACCTGATAGGCTTAGATTTAGTTCAGGTAAATGATGTATTTAAGCAATGATATAATATATCGAATTGATATAGTTGACTTTCCCCTGTCTATACTTGTGATTTCCATTTAAATTTGTCATTCTATGATATTGCTAGACTTTAATCGTGCTGACTATGACAATTTAAACACTTTCTTTTCTAATGTTAACTGGTCTTTTTTCATGTATATATAATGATTTACAGCAAACCAACAAAAAATTTCTTGAAGTGGTTCATGACGGTTTATCTAAAGTCGTTCCTATCTCAAACGTAAGCGTACAAATAAGCACCCGAAATGGTTCAATAAAGGTCTTTCGAAATTCAAGAATGCTAAGCTCAAGACGCATAAGTTATACAAATCTCCTATTGATCCAAATTACTTAGAAAATTTTAAGCGTTTGAGGAAAGAAGATGAGTTCTTACATAGATTCTTGTAGGGACAATACGTGTGGTCAGTTGAATCTAGCATAAAATACAACAGCAATGCTTTTTGGTCTTATATTAATAATATCCGTCAATCCTCAGATTTCCCTAGGGTTTAAGAGAATAATGGTATTAAATACCACGACTTACAAATAATTAAAAAGGTTGATTTATAATGTCAACACAAATTCTTTTAAATATCGATATAGGTAGTACCGTTGGAGTACATAGAAATTTAAACTAAGAAGATAAAGTAAAATAAAATTATTGAAAATAATTGAGATATAATATTAAATTACCAAACGGATAAATATTTCAGAACAAAAGACTTTTAAATTAAATAAAAAGTTAAAGAATACAACAACAATTCTTAGTAAATATTAAAAGGAACAAAATATGGAAATCAATAGATTAACAAAAAATTAACGTTAACATTTAAATTCGTTCAAATAAGCTGAGTACACGAAAATTATACTAGGTATAATGACAGGCACCTTACAGCTTACCTTAAGTATAATTTTTCATCAATTTACCAAGATCCATGGTCGAGGAGAAAAGTAACACAAAAGTTATTCTACGAAGATCAGTGAATACCTGAAAAGGACAACACTCGACAGCTGAGGTGAAAATCACTTGTCCTTCACTCGAATGAAATCTCCATGCCAATTATCATTTTAATTTTCTTCGTGTCACAAACTACTCAATTGATAGAATTTTATGAGATCCGTACGATAAAATTAATAGTTCGTCAATTAATTTAATGCGATTAGTTAATTTGTATTCGTTTTATACATTTTTATTAACACCTGTATCAGAAAGTAGAAGTAAGTAAAATGAAAGTATAATTTGTAATGGATAATTTAACATTAAATTGCACATTTCATTTCATTGAATATTCCCAGCGGGAAACGGTAGAATTTCGGATGCAATTTTTTTTTCTATGAAAGCATTGATGTCCTACTACGGAAAGGTATATAAGGTAGTCACTTAGATACTTTACCTCTGTATAACCTGTAAGGAGAAAAGAAGCCCTTCCTCCGGAAGGTGAAAGGAAGCATACCACCTTTTTAGGTTTTTGGAAGGTGCAGAGTAATTCTTTTAAATTCAGTGTAAGCATTCATTCTGCCATTTAAGAAAGGTGAACGGAACCATTAAGCATAAATTTTCCAGATTGTTGGAAAAAACCATTCAATTTACACTCGCAGGAACGTAGAGGGTAACACTCTTCCTGTTTTCAGCTGAGAGGTAAAGAGAAGAACTTCTCCTGATTTTTTAGAAAGGTGTAGAAACAAAAACGTCTTCAGTTATGCGAATGAAAATAATTCAGTTCTTCTAAAATAATGCTCAAATCAGAATATTTTCAATCTGACGCACTTTTTCTTTTTACATTATGCTTAGAAAAACATTGAAACTATATGACTCATTTACGACTTGCACGCACTCCCTCGAACTAGCCTCTGCAAATATAGCCGCATAGATTTCTATCTCTTTTCGATAATAACACGCAGGAATATATCTATTTATTACATCTGCCTTATCTAAGTATTGCCTACTAGAAGGTACATAGCATGCTCAAATATATACGACGTATCAATAAATTTCGCCTGCCTTCCTAAACCAGTACGTAAGGTATATGCATGTACTCATTACTAATGCATTCCAGGTAATGTTGACAGTAAACCTTGTCTAAGTCAGGATTTCCCTATTTTTCCCGCTGGTTTATTGAATTAAAATGAACAGAACCTTTATAAGATTCCTCTTGCGTCCGTCCCAGACGTTTTTCTCAGAAACGTACGAATTTGACATTTGGCAGATTGTTAGATCTTCGTGACGCACACATATTTCAATAATCAAGTATTTTGGAGTATTTTTTGCGTGCGTTGGTCCGTCTCAAAAAACATGTTTTTTTTTATATTGTGTGGGTATATTTTGAAAGGACTACTTTAAAGGATTCCAAAGAAAAATTTTCAAATTATGTAGTAAATTGGTTATAAAAATATTACCCAAAATGTTCCTCCACCCTGATTTTCTAGGCTTCTTACGCTAAAATTTTTGAGATTATCACAGTTAGTAGGTATTCAAACATAGAAAACAGGAATTCTATCGCTTTTTTTGTCACTATCTTAAGGGCTGTATGCTAGAGCCAAGGAATTCAGTCAGGGAATTTTTCCACTTATTTCTAAAAAAAAAACCTAATGTCAAACAAATTTTTGAAAATTTCTATTTGACAATTGTGTGTATCTCAGAATAAATAAAGAAATAATAAGGAAAATAAAGAAATGGATAATTTCTAATTGTATGTAATTTGAACACTGCGGAATGAATTATATCGAAAGTGATTAATAGTGTATACTGACGGCACTTGGCGAAACTTTTTTCTTAACATTTTAAATTGATAAAAAACACTTGTTTTATTTCAAAAAAGATCTTATTTACTCAATTATTTTTTTTAGAATATCCTAACGCGTTTCGACCACTTAGGTCATCTTCAGAGGACTAACTCAACTGCCAAATTACAAACACAAACTACCAAACAGTCTACCACTACCACTATTGTATATAATATATACTATGAACTGAGGAGATTATATTATAAGAGACGGATTAATAGAGGGCTTTTGTTTGTGAAATCCAGCTGATCATTGATCAAGAAAATTCCTTTACTTGTCGCTGCTCGTATTTCTTTAATTTCATATTTATTAAGAAGTCTCCCTCCCGGTAAGTTATGCACAAGTTTTATATTGTTTTCATCTATTGTGTGATTCTTATCGCGAATATGTTGGCCTACACTTGATTGTTTTGATTTTAGATGTTCTTTAAATCTCGTTTTTATTTTTCGTTTAGTCTTTCCTATATAAGTAGCATTACAGTCCTGACAACAGATTTGGTAAACTCCACTTTTTTCTAAATCGTTAATTTTGGGAATAACTTTGTTATTTACTAATAAAGTTTTTAAATTTCTTTTATTCGAAAACGCGGGCATAATATTGTTCTTTTTGAACTGTTTTTTTAAAAATATATCCGATAGTCCCTTGACATAAGGAATCTTTCTACACGCGTTATTATTATTAGTGCCTTGAGACCAATTTGGAAGATTAGTGGCAAAACCCGCTTCCTTAATTTCTTTTTTAAAATTTTATTAATCAAGTTTCTTGAATAACCATTATTTTCAGCAATTGACTTAATTTTGTTTAATTCTCCATTAAAATTATTTGGCGACATTGGCACAGAAATTAATCTATTTATTATTGAGTGAAACGCTGACATTTTTGTGGACCAAGAATGTACAGAATCGAATGGTATAACAGTGTCAAAGAACGTTTCTTTTCTATATATCTTAAATTCTAACGTGTTCTCTTTAATATTAAATTGTCAAGTCTAGAAAATTGATTACTTTATTTCCTAGTTCAACAGTAAACTTAATGTTGTCATCTAGTTTGTTTAAAAACGTGTCCAAAAAGATACTGAGCTGTCGTTCGTTCTCTAAATGGTCCATAAAAAAATCAGCGTAAAGCGGGGAGGAAGCTGACCTCATTGCCAAGCCATTATTTTGGATATAATTTTTGCCATTGTATTGAAAATAGATCTGATTAAAACTTAAATTTACTAATCTAACGTATTCATCCAGTTGAACTTTGTCAATGATATTAGCACTAATCTTATTTATTAATAATTGACGACACTTTTCAACGGGTACAGACGGAAACAAACTAGAAACATCAGAGGACACTAGCTTCGCTTTGTGTGGAATGTTTACCTCTTTAATTTTGTTAATTAAGTCTTTTAAGTTTTTAATTGAATATTTTGGATCAAAGTCAATAATAGAAGGAAAACTTGTAGCCAACCACTTGCATAACTTTTGTGAGGGAGAGTTGAATGATGAAGCAACAGGCCTGACTGGAATATCAATTTTGTGAATCTTAGGTAAGCCGTATAGAATAGCAATTGAGGGGTTGCTATTCTTTAACTGAAATTTTAATTTTCCGTCTAATATAGAGTTACAACTATTTATTCCACCCACAATTTCTTTTTGGAATTTATTTGTTGGATCATATTGGATTTCACTGACCTGCATTGTGTTGATACATTGTGTCATTTTTTCTAAATAAGTGGTTTTTTTCTAAAATTACTATCGAACCGCCTTTATCTGCTTTACACAAGATTAAGTCCTCCTGATTTAGTTTCGATTTTAAATTTTTAATTATTTCCCTATCTTGATTATGCCTATTGTGAACTATATTGGAATTGTCTCTAAATATTTTCGCAAATTCACTCTTTTCCATCACATCAGTATCATCGCCCAATGCAGCATCTATGTAAACAGCAAGGTCACGCAGTTGTTTTTTGGTAGTACCCAGGTCCGGTGCATAGTTCAAGCCTAATGACCCTAATGACTAGTTCAAGGTTAATGACCCTTTGGTAAGATTGATTAGTACTAGCTGTATTGTGATGATGATCAGATTTTGGTGATAACAGCCTTTCCAGCTATATTTTCTGTCGCTCATATTGTTTATGCAAATGAGCAGTAGCTAGGTCATTACATTGTGTATAGACAGCGTCGAATTCCAGTGGATGCAGTAATAAAGAAAGCTGTGTGTGAATTACCTTCAAATGCATTGACAAGTTATCTCTTCTCCAGGAGTTGTTTTTAATTTCTTCTCGCAGCCAGACAGATTTAGCAAGATGGACCGCTTACTTCGTTTGGTAGTTCCATACCCCGCACTTGAAATTTAAATACTTAGGAAACACTTGTTTTTTTTTGCAAGTTGTGTTAAACCATAAGTGATTACATGTACGTTTGAAACTAAAAAAAAAACAGTTCAAAAAGAACAATATTATGCCCGCGTTTTCGAATAAAAGAAATTTAAAAAATTTATTAGTAAATAACAAACTTATTCCCAAAATTAACGATTTAGAAAAAAGTGGAGTTTACCAAATCTCTTGTCAGGACTGTAATGCTACTTATATAGGAAAGACTAAACGAAAAATAAAAACGAGATTTAAAGAACATTTAAAATCAAAACATAGATGAAAACAATATAAAACTTGTGCATAACTTACCGGGAGGGAGACGAGAGCATCGAAAAGTAAAGGAATTTTCTTGATCAATGATCAGCTGGATTTCACAAACAAAAGCCCTCTATTAATACGTCTCTTATAATATAATCTCCTCAGTTCATAGTATATATGTAATAGTGGTAGACTGTTAGGTAGTTTGCGTTTGTAATTTGGCAGTTTAGTTAGTCCTCTGAAGATGACCTAAGTGGTCGAAACGTAGTAGTAATGTACATGCAAACTGTAGAATTGATTATATGCAAGTCCATCAAGTCTACATAGTGCAAAATCGCCATCCCTTCTTGAATCTTTGAAATTATTCCAGAAATGTAAAAATTTCGAACAGAAATAAGTGTACTCTGGTACCTATTTCTCAAGAAATATTAACATAAATCAATTTATCGAGAAAAACCGTCAACTTTTTGTTAATCGAGAACTAGAATTTTTCGGATTTCTTGAAGAAATCGGCACAGAAAAGAATTTCTTGAGCATTTCTTGACCTTTTTTTTACATAGCTTTTGTATAGGAACAGGAATTTCTTAGCCCTTTAGTTGCTAAAGAGAAATGTTTTTTGTGTTAACTAAGGTCAGTTGCGCATGGGCGAAATTTTTCCGGTAATTATTAATCTCCCAAAATGTATCGTAGTAAAATTGTCGTGATTTTAAAATCATCCATGGGCTCACACTAAATTAGTATACTACGATTCATTTTAGGCGATTATAAATTGTCGGAAAAATATCGCCCGTGTAAGATAACTCTGCAATTTTCGTTCAATTATTTTTATTATGAGCACCATTTTAATTTTTTTAATTTTTACGTTTTTTATTTATGTATGTCATACTTTCGCTTAAACTTCATGGCTTTTAGAATAATTTTTCTTTAAATTATTGTTTTATATACATTAATTTGCTTTTTTCTTATTATTATTTAATTGGTAATTAGACGTTAGCTTTTGCGTTTTATTTTTCTTCTT
Organism: Dioctria linearis; assembly: GCA_963930735.1. Classification (NCBI taxonomy): domain Eukaryota; kingdom Metazoa; phylum Arthropoda; class Insecta; order Diptera; family Asilidae; genus Dioctria; species Dioctria linearis. The sequence goes on from OZ005741.1 coordinate 65,077,721, forward strand.
CTTAGCTTTGTATAATTTAATTATTATTTTTTAAATTGATCGTTTCAACTTATGCAATAGTAAATAAATAAACAAATAAATATAATATATGTTCGAAATGCATTAATATTTTTTTCGTCACTAGATTAATCTTGGGGATGAAATTTTTTAGCGGTGCTTTAACGCTCCTTTATAGCGATTTTTAAATATTAATAAAAATTTTCATTCTTTTTCTAAAGCAGGTTTTTATTACATTCATATCATAGGTTTACGCTTTTCTGTATATAATTAGAAATATCACTATAATACGAAGCATTGGCGTACTTACAAGGGGCTTAGGGGTAGCGGGCATTCTTAATGACTTATTTAAATAATAATAAATCATATATAAAATAATGATTTTAATAATTAGTATTTGTGCATAACATAAAAACAATAACATTATAATCAACGTCAAAGCCAGGCAGATATTTTCTTATTTTGACCTTTATTGCAATTTGATTGTTATTATATACACCCCAATTGCCGGGCTCCTTCTAGATTTTATTCAAAAATACGCCACTGGTAACGAAGCAATTCTTTAAAGGACGTATTGTTCAACGGTTGCATTCTCTTTGCAAATCATCTAAATTTGTTTCCTAAATAGACTTCAGGAGTGATGATACTAATAATATAAAGACATATTTAAATCTAAAGCAAAAGTCAAACTTTTTGAAGGAACAAATTTACAATATTATATAAAAAAAGCACAAGAACATCAACAGATTTATTCAGTACAAGAAATACAATTTCATCCTGTTCGGAACAGGATGTTTAGCTTATATATAAAAGTGTACTCTAAAAATTTTCAGCCACACTACTTGTTACACAATACTATGAAAATATCTAACAAAAACAACAGAAAAAGTTACAATTTGTCTAAGAACAATAATATTATATACTCTAGATAAACATAAAAGTTGAATAACGTGAAAACCCAAAGTTCTGTATGGCAACACCAAGAAGTGATTGTTCGATTTAACTCATTTTTTAAAATTTTATTTACTATATTTATGGAAATGCTGTGTAGAAAATTTCTGCTCTCCACGCCAACGCGTTCTTAGGCAGTGTTCAAATATATAGTTAAAATCCAAGGCCTTGCATGGCAACACCAAGAAAGGATTGCCTGATTTGTCCGGTTTTTCGACCTTAAATTTACTTAAAAAAAAAAAAAGCCTGTAAAATTTCAGATGCACTCTAACTCTAAGTGAACGCGTTCTCGAAGTATCGTGTGGACGAAAATAAACGGACAGACGGATGGACATGTAAAAGACAAAATATTGTACATGGGTGTCCAATCCATTTTGCTCTACCAGCATTATTGCTGTGCGATACAAACGGAATGACAAAATTAGTATGCCTGCCCTATGATCTCATCTGGGGTATAAAAATGCAATAATTAAGCAAACACTTTATATACAATGCTATTAGGATTTCCTTTTTGAATAAAAATTATATATGTACATGAAAGTACTAAGTAGATACCTACCTATGTATCTACATTTAATTAGGTAGGGTTCCTTTTACCATAATTTGTGTACTTATAAAAACGTCGCCTAATTGAATCAGTTCGACAGAAATTTGCAATAAAGATGACAAAAAAAAAATAAATCTCTCATCAAAAGAAAGAAGGTGATACAGGAGAAGAAAAAAAAACGAAAAAAGTCTCCCAAGAGCAGGAAAATGCTTGTCGTAATTTATCCGTAAAACAACAAGATTTCATTGGTTGAGAATCTCGAACGTGCGCCCCTTTTTTTAGTTTGTTTTTCTCAAAGAACTCGAGAAGCGCATTCATTCTTCCGAAAAGGTATTTCTTCGTCAGAGACCAACAGTGATGAGGGTTGGGTAAGACTGGCGCCTATAAGATAACGTTCTAATGGAAAGAGTCTGTTTCTCGTCTTTTCATGAGTCGATCGTACTTAAAAAGTCTCATTGGACCAAGTTGAGTCTGCAGGCGATGGTGCTGCTTTTGTTGGGATTCCTTTTGGTGCCCTCAACGTGCCTCATCTTTTCAACCATGTTTTGTTTGGCTTTCGGCTAAAGAAAAGGTCATGGAATTCTTGATTAAAGTTACTCTCGGTTGAACTAAGGCGCTACACATATTACTTAACTGTAAAAGAAAGCTTTATCGGAAAAATAAGTAAATGCAAAGAAGAAAAAGATGCTGGGAAAGATGAGTATGTAATGTGCAGCATGGAATAAATTACATATGTACATACTACATAGGATGGCTGCAGCATAAAAATTAATTATCGTATTTAGTACGCTTGCGCCTTTCTAATGAAGCATCATTTGTGTGAAATTTTTTGATCATCAATGAATAATTACTAAACTGCTGAAATAGATTGATAGTAAGTTTAGGTACATATGCTACGCATCCTGACATCTTGCTAGATTAGCTAAAATTACGGGTTTACTCGGAAAATTCTTAACAACAAATTACAGCCAACATGCATCATCAATAAAAGAAAAGATAAAGGGATTAGACTACGGATATTATTTTTCTGGAGCTTGAACAAAATAAAAACAAATCTTGTAATAAATAGGATTATTAGACTTAGCCTAATACAACTAGGGGTAATAGACCCTAATAATACAGAAATTATTATGGCATGTGAAACTATAGTATACGAGGACGTTTTAGAGTTTAAAGGCCGGTCAAGAGTGAATTAGGCTCGAGCAATCAGGGTTTTATACCAGAACTTAATCAGCGAGTCGGGGAGCGTTGTCTCATAAGTTAACACAAACAGATTGACTAAAAAAGCAGCAGTTTTCTTGTCATCTATGATTCAACACATACCAATCATGATAATATAAAAATGTTGGCTTTAGAAACTTTAAAGTTCAGGGAGATAACACTGTTTTCTTCACACGTTTTGAGCTACAAATAACTTTATAACTAATTCACAAAAAAAAAAATCGATGTTTTCTTTGAATCCTTGAAAGTAGCCCTTTCAAACGATACCCCACACCATACAAAACAAAAATATTTTTTGAAGCCCAGCCACTGACTTATAACAATGGACTAAGCCATGGGTGGCCCACCTTTCAGCTTCCCTGGGCCACATTGGAAGTAGACGAGTTATATTGGGCCACACATAAAATATACGAACCCTAAAGATAGCTAATGAATCAAAACGAAGAATATACATAGTTAGTTAACAATTTTAAGTAATTTAAGCTTCATTAATTCATAAATTTTTTATTATAAAATTAAGGAAATAGCAACATGAAATTGATGTGATATTTGACATTGTTTTTGAGACAATAATGCTTCGATATTTTGCGATCGTAGTTGTTGCAACTCTCACAAGGTGCTCACAAGTTATTTTGCTCCTATTTTTATTCTTTGTGTGCTTCATCTTAGAAAATAGCTGCTCACAAATGTAGGTGTTTCCAAATAGCGATGGCATGAATTGTGAAGTAAGGGGTATTATTCTCTTGGAAGATAATACTTATAAAAGTCCAGTAAAGAGAAATTATTAAATTTTTCTTAAAGTTGAACATAAGATTGCAGCCATTTCATTTGCTGGTAAGTTTATGTCGACTAAAAATGGAGTCGCAAATATGTAAAAAAATTGATGAATTTTTTGGAAATCTTGAAATCTTTTCTCAGATTCCTGTATCAAATCGAAAATCAAGTTTGCATATTTTTCGTTACTCTCAGGACAGTGTTTAGCCAACCGTTTCAAAACACATAAAATTATTTGCTTGAATTTGTGACTACCATAGCTTCAGTTTCATTTTGAAAGCCGTTATAGTTTGAGTCATAGTATTATGAGTTGTTTTTCACTTTGAAAACTCTAATTTAGCTCATTTAAACGAGCTGTCAAGTCTACTAAAAAAGCAAAATCTGTGAGACTGTTTTCATCACCAAGTTCTGGCAGAGATTTTATTCTTGATTCCATAAATGACTTGATTTCATTTCGCAAATCATAAAATCTTTTCAACATTTTACCCCGACATAACCATCTTACTTCCGAAAAATAAATAATGTCCCCAAAGTCTTCAGTGTCAATTTGACTAAGTACAATTAGACATTGAAAACTTTCTTTGGCCACATTGCGCAATTGTATCTACATTTATTATGTCGAGAAGTAACTAGTCCCATGGAAATGTTATATAGATAAAGAAAATATTTTATAAAATTAACTGAGAAAGCCTGTGAGTCACTAATCGATTTGCTATTTCATGTGGTACACATTTTATGTTTCTGTATATCAGGGTTTGAGCACCCTTTAAAACGTTTACTATACATAAAAAGCATGTAAATCTCAACCAACCAGAAGAAATTTTACACCCGTAAATCGAACTAAATTAAAAAAAATATATTTTCCTGTGTCCAAGTGAAATTTTAATCGCTTATAAGGAATTAAGCTCATTCCGACTTTAATTTAAAAAAGTTATTCTTAACTGAATCCTGCGTATGGGCAAGAGAGAGGGAGAATGGTAAACACTATCTTCACCTTATTTTTCCTGTGGTGAATTCATCTGCAGCCAACATAAAAACAGCAAATGACGTAAGAAAACGTTCAGTAAGAAATATTTTGTGTTGGTAGCTCCACCTCTGCCACAGCGCGAAAGAGAAAACTATAAAACTTGTGCAATTCTTTCCTATATGAAATGTGTTTGGTTGATCATTCTAGTTTTATAAAATGCTCAGTAACGCACCTAGGATTTAGCTTGGGGGGGGGACCATATGTGTCCAAAGGAGTCCGAGAAATATGACTCTAAAGTCGCGTCCTGCACCCATCTGAGCACTTAAGTACAGCTATTGTATATTTAAACGTTTTATTTTGTTTTATGGAACTTTGTAATTACATTTTATACATAATTTGTAAATTATGTTCAAAAAATTGACTTTCTGGGAGGGGACCGGTCAAGTTCGTCCCTCTCCTCGGTGCGCCACTGAAAATGCTTGATAACACTTGTGTAACTGTAATGTACAACTTTTCGATAAAAATATTTCTTGTGGATTCCTGCAATAGTTTATATCACAAAAGGTGTTCTGGTTTGGACGGGAATACTTTGAAGTTAATTGAATCATCTATTGGAAGTGTTCAGGTGTAACGTATAGCCTCTATCGGATATGGTGGAAAAAATATCCAATTTATCTAGTGAATTAAATACCTTAAAAAACGAAGTTATAGAGTTTACATCGTTGATTGTGAAATCAAACACTGTCGCTGGCTTGGCTGCTGAAGGCGATCAATCTGCTGAATCTGCTATCATTACCTATTTCAACTGATAATGCTGAAAACAATCAATCTGCACAAACTTTTGGTTCTTCGAAACATAAGACAAGCGAAAGTCATGTTGCTGCATTGAGTTTGAGCGCTGCTGTACCATCTTCTCGTAGTCAAGTGGTTTCTCTGGTTAAAGAAAATGAATGGATTACGGTGCCAAACAAAAAAAGGAATAAAATCATTCTTGTTGGTAATTCGGTGCCTAGTAATGAACTCGGAGTTGTGTCTAAATTGAAATGGTTTCATATTTCTCGACTGCATCCGGATACGTCTCAAAAGCAATTATTAGACTTTGTGTCATCTACAGCAAAAATTCCATATGATGATATGTTTTGTAAACAACTGCTTGAGTATAACGATGATAAAACTAAGCTCAGATTCATTACTTTTAAATTGGGAGTACCAGAAAATGTTACGTCGCAAATTTTTGTTCCTGATTTTTGGCCAACCGCAGCAATCATTCGCCATTGCCATTTTCCAACACACAAAAAAAACTTCCATCGAACGGTTGCAATACCACTCTTAACATAAACAATGACATCAATAACATTCAACGCAAAACTTCTGTAAATGACTTATGTGATGCTATTTTCTATTTATTACCGGAACGTTAGAGGCTTACGCACTAACCCTAATAAAATTAGATTGGCAATTACAGAAAATGATTTTCATGATATTGTTCTAACCGAGACATGGCTGCATTGTGAAATCTCTACACTGGAATTTGTTACTAGTCGGTAGCATTACGTACAGAAAAGATCGTTGCCCTCTATCATCGGGTCACTGCAGAGGAGGAGGTGTGTTAATAGCTGTAAGATCAACAGTGTTTATTGAGAAAATTCAACTTTCAAATAATAGTGGAATTAGTGAGAGAATGGGCAGCATACTCTGTGCTCCACTCATTGATAGACACCATAATTTATACAGACGGCTCCAAATCTGAAGACAATACTGGAGCGCGCGTCTTCTGCGGGGACCCTCACTTGGAACTTGCCATATACTTGGAAAGCCATGTAACGGTCTTCCAAACGGAAGTAAAGGCCATTCTTGAAGCGGGAAGGTACCTCCTTGGCTCAGTCTCTGAGAATAAGGAGATTGATTGCCATCTGCTCGGACAGCCAAGTGGCCGTCAAGGCCTTGTCAAAACCCTTCATAACCTTCAACCTAGTACTGGAGTGTAAGACCACCCTGAACTACCTCTTTCAATGTAACAGGGTAGTCGTTCTTTGGGTGCTTGGTCACAGAGATGTTAGTGGAAACGAAAAAGCGGACGAGCTTGCGGATCTTGAGCCGGCCTCGGAGGCACCTCCCTCAACAATTGGGATCTCACCAGGACATCTGGTCTCTACAATTGCGACTTTGGTGGACTGCCAACATAGTTGTCTTTGGTTAGACGACCCTTCGGGTAGAACAACAAAGAAACTGTGGGGTAAACCAAACCCAAGTTTCACAAAAAAGTTGCTAGGGCTGAACAAACCTACCATGAGAATTCCAGTGTCTATTCTCACTGGGAGCAAGTAGCTGTATCGTTCAATAATTTATTTTACATTTGTGCTAGTTACATTCCCTCAGCATCTGATTTCAATATCTATAATTCACATATGGACAACATTCGTGCTCTATCTGAAATGCTAGCTGTTCATGACAATCTATGTGTTCTTGGTGATTTTAATCTGTCTGATATGATGTGGTCGATTACGGGTGATAAGGAATAGTTAACTCCATCAAATGTTACCTCTGACATAGAGTGTTTAGTGATTGATATATTAAGTAGCATCAACCTAGTTAAAAATTAATGATTATGCGTAATCCTCTTGGTAAATTTTCAGACTTAATTTTTTAAGTGATAACTTCGCGGCTATATTAGTTGAATCAATTTTTCTATTAGTGAAGTGTGATATCCACCATAAAGCGTTGATTATGTATATAAAAATTTATAATTTTGACAAAATAATTAGTAACAATTCTGTAGTAGAATATAACTATAGAAAAGCTCATTTCGTGGCTATAAATGAGTACTTAGATATTTATAACTGGCTTGATATCTTTTCTGATTCTTCTGTAGAAGATGCATACAGGAAATTTTTAAATATTATTCAAAAGGGTGTACACAGATATGTTCCTCTTAGATATAGATATAAATCTTCACACCCATCATGGTTTTATAAGTCGCTATTACGTTTAGAAAATGCCAAAAATAAATCATATGAACCATATAGGTTATCTGGTGATCGGGATTATTTTGAAAAATTCAAAAGATTAAGTAAGGAATTTGCTTTTCTAAATAAATTTCTGAACAATCAATATCTTGGTCAATGGAATCTAATATTAAAAAGAGCAGCCGGGCATTTTGGTCATACATTAATGATAGAAAAAAGTCACCATCCTTTCCAACTGTGAGGGAATATGATGGTATTAAAACTATCAATATCCATACATAGTAGACTTGAATAAAGCTATTATGGAAATGAAGTTAAATTATGACCATGACTCAGATCTAATTCAGCCATTTCAATTAATAAATGCATGAATGTTCAATTTATCTGTAAATACTGGAGTAAGTATTTACAGACTCATGGGAAACCCATTTTTAAAAGTGGTGCTAAACACATGATTGAAAATTATAGACCTGAAGCTCTTATGAATATCATTCCAAAATTATTGAATAGCATTATAGCTGGAAAAATGACCTTTTTATGTAAGGAGCTTGTTTGTGCAGAACATCATGGTTTTCAAAACGGAAAATCTACAATAACAAATCTGTTATTGTTTTCGAATTTTTGCATTAATTCCATTGAGGATGGGTGTCAGGTTGACTGTATTTACACAGACTTTTCATAAACCTTAATAACCTCAAAAATGAAACTAAGTGCCCTAGGTTTTCACTCAAATTTTCTAAAGTGGATAGTGTCTTACTTGACGAATCGTAAGCAAATAGTAAAAATTGAAAATAATTTATCTAGAGTGATAAATGCACTTTCGGGTGTCCCACAAGGAAGTCACTGTGGTCCAATTTTCTTTATTCTATTTTTGAACGATGTGACTACTTTTAATTTTTCATTTGCTCGTTGTCTTATGTATGCGGATGATTTGAAATTATTCTTCAAAGTTTTGGGTAGAAACTCTTGTTCCCAACTACAAAACGATATTGATATAAACTAATAATTTGGTGCTCCACAAACAACATAAATTTATATTCAGCTAAGTGCAAAGTTATGACCTTTTCTAGGTCTTCAATTATTCAAATAATATTTCAATTTCAATTTAATTTATTTAGCTGGATTGGTACACAAGATTTACAATCTTTTGTAAGCACTCGAAAATATAATTTTAGAGAAAACAATGTTCAAATAGTTACTAATAGAGTTAATGTCATATGTTGATTAAAATAATAATAAAATCATAACCAAAACTAAATTTAAGTGAAATTATTCAAAAATACAAAAATATGTTAAGGGAACCGATAAATGATTCCATTGTCATCATAACTATAAAAAAGAAAAAAAGAACAAAACTTATTATTTAATTAATTAGCAGCACTCTCGATCTGAATGAAGAAGGAGCCTTCCTGACGTGGAATTAGAAAATCCCAACGTCTCGCTGAGATTGGAGAAACTATTAAGTAATCAGAGCGTTTAGTATGTATAAGCTTGAAGAGGAATAGAATTATCTGGCGTCTAAGGTAAATATTCAGTGGGCAGCCCAGTATCCTGGGAATAAAATTAGAGACATGGTCAAATCTGCGTAAATTGAAAATAAAGCGAATACAATCATTATAGGCCACATTTATTCGACGAGAGCAATAACTATCCAATTTAGGAAAAATCAAATTCCCGTAAGAAAAGTTGGGCAGGGTGAGAGTTTTCACCAATCTACATTTGATGTCCACGCTTCATAATTTGGCAGAGAGCCAGAGTCGATGCAAACCTCCATACACCTTACTCAGCGCTGCACGTACATGATCACAGCATTTAATTCTCCCATTAAGAGCGACACCGAGATTCGTAACTTCGCTTACCCTAGTCAATATTTCACCCCCAAACATGATTTGCGGAATATCAGTTTCCAAGCTGTTATTGGAAAAAATTATATATTTCGATTTATTGGCATTTAACATTAAAAGGTTACGTTGAGACCAATCGTAAATTCCCATTAAGTCATCGTTAATCCTTACAATGGAGTCTTCAATCAGCCCGAGAGGTCTGCTATTGTATATTTGTAAACCATCAGCATATAAATGGGCACTTACCTCTTGAATAATGTCAGGTAAATCATTGATGAATAAGGAAAAGAGCAGTGGACCTAAGATATACCCTTGGGGAACGCCACAGAAAAGCGGCTGTAAATCAGAAAGATGATCGCTGACTCGCACTTGCTGATACCTATCACCTAAGAAGCTCTGTATAAATTGGACGGCACTAAATGAAAACCGGTAAAATGTTTGAAGTTTGTTGAGGAGCATAGAGTGATTTACACAGTCAAAAGCCTTTGTAAAGTCGAGTAAAGCCAGTATTTCAATCTCGTCGTTATCCAAAACTTTTCTTCTGTCTGTAGTAAACTTTAGGACAGCTATAACCTAGTCTGAAACCTGATTGACAGCGGCAAAGCATTCTGTTGTTATATTGGATCTGAGTGTACATCACCTTTTCCAAAGCCTTCGCAAGGAAACACAAAATGCTGATGGCAGATCTTATTTTAGGGATAGGTAGCACAGTAGCAATTTTCCATCTAGAAGGAAAGGTAGATGATGTTAGGGAGGTATTAAAAATAAATAGTATATAGCGACTAATGTAAGGCAGCAATAATTTTACGAACTTAGGAGATATGTTATCACGACCAGTGGCACAAGATTTAATAGAGAATATGGACTCATAACACTCTGCATTATCAATACACTGAAAGGAGAAAGAATTGCTATGCGCAGAGTTATTTAAGCATGGTGTGCTACCAGATGATGATGAGTGAGTCATATTATGCGACACATAAAATCTGTTCAGGTCATCAGGATTGAGTGAGGTTTCCTCTTTGGTGCTTCCACATACCCCAGATTGCTTGAGATTTTTTCATAGAATCTTCTTAGAAAGCATTGGGTTGAATTTTTGTTTGAGATACCTATATTTGGCCGACTTAATAGCCGAGGGTGCTTTATTCATAATGTCAGTTTAGTTCGGCTCGATGAAATTACTGATTTGGGAGTAATTTTTGATAGCAAATTAGCATTTGTCAGACATATTGAATAGAATTGCCCATAAAACCTTTAAGTTAATTGGTTTTATTAAAATAAATTCTCAAGAATTTAGGGACATAAGTACACTTAAACTTTTATTTAAAAGTTTTGTTAGACCTGTTTTAGAGTATGCATAAGCCATATTAATAGGCTTGAGTCAGTGCAAAGAGCATTTACTCGCTTCGTATGTTATTGGATTAATATCTGGGGAAATAATATACCAAGTTATGAGTCAAGACGTTTATTGTTAGGTTTGCCTAAACTTTGCTATAGGCGGGACGTTCAATGTGATTATATGATTTATTCATTAAAGATATTCTCTCTTCATCTATAAATTGTCCTAACCTCCTCTTACTGTTGAACATATATGCTACACCCAGGTCCTTAAGATCACGTGATTTAATTTATGCTCATAGAACTAGCTTTGGTTCAATTGACTGCATTAATAAATGTGTACGAATTTTTAAAATATTTAACCAATTTGTAGATTTTTCATCGTCTCGTCAAGCTCTAAGTGTAGCTTTAAGTCAACCTTACTATAGTCTGTTGGAGATTATTCTGTAGACTGAAATGAAATAAATAAATAAATATTTAGAAACATTTGGACATCGGTATGAAGATTGTTTTAAAAAGTGAGTAAGAAAATCAAAAATGGACGAACATTATCCTAATCAATATGAAGTTTTTTATTTATTTATTTAGCCAATCTGACTTATTAATATTCATATTCATTTATTAAACAAATAAGTACACAAGCTACTCGGAAATCAAAAAGAAAAGAAAACATTAGAGAAAAAAAATAACATAATTTTTAGAAAGTGCCTACTATGACTAAGAAAACAACAATATATATATAGGAGGCAAAAGAAAATTAAAACTAAATAAAAACATAATTAATAACAAAATTTATAAAAAAAATAAGAAATATGTAAATAAGTAAATAAGAAAATCTTGCACAGTCATACCCAACATCCCATAGCACTCAAAGTATACAATCATCCAAATATTTCCCGAATTCGTTGACAGAAGCCGCACACTGAGTATTGTGAGAGAGGGAATTCCATAGACGAGCAATTTGGACAAAGTAAGATCCCTCATAAGTCAATGTACTAAAACGCGGTATACGTAAGCTCATTCCTCTCCTAGAATGTAGAAATTCTATTTTTTCATAAAGATACATGGGCTTCCTAGTCTGTATTAAATTGAATTGGAAGATTAATGCTTTGCGTTTTAAATAAGTTTGAATTGAGCATCCCAATAACGAGTACCGGACAGGAGTAATGTGGGCTGATCTGCGCAGGTTAAAAATGAATCGTAAACAATCATTGAAAGCAACTTCCATCTTACGTTTGCACAGAGAGTCAAGCTTTGGGTAAATTAGACTGCCGTAAGTAAAATGAGGCAACAAAATCGTCATAACCAATCTCAAACGTGAATTTGTTGGTAAGATATTAGCAAATAGCCAAAGTCTTCGCAAGCTACCATAAATTTTACCCAACATACTCTTAACATGATCACAACATTTCAAGCGACTGTTGAACTTCACTCCCAGATTAGCCACCGAGTCAACAAAAGGTAACAAGACATTATTGAGAATAACTGAGGGTATATCATCGAAATCAGAAGGTGAGCTGCACAACACCAAACACTGTGATTTATTACTAATTGACCATCTGTGAATTGCAGCAAGATCATCATTGATTCGGCAAATACAATCCTCAATCAACCCAAGAGGTTTGCTCAAGTACAATTGAACATCATCGGCATATAGATCTAACTGTACATTATGTACGATATCACCAATATCATTAATGTATAGACTAAGAAGTACAGGTCCTAATACAGATCCTTGCGGGACACCCTGAGACAAAGGTAAGAAGGAGGAGAGAATACCATTAACGTTTACTTGTTGAAATCGGTTTGTGAGGAACTACTTATCAACTTGACCGCAGAAGAAGAAAAGCAATAGTTAACAAAGAATCAAGAATCAAAGAATCAAATTTCTAATTGCTCTTGAATCAAAATTGAAATCTAAATAATTCGAATATTTGATATAAATTCTACACATATTACTGAAGGGCTCATAAAATCCAATATTCGTTCGATGACTCTTAATAAAAAGAATATCGCGATCCCTAAAAATTCTACCAGGAACATTCAACGAAATTGATTTAAGAATATCAGGAGAATCTATTAATCCAGTCGAAACTTTATGAATAAAGACACACAATGAGAACTCACGCCTATTATGGAGTGACGTCATATTAATTAAAACCAGACGATCAGAATATGGTTGAAGCTTAAACCTATCATTCCACAGAAGGTGATGAAGGGCAAAACGTAGAAACTTTTTCTGTACAGATTGAATCCTATTAATATGTACACTGTAATAAGGACTCCACACTTGACAGCCGTATTCCAGTATAGATCTCTCAAATTAATCATACAAGGAACACAATGAGTACACGGGTCATTAAATTCTTTAGCCCAGCGTCTAACAAACCCAAGCATTGGAAAGGCTCTTCCAATAATATAATCAATATGGCGAGAAAATGTAAGTTTTGAGTCAAAGATAATGCCCAGATCCTTAATGTGGTCTACTAAATTTATAGGAACATTGTCTATGTGATACTGGTGCGCAAAAGGAGAAAACTTACGGCTAAAGACAATAACATTACATTTGAGAATATTAAGAAATAAATTATTATGCTTACACCACAAATTTAAAGCACATACATCATTCTGCAACAGTACACAATCATTAGGTGAATGAATCTGTTTGAAGATCTTAACATCGTCAGCATATCTCAAAATTTCAGAGAATTTTATCACAGATCCAAGATCATTAATAAATAACACAAATAATATGGGACCCAGATGGTTTCTCTGTGGAACTCCAGACTGCGTACAACCAACATTTGAAAGCGCGTTTCTGAAGAGCTCTTTAAATTTTCTACCACTTAAATAGGATGAGATCCAATCAACCAACAATGGAGAAAACCCCATTTTTAACAGCTTAAATAGCGGAAGTCTGTGGAAAAGCTTGTCAAAGGCTATAGAGAAGTCCGTATAGATACAGTCAGTCTGCAACCGCTTGTCAAGGGTATTAGCAATGGAGGATGCTAAAAGTGTTAAGTTGGGTGATGTTGATCTACCCTTAATGAAGCCGTGTTGTTTTGAGCTGCTAATTAATGGCTTACATTCGAACGTCAGCAGTTCACAAACCATGCTTTCAAAAACCTTGGGTATAACAGACAATTTAGCAATAGGTCTATAATTACTAACCAAGTCCCTCTTTTCATTTTTAAAAACAGGAATAACAAATGATGATTTCCAAGCATCAAGAAATACACCTGCTGACAAAGATAAATTAAATAAATAAAGAAGCGGACGCGAAAGACTATCAAAACATTGTTTGAGAACAATGCTAAGAATATCATCCAGTCCAACAGAACAGGAAGAGTCCAACTCATGAACATGCTCATATAACATATGTTCATTAATACACCGAATATTAACATCTAGGCTAGAACAATTAGACATGCAAGACGACACATAAGAAAAATCATTTGCATTTCCATTGTCAACACTGAAAGATTTGGAGAAATAATCCGCAAAATATTTAGATATAAGAGACGGATCATGACTGGAAGTGTTCAAAAAAGACAGGCTGCTGGGATAACCATCGCATTTACGCTTAACGTTAACAAAGTTCCAAAAAAGCTTAGGATAATATTTAATATTATTTTGAACGTTATTTATGTAAGAAGTGTACGCCTTTTGAGCCTCCTCCTTAAACTGTTTTCTAAGACAAGAATAATTGCGATAATCACTCATAGATTTTCCACGCCTTGTTACGCGCATTACACAAATTACGTAGACTGTCATCGAACCAATTAGGATTAGAGCTCTAGTTCCTAGCTTTACGAATAGGTACAGCGTAAAGGAAACAATTAAAAATTAATTTATAAAAAATTAACAAACAAGAATCAACATCTGAAACATTAAACAAGGTAGGCCAATCAATATTGCTTAGTATCAACTTCAATTTTTCAAAATCTGGTCTAGCAAAATCAAATCAAAATAAGCAGAGATATCACCATAAGCATCGTCGACATAAAGAACAAGAGCCGGATGATCAGGAACATCACCCACCAAAGGATCCAATGATCGAGTAACACAAGCACTGTGGTCATCATTAACAAAACAAGATCCAAAATCCTATTGCGAACATTATGAATGCCATTTACATCCTTAAGCTCACAAGAAGATAACACATCCAGAGTATCGTATTTCAGCACAGACGTAAACTCTGTTGGAATAAAAGAGCCCTCCTCAAGCGATGGAGTATATAGAAGGCAAGTTAAAATCGCCAAGAACAACCATACCATCATTTGAAATCGACATGCCAAAAACCGAATTTGTGCAGTTAAGATAGTCCTTGTAGACAGAAGAATTAGATCCTGGAGTTATATACAGAACAATTAAATAAAACCGGGAAGCATAAGATTTAATCCGGACACATAAGAATCCCAAGGAGCTAGAACCATTCACATCAATAGTTTCAATCAGAAAATCTTTCTTCGTTGCAATCAAAACACCACCCCGAACTAGGCACTGTAGCTGGTCCTGATGTTTATCACGACAAAAAACACTAAACTCATCAAAAAAAAGTTCCTTGTCAAAAATACCTAGATGCACAAAGCCAAGTTTCAGTGAAAGTCACAATGTCACAGTCCGATAAAAAAAAGAGTTAAAATAGACAGTAGAGATTTTGGTTCTAAGTCTGTTTATATTCTGATGATAGATTTTCAGTGCCTTGCTGGTCTCCTGTGATGGGATTTCTCTCTTAAAAAATTACTTCTTGCTACAAATTCATGAGCCACAGTTCCGCTTGGCCAGAAGTCTGGTGAAATTAATGACTGAGCCAGAGTCTTGTCAGAAAAATGTTTAAATGACAACACAAATCTCTTATCAATAGATGAGTTTATATGAAGCCAATTGTAACCATTGTTAACTGGAACATTCAACTTGGAGGCAATATACTTTGATATGTCGTCAGCTGTTGTATGAAGTGCTAAACGAGAGACGAAAGTCAGTATCAGTCAGTATCCTACACAGTAGTAGATACAACTTATAAGTGTGGTCAATTTTCAAACGTTGTCACAGTAGCTGTTAGAAAGCTTTTTTATCAGTGGTTTTACGTTTACAATTTCACACTTACATTTACGGCATTGTGCATAAATAAATGAAATCATATATTAGTACAAGAACAACTAGACTAATAAGAAATTAAATAATAACTAAAGCTAAGATGCTAAAGAAAGAATGAAAATTATACAAAATTAAAAAGTAAACTGATTTCAAGTGCTCGAGAGCTTCAAAATTACCAAACGTGCTTGACTCAAACAACAATCTCAAATTTATTGTTAGAAAATTCTAGATGAAGAACTGACGTATACCTATCATAACAGGAGCTAATAACGCGATATTTGAAATTGACCATATGGCTGCAACTAAGGAGCGGAGATCAAAAACATACCTTATAATAGTAGCGTTGAATTTAGACTCATAGTCAAGACTAGAAAAAAAATTCACACTCATAGGAAAAAGAGGACGAGAAGCGTCCTACAAAACCTTTTAAATTAGTTTACGCTGGAGTAAAATTACTATGAACAAAGTCCAGCATATACTTTTCTAATTAGAGCATTGATATGTTGGCCCCAGGAAAGAGATCTATTGAAGATAATACCGAAGTTAGGAGCAGAATTGACAAATGAAATTTATGTTCGATTCATTACGATAGGTGAGAAATAACAAGTATACGGTAAATAATAATTCCCTATAGTGAGTGGCAACAATTTGTGCCACACAGGTTAGGCATTTGTCGATAAGATTAGGGAAAGCTCCACCTTGGAAAACTAATATTAGGTTTTTATCCCTAAAATGTAGGTAGGTTTTCCCCCCTAAAATTTAGGGAATATTCCCTAAAATGTAGGGAATTTTCATTTTTTTCCCTACATTTTAGGGAATATTCTCTAAATTTTAGAGAATAGTCCCTACATTTTAGGGGAAAAAAACAAAACAACAATTTAAAATTCCCTATATTTAAGGGAATGCTCGTGTTCCCCACATTTTAGGGAATATTCCCTATATTTTAGGGAATGCTCGTGCTCCCTACATTTTAATTAAGGAATTCGCTAAATTGTAGGGAGCACGAGCATTCCCTAAAATATAGGGAATATTCCCTAAAATGTAGGGAGTTGATAGAAGACCACCCTATTAAAAAACATAAGAATGAGCTGAATAGCTCATTTCCATGGTCCATAGTACTAAGTAGTATGGAAGTTATATTAGTGCACTGGGCACGGTTAAAGAAAATATTGAAAAACAATATATTACTTGTATTCAAAAACAATGTGTGAATTATATAAACGAAAATATATTTCCACAAAAAATGTAGCATAATACCTAATTTATTAAATGTTTTCTTCCTTATATCCAAGAGAGCTTAACATTTCGGGAATTTTACGTACTTTAGAGGTTTTCTGGCGCCAGATACGTAAATTCATTGAATGTTCCATTGCTTTGCGGAAAAGTAAACTGATTTTCCCTTTCTATCAGAGAAAATTACATTTATTTTTTGGGAAAAGCGTGTCCTAATCCTTATTTTAGTCCAAATACTTATTTTTTACAGTGTATCTAAAATTATTTTGTGCATAATTAATCACTTAGACTTGGTAGGATTCAAATTCAAGTATAGAATGTTGTCAGTGGTCCACAAATATACAGAATAGAGATCATTATTTATGGAAAGAATACCATCTTCAGCTAATGAAATTGATCTTAAGATATACAATTGAGCATCAGTTTTCTAGATTTAACATAATTATATTAGTCATTAGTGAAATGAGATAACAACAGAGGACCCAATATAGATCCTTGCGGTACTATTGAGGATACCAATTGAAAACATATTTAGAATACACAGATTGATACCGATATCTCAAGTAACTGCCGATAAGGTTAGCATCCTGGAATGATAAATTAAATTCAATTGACAGTTTTGCTATAATTCAATGAATTAAATGCCTTAGAGAAATCCAAGAACGCTAATATGGAGAACTAATCCCTATCAATTTCAATCTGAATACCATTGGTTATTTTTAATAGAACAATAATCCAACTATGTCCATCTCTAAAACCAGATTGTTCCTCATTTAATAAACGCAATATGTCTGCCCACATAATTTTTTCAATTACTTTATATAAAAAGAGTAAAATACTAAAACAATTCTGAAATCGGTATTTAATGAATATTTCGGAACAAATATGATTTTTGAGAACTTCCACTGCTTTGGAAATCAATCGAGATGACATATGATGACACATGGGTTTATGCTATCACATCCAGTTGGGCTAGATTTTATTTCACAAAAAGCCTAGGGAACGTCATTAGCTGTTACCTGGGAAAAATGAAATGTCCCAAAAGTTGTGAGTTATATTTGCATTAGTTAATTCAAGAATGCCTTGTGAACTCGAAGTTGTTCGGAAATTAAGGGATACTTTTTGTAAGGAATTTGCTTAGAAATATAGCTGCATTCTATTTATTTTTGCTAGTTGTTTTATTATAATGTCAGATATGTTTTTCAAAATTATTTATTAGTAGGTGTTTTACCTGTTTACCTCTGAGAAATATAAAAGATTGTATTGCAATAATTCCGAAAATAAAATTACAGCAAAAATTATTAATTACCTGAAAGTACATCATACATTTATGCATAGGTAATAAGAAGCATGACTTTATGTGGCTAGTGACATCTTTTTAAGCTTCGCTTACCGAAATTCCACTATTTTCCTGGGTTTGAGCTGAGATTAGAGCGTCATGTCTTCCTATTGTATCTAGGTTTTTGTACAGCTCACAGTGGCCCGCATTGATACGTATTGTTAGCTTGATACTTTTCTTGTCTTATCGTTTATCAGTCTACTTTTGGTATTGGAACATCTTGGACTGTCTACATTTTTTTGTTATTCTGTTATGTTCATTTTTGACCAATGTTTCCATTGTTTGAATAGCAAAAGATATGAAGACTTCAATGTATGATTCATAACCGACATACTTCGTATATTATTGGTCTTGATGAGCCCGTTTTTTTTTAAGTTTGATTGCTCTCCACTCCACTGTGTCTCAGATTCAGCGGAGACTGATCGTATTTCGGTTCGAAATTTCATTCAGTCTATAAGAATATTCCTAATAAATGGAAAAAATATTAACTTTATATTTAAACAAAAGTAAAAATTTCCGAATTTTTATATCGCACTTAAGTCTTCTTTGGCAAGAATTTCTATTGGATACAAGCTAAAGACTTGGTTTTTATCTACTATGTGGTGTTACTGCCATAAGTATTGCAAGACATTTTTTAAAGCTAATGAAATCAGATCATGATGGAAATAATGTAGCTAAAATACATCAATACTATTTACCGTATGATATAAATATAAACTGACATTTTTAGTAAACATTTGACCGAGATAATGCTAATAATTACCTACTGCTGTTGATAATATTTTCCTTTTAAATTGGTTGCATAATATCATTCTGAAAAATAAATTGGAGATTTTTGATATTGCGATGACATGTTTAAAGGCATACATCAATTATTCGAGTATAATTACTTACGATTACTATTAATAACTTGAAATAAGGTCAACATAAAGTTTTTTTTAGCAAGTGTACTATTGCCAGTATAGTGCACCTTAGAAACAAACTTGGACATTTGTTTTACATTTTATGTCCCATAATTTCCCATCTTTCAGCTTTCATGAAGAAAATATTGATTAATAAATTTTAACTGAAAACCACTTAACACATCCGTTGCAAATGAGATAAATTTGTCTCTTCAAGTATGTATAGAAGCATATAATGTTGCCGTATGAGGTAAATTGATCCTCTGAGCTGTGTACTGCTATCCTTTGAATTTATGAAGGTCCATAGAGTTATATGAAACTGTATAGTGATATTATACTAAATTTGTTAGTCTTCTTTCAACATTGTAGAAAAAGGAAATTCGGATTTTTAAATGGGGATATATGTATTTCAGTTGAGACATCTACATATGTACATAAATCAGGTTTCAGGTTATAGTATTGATAAAATAGTTAGTAATGATAATTATAAAAATAATATCGAAGATTTAGTTTTATATTTAAGGAATTTAAGAAATATGTGTAGGTAGGCATTTTAAGTAGGGACGGGCAAGAATGTGTTTTTTTTTAAGTGAACCTAACCTCTGAGTCCGAGTCAGTTAAAGGATTCGTTTCGTTCACTCGGACTCATTTTCTCACAAAATAAGCCTGACAAAGTGATTGTTAGACACCCGTCAAACTCTTCTGCAGTTAAATTTTTCCATGCTTTACACGGCTTATATGGATGGATCACGGACATAGTCAGCTGCAAAAATGATCCATGCTTTTCTTTCGATTCGTTTCAAGTATGATAATATCGCACATTACTTCACTAAAAATGCATTTGGAAGTATCTCGAATAGTTAAACACTGTGTTGATCTTGATGGACCAGCTCCTTGGTGAAGGATGTTATGAGCGCTTGTTCTAAAATGTGCAGGATTGTTGGTTCTCCATTCAGTCTTATCCTTTGAGACTAGCATAATTTCAACATCCGTTCCAGAAAAAATCGCATCTTTGGGCTCTGCTTCATTTTCAAGTTCTAACTCATTCAGCACCAGTTTCATCTTCAGGTTCCGTATCATTTTCAGTCTCAATCCACTCAATCTTTATGCTTTCATCACGCAAAATGTCATCAACATCTCTACAATTTTCTTTTTGTTTTCTTGTGAAATCTATCGTCGTTCGGTTTGGCGGAGGTGATAGCCATTCTTCTTCAGAACAATTAATTACTATCAAAATCGTTATTTGAATCCTCATCACAAATATCAATTAGATCCTCTAAATATTTATTTTGCTCTTCATAAGGCATTCTATCAAAATCAGCTTTGGAAATGTTATAAGCCATTTTCATAAAGAAAATTTTATGCTGAATATATACTTTTCACAATTTTTAAATTAAAATGCAAAGAACAAAATACTGGGTGTTTCCCACTAGGAGGTCAATAGAGCGGGAGGTGATAGTACGCACCTAAACGAACCAAAAATTGTATGGCAGGGGGGGGGGGGGCATATCAACAGTTTAGGAGTTACAGGCCCAAGTAGCACCATGTAACTTAAAAGTCGTATAAACCTTCTGTGTGTCATATGACGTCGATATAACTATGCATTACGACAGAATCGTCATAGAGTTGAGTCTTATTATAGTCTTATTAAGTCTGCAAGAAGTGTAAATTAATTCAGCTATTAAAATTATTCATATACGTTAACTAAACGACTCTTCGTATTAGAGTAGTATTACTGCCACAAAACAAATAAAATAACTGTGTTACATTCCTAATATAACCGAAATAAGACAGCCATACGCATAACGGATATACGTCGCGTAATAGTTGGTTTTAGTGAAGCTTTAGCCCGACTGTTTTAAGGCTAATCGTTCGTATATCTCACTAGTATACAACAAATAAGTTACAATACGGCATAAATGTCAAAATGGACTCAAACAAAGGAAAAAAAGGAATACCAGAATACTCTAAAGTAATTAATGTTAAGTGTAAAATGATAAGATTATTTTACAAAACCCAACTAATCTTTATTCCATTAATTCACACAGTTGATTTATAATCATATATAAGTATAAGTAATAAATGCAGCAGAAACTTACAGAATGGAATTCTATTTAAGACACTAAAATCAAGTTCTACCGTTTCCCATGATGTATATTCAGTATTAGGTTCCTAATTTAATGCAGTTCGTGAAAGAATAACGTTACTGTCTACTGCCGTTTTTCATAGGCAGATGCTGGGAGAATGGCACTGCCTTGCATCTAGTTTGTGTCATTAATTACGATCAGCTCGTCTTGTGAAGCTTCGCTTTTACATTGGATCTTCTTGTTTCATTCCATTGTATTCCTGACGGTTCTGGCTGATTTATGCTGTCGAAAAGATTATCAAAGTTTCGATAATCGGCTGTATATCAATTCTTCCGCTTTTTGGGTCTAAAAGAAAAACAATATTACAACATAGTTTAAGTAATTCTATTAGTGCCCATCTCCTTATAGACCGGAAGTAAAGTGCAGCTTAAGGCAGCAATACAGTGAAAATTAGGCATCTGATTCAAATCTCATGCGCAAAAATGCTGCTATTAAAAACAAATTTGTTGCTTTTCGACGTATTGCTGCCCTTTTAGACGAAAGCCGGATTTACCTTTCTTCTGATTCCATATCGCAAAATACTGCCAGTGACTTTTCAATAATGCTTGCTTCCTCAAAGGAATTTATGTTTGCACTTTTTACACTGCACTGGAAAGAAAACCAATCTCTTGCTGACTTGGAAAGTGGATTCTTTCAGATCTTTTTTACTTGCACTTTATTTCTCAGCCATCGCAAGATATTATGATCTTCCCATGAAGATGGCATTGCTGAAATTAACTTTTCCCCGTTTTCTTCGGTAGATACCACTGTAAACATTTTAACTATCGCGCAACAAAAATCGAAACCGCACGCACGAGGTACGGAAGTGATCTGTCAAACTTGTATCAGTCGCGAAATAGTCGGAGAGAAGACACAGAGAGTAACTTAATATAAGAGTCGTGGAAAAGTTATTTATTAGTCATATTTTCTAATTTAAGATTGCAAACTATCTCAAATACAACTAAAGCCACATACAAGGTTCTTGAGCTGTGTATATGTCGCTATACAGTCACAAATAAATACGCCATATTGTTATGGATAGAAAATCGAGAGAATTAAAAATATGAGAAATTTTTTCCATTTACTAAGATTTTCAATTCCATTTACCGGTTAAGTTGGAGTATTTTGAATGTGGAAAATTTAGGGATCTCATTCACATTGCTAAAAATACATTTTGTAGCCAAAAATAATTTAATGTAAATTTCAATAAAGGATTATTTAACTTATATTGTAATAAATAGAAGGCCCTTAATATTTACGCATCTATTTTACAAAACTACACAGTAAAGTTTTCTCCACAACATTTACGGGAAAAGATCCAACTCAATCACAAAAATAAAAAGAGTTATAATATTATGTTTATTATACTTAGGATTGTTTTTGTAAAAGGCTTTTATAGTTTCTAGATAAAGATAAGTTTGCATCTTAATTTTGACTTTCAAAAGACCAAAAAGTTTCATGAACGTTATAACAAGGTCTTACTATTTTATGCTATTATGCAATTAATCAATCATGCCGAAAATGTAATACAGATGCATAAAGGTCTTAATCGTGTTAAATTGTCAAATTTACAACCGTCCTCTGATACTTGTTTGACTTTATTTATATTGTGAAAAAGTCATTTTAGTGGTTAAAAATACGATTCCCCATTTTAGTTATATCAACGTTTTGTATATGATTTAATCACGTCGTAAGTGTAAGTCAGTCATAAGAAAGTGACACAACTTTCTTATAACTCGATTGTGCCACTTGGGGGGTGATTAAGTAAAAAAGCTAGTTTTTTCCCCATACCCCTTTCCCATCAAGAATTATGGTTGTTCAAACTAAAAATTTCGGATTTTCTTACAATTTTTTTTTATTTTAACCTCTATTATTTTTGCAAAAAGGTCGTTAACATAACTTTTTTTTATAAAAGCTAAAGCTGTAGACTTTCCTCTTTAAGTTGACCTATTACACGCAATGTGCTATCTGAAGCCCTTTAAGAGTTATTAGCTCTAAACTTATTCTCAAACCTATTTTCAAATCTATTCTCAACGATAATTTGTTCCCTTAGCACGTCATTTTAAAAAATATCATCTAATTTCGGTGTAACCGGAATAGGTTATGAGTTAATTACTGTTTAACGGCTACAGTTAACAAATAAGGTGTAATAGGTCACATTAAAGAGGACAGCTTACAGTTTTTATAAAAAAAGTTATGTTAACGACGTTTTTGCAAAAATAATAGAGGTTAAATTAAAAAAAAAATCGTAAGAAAATGCAAAATTTTTAGTTTAAACAACCATAATTCTTGAAGGGTATGGGACTGATTGAGCAGTCGTTAGAAAGGCCATGAAGCTCTGCATATAATGGGCTCTTAACTGTGACCGTACGCCCTGTAGTTTTTAAGATACAGGGTATTTTGTGAAAAATAGTTTTTGTTCTTAATCACCATGTAACTCCTAAACGGATGATATGCCCCCCTCCCCCTCCCTTAAATTTTTGGTTCATCTAGGTGAGTACTATCACCTCCCGCTCTATTGACCTCCTAGTGGGTAACACTCTGTATATGTATTACTCAGAAATCTCACTGAAATAATTATAACTTGCGACAATACTCAAGTCTCCGCGTTCGTTTCCAAAATCTCGTAGCCAATTGAAATATTGAGTCTTTTTTAATAAGAAAACTGAATTACGTATAAGGTGCTGATTTTTGTGTGTACAATACACTAAATGCAAAACAGCGTATAGAAATACCATTTCTGTCAGACAAAACGCATGCAATTTACGTGAGTTACCCGGGTTCCATTCGCGGTCAATTAGATATGTTTTATCTCGTGGTCACACAAGAAAGAAGAAAACAAGAAAAACCTTTTTTTTTTATTATCAAATAATTTTTATTGTACTATTGCTTAATTATCTACATTACTCACAACCGACATAATATAATTACTACGTGCTGTAAAATGGGTGCACATTTAGCCTTACGTTCTTTATTAAATTTTGTACAGACAGTATCGAACGTATCGGACGCTCTTTTATATTGCCTCTTAAAAATGTCTATGTTAGCGGAGTGTTTTTTATTTTTGTTTTAAATTTTCTGTCAATATTAAATCAATATTTGCCGGTTGGTCTTAGTTTTGGACAATTTGGAGGATTCCCATCCTTGCGTACTACGGATATGTATCGGCATCGTAGAGATATCTCGCTTTTCTACCGTACTGGCAAGTTGCTAAATTAGGCTAAGACAAAGCTGATGCATCATGCTTTCGAAAGAATTAAAGACTCTCCTTAACTCCTTAACATACACATCCATGTTGATTGTGCCTCTTGTCACAAAAGGTGATGATTTTTGGCCACACGTACAAATGGTTTGTATTTACCGGGATACTTGGTGCTCCGACGATTCATAAATTTGGGATCTCCGTCATCCCCTTTTTTGCTACATAAAATTCCTGTTCTATAAACTGATTGAAGTTCGTTTTCACCTAAGCCGAATTTCATTTGGAAATTTTCATACAAAATTCGGCTCCTGGATTTTGCAACTTGGATCTTTTCTGGTATTCTATTCGGTGTTTTCTGAGCATGGAAACCTCGAAGGCCTTCTCATCTTTTAATTCGATGGACCGCAGCATATGATATTCCAGCCTTATCAGCCATATCTCTCAACGACATATTGGAATTTCGTTTAAAGTTGCCTATCACTTCTTTGGAAAATTTTTGGTCTATCGAACCTAATTTCCATCCAGACGCGGTCTTTTTAAGGACACTATAAGATTCTCGAAATTTACTGAGAATATTTTGAATGGTCGTCTTCGGAATATTCAACTGCACACCTATTTATAGATGCAGCCTTACCAGCGGTCCCTAATTTTGTTTACGTGGTGATGAGTAATGGCCGGGAGGGGGGGGGGGATAGGTATTCGGTTTTTTTTTCTGAAACAATCCAGATGCAAATAGAATTACATCTTATCAAACAGTTTTAATGCTCATATAAGGAGTATTATTGAATTATTGTGTAATTTATTCTGTTTCTTTTATTTTTTACCGAATGAAGTAATATTTGTTCAAGTAGGCCTTTTTGGGATTCTCCGGTACAAACGAAAAGCAAAAAAGGGACTTTTTTTTTATTTATTTAATCACACAATTCTTTCATTTAGGGCGGCAAAATTTCAAGTTCTGGTTCTTCTCATTAACAAGTCTCAAGCAACAAAGTTGAATAACTCGAAAAACAAAATCAAAATAGGAGAATGGAGAATTTTGTTTCCATTCTCCTATTTTCATAAATTTTTTTTATTCGAGTCACTCAATTCTTCTGTTGTTTGGGACCTGTTAATTAGTTGAACCAAGACTTGAAACTTTGATGCTCTTAATCAAATGATTGTGTTTTTTTGCATTTCGTTTGAACCGGAGAATACCAAAAAGGCCTAATTGAACCAATATAAACTATACCCGGTAAAAAACTATATTCATTGAGAATGAAAAAAATGTGTGTTTGGTTAGAAAAATCTAAATATTCAAGGCTAAATAAAGATGTTGATGTAATAAAATAATTCTTTTAACTTTATTAGTAAATTGTTTTTTCCATATCATACAAGCAATATGTATAGTTTGGAAATAATAAAGGTCTGAACTTTTCTCAAAACTTCTTTTTTGCATATGGGGCAAAACAGTATCCAGGCGACGGACGTGCTGTTATTGTCTTCTTCAAAAAGTCGTATATATTTTGCTAATCATGCTAGAGCCGTGAAATGTGGTTAATATGAAAATTAGAGAATTCAATTTTGAAAAATTGTTGCTTAAAATTATATGCGGAAAAGGATGTCAAGGATAAGAATTTTATCCTTTGTTCTTGAATATCCTGGAAGACGTAATCTAGATTTTATTAATTTTTTTTTTTATTATTAATCTTACATTATCCACTAAAATATATTAAAATGTTTACTTGGGATCTTAACGGGATCAAGGAGTAAAAAATTATAAAAGTTTCACCAATCATTCATTTGGTCAAAATAAATTCTTAGTTTCTTGAAAATTTTATGAAAATTAGTGAAAATGGTCCCAGTTAATTCAACAGCATTCTGGATCCTTTAGACATTTTTTTAATTTCCAGAAATTTTCCATCTATACCTCTCTGTGCTTAATTAGGGTCCTGTAGTTTAGTTTGTCTCGACATGTTTTCAAAATGAATATGATGAGTGTCAAACTCGCGAGTGAGTATACCAGAAATCTGTAAAAGTTAGATAGAGTAGTGACAGAGGAATGATGAATGCGACATTGCGGAGTAGCAGCCAGGCTTGCCCCCACAAAATATTTTTAGTAGTAACTATATTAGGACGAAAAATTGTAGTAAAGAAGAGTAAATAGCAGTAGAATTTTCTTAAGGATTTTTTTTAATATAAAAAAAAACAAAAATTGACTTCAGATATCGCGATAATAAAAAATAACAAACGTGGAATAACTTGAAAGAAAATACATTTTTTAAACATGTTAAATTTCATGCTATAGCAGGGCTTCTTAAACTTTTTTCACTCACGACCACATTTATGATTGTGATTTTCATTCACGACCCCAAAAAACATAAAATAAAGATATATAAATATTTTGTGATGATTTATTGATTATGTAACAATATAATATGCATATGAAAAAAAATTGTTTTAGAATTTGTTTAAAAACATACATAAATATAACATTAAAAATTGCACAAAAACTTATAAAATTGAATTTATTAATTATTTAAGATTTCGCTAATTTTTTTGGGGTCGCGACCCATAGTTTAAGAAGCCCTGCTACAGAACATCATTTTTAAAGGTCGAACCACAATGGTGGCATAGGGCATTAGCATCAGCATTGGCATCGGCATCGAATAAAAAATATCATTTGATTTCGACATCAGCATCGAATCGGTGCAGTCATTGTGTCAACTGTCAAGCGACAACAGTATACTCACGATATGATTTTGATGGGCATTGGTTCGACCCGATGCCCGATGCTATCGTTGTGTTCCGGCTATAAGGGTTAACCCAAATGAACGTGAACGTTAGTGAACTTATTAACGTAAGGTGAATGTTCCCTTTAAATGAAAGAGGAATGAGAGAATGAGGAAACTTTCGTTAAATTTAAATGTCAAATTACAATAAGTAAAGTGCAGTAAGGGCTGAACTACAATGGACGTAAAGAGCTTTACGAATTTTTGAACGAGACTGAGGTTTACTTACGGATGATTGACATTTTTGCGCTAAATAGATGTCACATTCCGTAAGGGTTATTTATTATCTTGACATTAAAAGTTTTCAATTTTGAAAAGTAGTAAAAGCAAACAAATTAATCAAAGGAAAATTATGGACATTATAGGTGTGTTATTTTGGTGCCGAACAGTGTTCTGCACAACACAAAAGATTGCAAATTGAACTGATTTTTAGTGTGCATAGAAGTATAAATAGTTTTGAGGGTACAGATAAAATAATCAAATTGCCATTACTCGAATCCTTGCAAAATGTCAATATAGGAATTGATAAATTCGGGACAAACTTTGACAGACTTAGAGTTTTGTCAGAATTAAAGTCATGGCACTTTGATTATTTTCTCTATACTTTCAAAACTTTTTCTACTGCTATGCACCCTACACCAAGCAATTCAGTTTGCAGTCTCCCGTATTCTTCAGAATACTGTATGGAACCAAAAGATTGCAGCTTATATAAGAAATATTACAAAAATCTGAAGGACAATCTGAAGAAAAATCGGCGGTACTTCCAAAAGTAATACTCACTTTCGTAGCTCCTTCCCAAACTCTTCTCTTAGAAGTGACCACCCTTTGTTCACATACTTCTTCTATAAAAAAATAAAATAATAGGTGTGTTAGCGGATTGCATTAATATATCAATCGATATACAGTCGCGTCCATACGTCATGAGCGACTCTTACCGCGCTATACTTATACGGCAATTTGACATATGATCATAACGAAAGCTCCTTACGAACGCCATAAGATTATTTTGGGTAGGTCTGTTTAATTTAAAGGGCGCGTTCGCCTTACGTAAGTAAGCTTACTTACGCATACGCCCATTATGTTTCAGCCTTAAGAATCGCTACGGACGCGTCTGTTTACGTCTATTTTGAGCCATCATTTTTGGCAAGCAAGCTTACTAACGAACGAAGTTACACGGTTTAATTATTTATATTCTTGCTAGATATGGTTTTGGGAATTCCAGAAATAATGAAAATGTCTCAGTCTAGTATGCTTGAAAAATTCTTATCCAGCCATTTCTTTAATTCTTAAGAACCTACCAGTGAAATATCCGTACGTGTCCCTTGCTCTGTTTATTGTTTGATTATGTTTCCTTTTTTTTTTGTTCTACTTATCAAGTTTTTATATTTTTTATATATTATCCATAAAATGGATCAAATCTTCAATTAAATCAATTTCCATTTGCTAATTTTTTTGCTTTTACCGCTTTTTAAAATTAAAGACATTAAATGTCAAGATAATAACCCTTACGGAATGTGACATTTATTCAGGAAAAAATATCAATCATCCGTAACTAAACATCAGTCCCGCTCAAAGTTTACTTATGTACACGTCCATTTTAGGTCAGCCTTTAAAGATAATTATAGCACTGCATATTTGCTAAGCTTAGAGATATAGATGCCTGGTGAATTATTTTCATAGCCTTGTCAAAGTGACGTAAAATCTGCTCTTGAGAAATAAATTTTTAAATATGTGAAAACGTAGTAGATTTACTACAATGATAGGAGGGGCAACCTCTCCAAAGGACAAATATGTCCGTGGTATGTTAATGGGAAATCCTGTAGGAATATATAAACTGTACTTGGGAAATGCTTTCTCAATTATCAACTTAGGACATCCCTGCGAGTGCGGAATGTCCGTGGTTCGGATATACCTGGTATTTCCGGTCCCCTTCCCATAGGATTTCCTTCAGTTGTACTTAGGCAAATTTAACACATTTAATAATGTTCAGCTCCCGCTGAAAGCATACGTATAGGATGTCTTATGGGTATCCTAGTTTGTTTTTGGGATATCTGATGATATTCTTTGGTATTTTTTGGGATTGTAGAAATTTTTTTATGGGTAGATATTTAAATAAAAATATAAAAGCTCATTTAAACTTTAAAAACCATTTAATTCAATATTATCGGTGTAGTTGTGCAGGCTAATAGTCGTTTCTATAATTGCAACGCAGTTCTTCTTCTGCTTAAAGAATCGACGATTTTGCGAATGTTCCCGCCTAAAATAGTTGTGGGATACAGGGGCGTTGCTATGCGAATGCTGCATGGCGCCCCTGATTCAAGGTGGCCCCTGCGAACCACAAACGATTCTTTCATTTCCACACTTTGCGAGCTTTAAGTCTCGAAAGAAGACCCTTCTAAAACTGCCGCGCAATTGAATACTATGTTATAAGCTAGCCTACTACATATTTAAAATTAACTTAACTGTGGTTGAGGCTTTATGTTGTTGGCTCTGTGACTTGAGAAAAGAATTGTAATTTCAATTTTAATTCATTTATAATAAAACTCACCCAGCTTTGAGGTGTCTACTACCAACTAGACTAGCTGACTTCTCGTCCAACGCTCGGGGGTCCAGTTTCGTTTTCATTGGCAAGAGGGGGGGGGGATGCAATGGGGCCCACAAAGGCGGATATCCTAGGAAATAAAAACAAGGTCCTAAGTATTTACTGAATACTAATGGTTTATCCCGGGAAAGTTGCGGAATCTATAGGAAGAGAAAAGAGTATCCTTGTATATGAGCCCTGTAGCGACTGTTTTTGATGTTCGAAACAATTACCGATAGAGAGACAAGTTGTAGGAGACGGCTAAATGTTGGCACGAAATGGATGTATACATAAGTAAAGCTACTCTCGTAAGACCAACGTGCCCTTTAAATAAAACACAGGCTCCCAAAATAACCTTAAGCGTTGGTAAGGAAACTTTCGTTTAGTTTAAATATCCAATTTCCTTAAGTAAATTCCCGTAAGGATCGCTGGATACGTAAGTACGCGTTTGTTTACGTCGATTTTGGGAAAGCTTACTTAACGGAAATTAAATATATTAATTTCATTTAGTGGTGGGATATCGAAATGAAATATGAATGTTCGTCATCGATGCTGACATCGCAAACGACCATCGATGTAGTAGTAATATCGGTCATATAACATCGATCTACAAGCAACATCGATGGTATTGATTTAATTTAAATAGAAATTACACGTTATCTGTTTTGAGATTTAAGCCTATGTTAATTTAATATATACACTAAATTTATACAATATAAGTATACCTACAAAACCAAGCAAATATTCAGATATTGAATTTATTTTTGTAACTAAATTATTAACAGAACTAGTGGAGGTACTGGACTTCTGTTCTGACTAAATGCTATGCTAATTGCTGAGCTCTAGACAACTTTCTAAAACTTTTGTTTTGGCTATGTAGGCTTTCCCTCCCGATGTTAGTAGCACCGGTTTCGATCAAACGAAATACGCATAAGTGATAATTTTTAT
Source organism: Dioctria linearis (assembly GCA_963930735.1). Taxonomy (NCBI): domain Eukaryota; kingdom Metazoa; phylum Arthropoda; class Insecta; order Diptera; family Asilidae; genus Dioctria; species Dioctria linearis. The sequence continues at coordinate 65,108,525 of OZ005741.1, forward strand.
GAAAACATTGCAAACTGCTGTAGATAGTGTGTTGGCATTCTGTAGTGGCGGCAACAGCAAAACCATTTATAAGTAGTGATTTTTTTTTTTTTATTTTTAAATTATTCCCATTAGAAATACATAAAGAATGTCTAAAAAGTGTCTCTATTCTTAAGCATCCGTATTGTACTGGATGTGTAGTAATAGGACCAAATTCTCGATTGTTACTTATACCACCTGCTAATCATGAAGGAGAATAAAAACCATAAAACGTTAGTAGGAAATATGAGGGGTGTGTCTCTTCTATGTAGCCGAAATTTGTCGTTGTTGGCCGTAAGGTCGGATGTGATAAAAAATAGGGGTGAGGCGTTCTGCAGCCTATCCAGAATAGACATAACAATCCTGTTATACAAGTTACGACAAATCTTGTGATAAGGGCTTTGGCTTATATATAATATAAGAACTTAACAGCGCCTGGTTTTGGTGACAGGAGAGTCGAACGCGGTCTTCCTTGTACCTGTCGTCACCTAGATCCTGCTATATGAAATAAATAAATAAAATCTTTTATTAAGCTCCGAAGGGAGGTTTAGTATGGCTGGCCGTTTGTGAGGAAACGTATTCGTCTGAATACGAAGTTTCGTCCTTGGTATAGCGAACCGACCAACAACAAAATATTTATTTATTTAATACCTTTTAATTTTATTTCCTATCTATTGGATGCTCTCGTTACAATAATCGTAATGCGAATGACTTAAAATCTAACATCATTTTATTTTTTACAATCTTATGCCTACTTATCAGTAGGTACTTATAAACTACACGTTCACGCTACACAAAGTAGGAATTTAGAAAACGTAGGATTTGAAAGCGTACTTAATATTTAGGTCAATACAGCGGTTAAATGAACAAAACCTATTTTTTACTAAAGCGCCTCGCGTCGCCACAGATGTATAATATGAATCGAAAATACTACTGAAATTGCTTGCAATAACATTTGATTACTATTCTATAGTTTTCACTTTTTTAGGGTTCCGTACACGAAGGATAACAACGGGAACCCTACTACTTAGACTTCTCTATCCGTCCGTCTGTCACCAGGTTGTACCTTATGAACCGTAATAGGTAGACAGTTGAAATTCTTCACAGGGTGTGTATTTCTATTGCCGCTATAACAACAAATAATACAAAATTAAATTAAATTAAAAACTAAAGGGGGCCCTCATACAGGAAACATTATTTTTTCGGCGTTTTTTTCCTCTTTTTATTCTCTTTCATTATTATTATCATAAGTACGCATTTTTTTTTCAAATGGCAGTAATTTTTTTCAATTGACGCATACTCTTATTTAAAAAAATAAATAAAAAGTACATAGTGTTAAATTTTGTACGATGGTACGAAACCCTTCATGTACGAGTCCTACTCGCACTTGACCGGTTATATTTAACTAGGTACTGTATTCCGCTGAACTTCAACTTAATAAGGCCTATACGAAATCCATCATACTTAATTGGATTTTCCAAATGAATATATAGAATAGAAATAAATAGATGACAATACAATATCCTTTCTCTGTCGACCATACCGACTTTTGAAGTTGGGCAGACAAAAATTGCTTAATTTTATTTACTTAAAAATCGAGTTTAAGGAATATTTTCTGTTCTAGTATTAAGTTCGAAAATGTTTTGAATTTTTGTAACTTGTGATACGAATATTAAGAGGAGCAAAAGTTTCAATTTAGATACCAGCGAGCCTGTAGACAATAAAACTTAGTATACGTTGGTTTGTGTCCTGAAAGTATGAAAATTCATATAAGATTAGCCTAGAGCACAAAATTAGAGACATCTAGTGTAAAAGACAAGCGACAATTTCAGATGAAAAATGAATATTTGCATTTCAAATAAATTGCAAAATTTTAACGAGAACTAACTCTCCTGAATTTCGTTTGCACATAATTGTTAAATACACAATTAATTTTGCTTTGTATTTCAACAACTTTCAACGAAATATTGCAATTTCTCATCGGTGAAATATGGGGAGAAAAAACAAGTAATAACAGAGTCAAATAATTAAAAAAAGCGCGACTAAAAATGAAAAACTCGACGTTATTTGCTAGATCTAGGCTTTATCTTTCGAAAATAGTCACAATTTAAGGAAATTAGAATACCTGCTAACAGGAATTTGATTAAAAATTTTTTTACCATTTTTTACAAGTTTCCGAGCCAATATCTCAATTCTAATAATATTGTTTTTATTTTGCCCGACATTATTTACTAGACCTCTTCATTACATTTAATTTAAGATATTATTATTATTATTCTGATACAAATGTTTGCCAGAAATTTGCATTGAAAAATTTATGAAACTTTCAAATCTTGGTATTGACTCCTCTCAAAGCGAAAATGATACTTGAAATTAAGATAATTGGTACACCCCTGCCAAGAAAAGTAGTCCCACCTGAAATAGAAAATCAAGAAGTTATACTTTATATTATTTCTACGTACCTCTACTTACGTAAAACTAAAAAATGGCACGTTCTAAACCAGCTCAATACGGCATCAGATACCGAACTAAAGTAGTACTGGTTTTTCGTAATGCAACATATTTAGAACACTTCCATATTAGTACTTTCTACGTAAATCGACTTATGTAAAGCTAAGCTAGTCCTAAATGCCGCTGTCTAAAGCTAAACTAACTCAGTGCCGTGTAGCATGTCAATTCCGAAGATCGAAAGAGAACATCGATGACGTCCGATGTTCATCGATGGGAAAATATCAAATATCATGAACGAAACATCGATGTTTCAAAACATCAATAAACATTGCCCAGGACTAATTTCAATGTGTTAAATGTTGTTGCTTTTTGCACTTTTTGAAATAGAAAATGTTAAATGTTAAAATAATAGCCCCCCCCCCCCTCCACCATCCGACGGAATGTGCCGTTTATTTAAGGTAAAAATGTCAATCATCCGTAAGTAAACCTCTGTTTCGTACAAATTCGTTAAGTACCTACTCTACGTCCATTTTGGGTCAACTTTAAGACCTCACATAGTCACGTGTGTGCTTATAGCTTACCTTCATGATAATAAATTATTTATTTATTGTGTATTTGCCTATATCCTTTTATATTCCTTTATTATTTTTTTCTCAATACTCCGGACATATAATCGGGACTAAAAAGTACAAATTTACTGTATTATAAATTTGCCCAGACTAGTCTAAAGATGCCATCATGGTCACATGTAATTTCATATACGATTAGAATTGAAGAAATCAATTGGAAAAAAAAATCAAAATTCCCACGACCAACAGTGACGGTGTCCCGTTCGTTTCTGAACGGATTATAGACACTGCGACTGCATACTTCACTTCATCGGACCAACTCCAATCAACTCGATTATTTCTATTCGACAATTGTGCTAAAAAGAAAAAAAAAAGTCATGTTGCCAATTTTAACGCGTATTTGCTGTTAAGCGGCAAATTTATGAGGTACACAAAGTACATTCGCGCGCAGGCGGAACTGCATTTGTCAGAAGTTTAATGACAGACTTGTGGTGGCGAAAATTCTCAATTTATGCGAACCCTGTGCACGCCGCCGCGCGCCGGTTACCCGTGATTACCGGTGCGTATCCAATGATACAATTTTCAGCGCAAGCGCAAGTTACTCTCGTGACTGGGGTAAAAGGAAACATGTTGTGAGCACTTCGGAAATAAATATTAAAAAAAAAAACAACATCACCATAATTAAAATATTTCCTTCTATTCTTTTACAGATTTCGACAAATTTGAAATGTTTCACTCGAGCTCAGCATATCCGGATTTAACGGGTGGTTCAGGAAATTCAGTGTCCTATCACCAGCAAGCGGCAGCGGCTGCAGCAGCAAGTACACCCGTTTATGTTCCTTCTAATCGAGCCTTAACACATACACAATACGGACATGCCGGACATTTCGGAACGACAGCAGCACAAAATGCCTGGACAGCTGATAGTTTTGGGGCGACACACTCCCAAATTCCAGCCCAATTCTATGCTCAGAATGCTGTGATGATGGGCTCATGGAGAGCATATGATCCGACGGGATTCCAGCGAACATCACCATACGACAGTGCAATGGATTTTCAATTTGGCGAGGGGCGAGAATGTGTGAACTGTGGAGCAATTAGTACTCCCCTTTGGAGACGTGATGGGACTGGACATTATTTGTGCAATGCATGTGGCCTTTATCATAAAATGAACGGCATGAACCGCCCTCTAATTAAGCCTAGCAAACGATTGGTGAGCTCTTGGTTTCCTATCGTAGCCGTTGTGGATTTTGTTTTTGTTTTTTTTTTTAATTTCTTAAACTTTTTCTCTCCTCCAGACTGCAACCCGTCGATTGGGTTTGTGCTGTACAAATTGCGGAACTCGTACGACAACTTTGTGGAGACGAAATAACGAAGGAGAACCGGTATGCAATGCATGTGGCCTGTACTTCAAGTTGCACGGAGTCAATAGACCGCTTGCAATGCGCAAAGATGGCATACAAACGAGAAAAAGAAAGCCAAAAAAATCGGGTAGTGATAGTTCATCCGGTAAAGAGAAGGACAATGAAGGTAATTTGCCAATCTTAATTGGAGTTGTGATTTTTTTTTCATTTTTTTGTTAAAGTAATTGTTTCGATTTCAGATCTAAAACCAACTTTAACATCGGCAAACACTGTTTCAGTAGAGAGAAATATATCAACAACAAAACTCACCACAGGTTCTAGTCCGAAACACTCCACCACACATCATCTTATGCATTCGCCATCTATGTCACAATCACGTACACAAACTTCGTCAAATAATTCATATTCTCCACATATTCACACCACATCGTCGTTGAGTGGCGGCGGTTCTAGTACACATTCAAACACATTATCATCATTGACAGCCACCTCTAAGTATGAACACCTTCTACATTCTAGCGCAGGCACAGGAAATCTCTCGTTAAATGGAAGTTCGAGTACTAACTATCATTCTCACCATAATTTGGGACAACATACGTACGGTGGTGTAAAATCGGAAGCAACTACACCGAATTATGATTACGTAAATAATTGCTATTTTGGTGGTTCATTTGGTGCATTAACAGGAACCAGTAGTGGTGTTCATGGTACTTCAGAGTTGGCCGGTTATCATCATCAGCATAATGTAATTCAGGCAGCAAAATTGATGGCATCTTCATAGGTGGCGGCGGGATACATGCAATATCCTACAATTCGACCGACCAACCATACCAGTGTGCTTTAAGTATTAAACCATCGCATCCAACATTATAGAACTTTTTCATCTTCAGTTCATTAATTATATATTTAAAAAAAAAACAAAAAAAACTCCTTGGCGTGTAGCAACAGCAACCCGTCTTTTCCCGAAAGTATTTAAAACTATACACGATAAGATTTATCTTAGATAAGAAGCATTGAATTCGCTTTCCTAGGACCTAAGCAATCTGTAAATATATTATAGTCTAGTATTAGAATATTATAATTTTCTAGAAAAGTGCAGCAACAGTAGCAGCAGCAACAGCAGCATGAAGTGAGATGCTGCCATGTCACACATGTGTGTGTGTTATCTCTAATTTGTTTGTAAATTAAATTATCTACAGAGAAATTAAACGAATCATTCGAAAGGGATGAGAATTCAAATTTGATGCTTTTCTTTTATGTTTGAATATGAAAAACTACATATCTACTGGAATTTCATTGCATTGTTGTGGTAGGTTACTAGAACATTGTAAACTCATGCGGGCATAATAATAATAATAATAATAAAACTAAGAGCTTAAAAATATACAAACTAAGTACTAAAAAATAATGGAGATAGTAGTCAAATTAATTTATATAGTAGATGCGTACACCATTCACCCTCAAAAAATTAAATTATTAATTAATTTTGAAAAAGCTTTGCTGGAGCCTTCACTTTGAATATTACTGGGAAGAGAATTCCACTTGAATTGCAACAAACCCTCAAGTAGTGCAGTATATACTGACTGAACACTCTCTTGAATATGTACATTAGGGTGGAGCGAAAAACAACATTTTTGAATTTCATGTAGCCTATATGCGGAATAGTTGGCTTTGGTTAAATGTAATTATTGTGCAAAATCTCATTTTAATCGTATTTGTCCTTTGGCTGCCAAAACGACCTTGTTTTTTTGCTTTGTACTATAAATAGCCAAAAAACTTGCATAGTTTTTTACGTAAATGCACATAATATTTACGACGATTCGAGCTCTTACTGTTTTAATTTTAATACAAATTGACCATATTCTTCGGAAATAATCATCTAGAGCCATGCCTTGGCAACAAGCGGATGGGCTAGTTGCAGGGTAAGGTGCTTCAATTTAGCAGTAACTGCCGCAGTGCAGTTGTTTGGGTAGCATTGTTGTTCTTTCGTGAATAAGTTTATTGTTATATTATATCTATAAGAAAAAAAGCCTCAAACGCGTTTAGACTCGTTCTGTCCAATGTTTGGTGATCCAAAAACGTTTAAAGACAATATGCTTCCAACCTAAGCCGACATTATTAGATATTATTTGTGTTTAAGACAAGAACTTTTAAATTTAAATAAACAAGAGCTGAGTTTGGAAAAAAGTTCAATTTCTGTAGTATCTGACCAACAAATTTTACACAATATAAAAGAGTATCACAAGAAATATCACGATATTAAAAAGCCTATAAAAAAAGGATGACAAGTTAAATATGTCACAAAACTATTCGTTTTAGAGAAAAACAATTATTTGATATTTCATTGTGTAAATGTAAAGACTTTTTGAAGTATTCTTGTAAAATTAAAGTAGCTTTAAATGAAGGGAGCTTTTTAACAAACCAGAGAACTTTAAGGAAAATGGTTATTGGCAAAGTTGATATAAAGACAAATAAAATCCTTGAAAAAAGATTAGAGCATAAAAAGAATGCTGACCAGAGAACGAAGCATAAATCCAAAGAGGACGATGACATTTGTCAAGTAATATCGAACTCCTGGAAAGATTGCCCCAGGAGCCGCAGGAGCCCCAGTGTTTCGTCCAACGCGCACCGACTTTAAGGTTCCAAAAAATGTTGAAATCTTGAACGCGCCTTCTACTTCTCAGAGGAGAACAAAACTCCCTTCTTTAGCGCAGACTTGTGATCGAACAGGAGTCTCAGACAGATCTGCAATTCTTGTTAATGCTGCCCCAAAAAAACATGGAAATAATAACAGCTGAAGAATCATCCAAAATAATAGACCGGAGTAAAATTAGGAGAGAAAAAGTTAAGACTCGTAAGAATTTAAAAAAGAAACATGAAGAAGAAATAACCTGTGTCTATGGAATATATTTTGATGGAAGGATTGATAAAACTTTGATTCAAGTAAAGGAAGGAGATACTCTTTCAAGAAAGACAATCACAGAAGAATATATAGTCTTAGTTTCAGAATCGGGTTCGGTTTATCTCGGTCACATAACTCCGTCATCTGTAAGTGCTAAAAATATTAAAAGAAGCTTATTGGAATTTCTGGGAAAAAACATAGATATTTCCGAGGTGCAAGCAATTGGATGCGATGGGACAGCGGTAAATACAGGTTATAAAAGTGGAATAATACGGCAACTTGAAAATGCTTTGGCACGTCCTCTGCAGTAGTTTGAGTGTTTAGTGTACGCTAATGTACTGCTACCTATTGCAGTATTTAGATGGAAAAACTACTGGACCAAAGAGTTATTGCGGAGAAATTGGAAAAAAATTAGAAAACTGCGAAAAACAACAGATTGTGAAGCTAAAAAAAATAGATGTTAATTTTCGCGATATGGATCTTACCGAGCTAAGTACAGATAAAAAAAATCTATAAGATCTGCATTGCAATTTCCATGGGAACAATTTCGCCAAGTCTAACACAACGAGAACCAGGCAAAATGGCATACTCAAGATGGTTAACAACTGCCAACAGAATCTTGAGATTCTATGTTTCTACCGAAAATCCTTCATACAATTTAAATATAATTACAGAATATATTATGAAAGTCTTCGCACCCACCAGATTTGCACTTAAGGTCCAACCGCCATGACATTTTTGGCATTATAAAAAAAAGTAGATTTTCGCCTGAAGAGCCTAAGAAGGACTGCAAAGAAATGGTTACTACGGTCACCCTGAAAATTTGTTATTCACAATGCAAGCTGACGAAAGGAAGTATATTAGAGAAGTAGGTCTTCCGAGGATATTAAAATGCAGACAAGCAAAACATAGTGAAAACCAAGTTCGTCAATTTGATATTCCCCATTTTAATTTTAATGCAGATGACTGCTTTGAACTAGTTAACTGGCAGTCAATAACACTTACAGACCCGCATCTGAGAGTAAAAATGTTGAACAGTGATCTCCAGGAAATGATCTATAACGTTCCTACTGAAATTGATATTTTAAAATTTCTGTGTCATTCCCAAGCCGTGGAACGCTGTATAAAATTAGTTACAGAAGCATCAGCGGCAGTTTGTGGCTATGAAGCAAGAGATGGATTTATTATGACTAGAAGTGCCTCCAGAATATCCCTACCAAAATTCGAGACAAAAGATCAGTATCACCTAGTTTTTAAAGACAACTGAATATAAAGAAAATGATTAAAAGGGTGGATGTGTGGTGAACTCGACATGCAGCCACCTCCATGGGATGATTTTTGGGTTATTTTCAATCAAGAAGCAAGTTTTCTGGATAATTATTATGAAAATAAGCGAAGAGCTGCGTAAAAGTATTTCACTTTTTTTTTTTAAATTTAGATGTCAAATTGGCAGCCGAAGATGAAGTCTCAGCAAACCAATTTTTTGTATAGTAATTCACTCCTAAAAGAGTCAGCTATTCCATATATAGGCCAAGTGATTACTGGAAAACAAATTTAATTGGCAATTTTCGCTCCACCTTAATGTACATGTGCATAATATGTATGTATTACTTTTTAATTTTGTAATAGAGAAAGAAAAATATCAATATAAATGTGCTTTAATGCATTGTGATTTATCGTCATAAAATTAACAGACTCTCTTTGGAGTGGGACGGCGGCATTTTATTGGCCAAAAACATTTAAATAAAACTGTCAGTCGTTATTCCGTTATTCATTCGTTATTTCCGTACGAGAAAATCCTGAATGATGATGAAAAATGTATATGTACAGATATACATGGAAAACATTAATTAGAGACTAAGATATTAAAAGACTGATAGAATAACGCATGCTAAAAGATCAAATCATGTTTCAAGTAAACCAAAAACTTTTCTCAGGATGTTACTAAGAAAACAAAATAAAACTTCCCTATGAGACCGTGAAAAGAGGCCATGCTTGTCCATTCATTTTATTATAAGTCCTCAAAGTTATACATATGAAGTTTAATGTTTAATTTACTGTGCCTAGATATGCTAAACGCTTATTTATTACAATAAATAAGCCCGAAATTTGAAACTTCTAATGATTCATATAAGAATGCCGTTCTCGTTTTCGATACTATTTAAAAAAAATATCGGTTAAAGGCAAGTTGGGCTCGGACAATCAGGTTGCCGTACCAGAAATTGATCAACGAACAGTCCATCGACCGAATTCAAGTATATTTAAATCTAATCAATAACATTCAAATACCCAAGAGTAATTTTACAAGAGTTGGTCTTATTATTAAAAGTTACCATGATATTATCAAAATTTTAACTTTAGAAACCTAGAAGATCAGAGGAAATGGTATTTTTTCGAACATTTTGGGCTTTATCCTTATAACTAATTTACTAAAAAAAAAATTTGGAATCCTTGAAAGTAACCAATACCTCACATGATACAAATAAAAAAATGTAGGGAGCCCATTAAAATTAAAAAAATAATATTTCATAATCTTTGACTGTTGGAGTATGTGCCCGTCGTGAAGACCTAAAATTCTGTCAAATTTTGAGTTCCTACTTCCTACGTGACAGACAAAAGCTTGGAGTTACTAAGGATCCTCTAAAATTCCTCATGATTCTGTTTCAATAGCTTCATTCTATGATTCTATTCATTTAGTAAAATCTGTGCGAAATACAATGATTAAATTTGATCTGGACACTTCTGATGGTATTGCCTCATGCGATATTATTAAAACATTGTATGATGCTGATGCAAACAAAATTACGAAAATTTGCTTAGAATTCAACAAAGAACACAGAGAAGAGTAGAACCAAATAACTTTCAAAAATTTGAAACAAAACCTGCTATACAAATATTAAGTTGTCTATAGCATCAGCCATCCGTTTTTTAAATAAGTTGGAAAAATAACATAATGATAATATTACTCATAAGGCTAAATCAACTGCACAGTTCGAAAAACAGTTTTTAGAAATTTCACAGCTTATTCGATATTCTTAATGTTAAATATTTATATCCTTTCACAGCCCGTTTAACACACCCCTATCATTTGATAATACATATGCAACGAAAATTTTTAAGTAAAATCAAATTCTACCATAGAGTAAGGAAATTGATATAGAGAGAATTGCGGTTTGATGCTTCGTTTTGGAAGTAGAGGAGAGGTCTTGTGATCTTAGATATTTTCACCATTAACCTTGCGTAACTTTTTTATTGTGCATTCTGTGAAGATAACTGTCATGTTTAAAATTTCCAATAATTGTGAAATCACCATTCTAAGTCTCATTCCCCATTGTGTCAACACTTATAGGACGTCAAAGTAACAAAATCAAATAACAATTATTTTCATTTTTTCTAACCAAGAATTCATACAGAAAGAGTTATAGGAGGATTGATTGGAATGTAGCATTATGATTATTATTACCGAATCCTTATAAATTTTCTATACTTTTTAAATTTATAACTTTTATTCGAAATTTTAAACTTTCTTTTTTGATTTATATTTTAAAAGTCATAAATAATAATTAAATAAATTAAATAAATTCAATAAATAATAAAAATCAAAACATGATTTTTACTTTAAACATCAAAACTAGAAATCTGAAAATAATTTTTATTTTCAAAATCAACAAAAAACCTATACCAATTCTTATGATACCTTAGATGGAAGCCCATATGTAATTTCCATCCACTCCCATATGTTGTACAATCTTCGGAATATTTCGACACATATTTAATATCAACCGCCAAAGTATTTTTCAGCCGACAAACAATTACCTTAGATGTGAATTGCAAATCATTTTATGCTTTTTATTTTTGATTTTGATTTTTGATTTTTAAAATAAAAATCACTTTTTAATTTTTGGTTTTGATTATTAAAAACAAATCATAAAATAATCTTTTACATGTGATTTTTTTTGTACATTCATATCTCTGAGAAAAGTTGAAAAAATTTTCCAAATCTTTTAAAATTCTAACCATTTTCCCGCCAAAATGCATGGTCGCTTTAGGTTTCTCTTGCAAGATTTGGAAACCTCAGAATGTTCCCCTTCATTTGATCCTGCAAGTATACCCAAGTACATCCAACCATTTTATAAATCTTCCTAAAAACAGTTTATCGCAGGATCCATTGGCGTAACTAGGTAGGGGCCACGGTGGGCCCGGCCTCTCCCAGAATGATCGAAATGAAAATAAGATGATGAAAAAAGAATTATTTTTAATCTTTGATATTTAAATAAAATATAATAGTTATTGTAAGATCTGGTCTCAACTATAAGGGTGTGTGACGGCTGAAATGGATAACTCAGCATTTTTAAAAGTTCAAATATTAAATTTTTATTCAATATATTGCTTAAATTAATATCACAATAATTCAGAATTGAAAAAAGGAACTTAAAAGAACTAATGTAAAATAAATTCAATAAAATTCAATTAATAAAACAAAAAAACAAATTAAAAAAATCCAATATAAAATTCAGTCACTCAAGTTAGTTCAAGTCTTGAATAAGGACAGTCAGAATGACGTCACTATGTCCGCGAAAGGGTAGCAGAATGAAAGTGCTGCAGCGTGTAGGTCAAAAGGTAGCAGCATGAATTACTACTACGTGTAAGCAAAGGGTAGTAGACGAATTTTAATACAGAAATATTCTGAACCAGAACAACTCTGAGCCAAGAATGGTAATTTTGCAATCAATCAGAGGCCTTCACATTCGATTAACGAAACAAAACGAATTATGACGAAATTTTAAACCGAACCGATATCCCGGGATATTTGAAAAAATTTAAGGACAGACTTTAATAAATTTTGCACTTTAAATGTCCGCATAACACAAAACTACAAAACTCTTGATTTCGCGATGACGATGATTATCACAGTTTGTTGCTCGACGGCAAGCTGTATTCTTGCCTGTTGTCTTACAATTATGGAGAATGTGTATTTAATAATTGTGATTTTGCTGCGGCTCGTCGCCTTTTTATAGCCACTGTAACCAGTTATGTTTTGTGGTCCATGATGTATTGTCCTGGAAACGCTCGTTTCGTATGACTGGTGTCATGACAATTTGACATGTGAAAATGTAAATACACGGCGGTACGTGTGTTTTAGGTAAGTTGAAGATATTTTTATATGTTTTTAAGGGATAATCTTGCCGGAGTGATGAGTGCACTACCGAGTTATTCTCGTGATAGACGAAATATAGCATACACAATCAGTCTGCTGACGTGATTCAGGAGGATATTGAACTTCTTGAAAGCTTGAGTACGAGCTGGCTTGTAGCATTTGAGCGAGATGCAATCAATTCTGAAATGGTAAGACCAGTTGTCCTATAGGTCTATTCGGGCAAGCTGCACCATGGAATTGCTGCTGAAGATGAAGGTTAGTACTGGGTGTCCTTATGACCGCCAGAGCATAAGCTATTAACTAAGCTGGTTGTGTGACCCACTGTGGTGGAATGACCATAATCGTACTTTTGAGACGTGTTCCTGAAGACTAAATCGATCTGGATGAGCCAGGTGCCAGAAAAACTGCAGCGGGAGGCGAAAGTTAGTCTGGCTGCCCCTATGACAGTTGATCTTGAGGGATTGATACTTCGGGCTGTCACTATGATAGTCGGAACATGAACTAGTGACTAGGCTGTAGATTGGCTGATTGCGGTGGTGAAACAGCGTCTTCCTCTTGAAGAGTGTAACAGCAGGCTTGCTGAAAGTTGTCATCTCGGAAAGTTTCGACTGTAGCTGAGGCGGACAATTTCAAAGCGGAGCCGTGTAGGCCACTGCGATGTATAATCCAATTACCAGTTAGCTAAAATAAGAGCGGTTCTCTGAAAAAAAAACCTTTATATCTTTTGCATACATAAAAGTCTTCAGACAGCTCGATTTGCTGTAAACTCTGAAATAAACTTTAATATTTTAATATAATAAAAGTGCTTAGTCCGATCTTCTGGAAGAGGTATTTGCTCTCTTTTTCTTTATATTTTTTTGAATCTATTTTTTTTCCTCAGAAAAGTTGACAATAGACTTTACAAAAACAGACTGACTAATTTTATTTTTGATTTTCTTTACATATATTCAAGAACGCCTACATAGATAATTCCTCTTGTCATCAGCAAAGGATTTCGCCTTGTTTTTGCTACTAGTTGTTTACAGTGTATACGCGGTTTATCGGATATACGGCGTCAGGCGAACTAATGTGTCGCGTCGCCATATATTTGCGTTAAAAATAATAATAATTTTAAATTTTATAGTCGAAGTTAATAATTACTTTTGATTTTAATTCTTTTTTATCAGTAATAAAAATCATTTTTTATAAAAGAAGTAATGATTAATTATTTGATAGTTCTTATTATTTAAGTGAATAAATAAGGATGGTCTATACGACATAAATTTTAAGGTTTATTTTTAAAAAAAACTTTCCTGTAGAAGCATATAGTTTTTATATATTTATTTAAATAAAAAAAATCATCAAATAAATATTATTTTTATTATAACAAATGATTTTTATTTCTAATAGAAAAAAATCAAAATCGAAAATTATTATTATATTCGACTATAAAAAATAAAAATTAAAAATTAATAACAATTTTTGATTGAAATAATAAAAATCCAAAGAAATTATTTTAGAATGATTTTAGTTTTGAAAATTAGATTATTTTGATTATTTCTCTGAAACTACATGAAAATATGTTTTTATGTAATTTATTCCTACTTCGAAGAACCTCCGTTTGGTATATGACTTTCTCACTTTAAAAATCAGTAATAATAATTATTTATGGTCCCTGATATATAATCGTTTAAGATAACCTTAGTTTCAGTGGCAAGCTCTCCAGTGCAGTTGCTAGACTTTAGAAAGGAAGCTATCCTAAATCAAAATATACTTATGTATGCAATAAAATAAATACGAGGATATTGAAAGTACCTCAAAATATAACTGAAAAAGTCAAGGCTGATATAGATGGTGAAGAAATTATTCGGAAATTGAAAGAATAATTCGCCAAGACTCAGACAAGTGCTGAAAAGTATTAAAATCTCCCTTCTTTTTCACAAAGATCGGCCTGTCTGCAAGATCAAATATAAATTCGAAATAAGTTACTGCATGGCATACAGAAAAACACTTTTTTTACATTTTACCTACATTTATCATGTCTTCATCGAATTCAAAAATTGGTAGAAAGTTTCTGATGGATGATATCAAATGTCTTATAACAAAATTTTATGTAGGCGATAAAATAAGTTATGCTTACCCGGGAAAGTGAGTTTATGAGAACAAAGTTAGTGCTATTCAATTAGGTTTTCATGACCTCGACACAGTTACTTATGGCGATAATTTCAGAGGAGCAGGATGAAGTGAAGAGCATTTCAACCAAATTTAATATTTTCATGATAATACTTTGGGTTTACTGTTACTTTAAAAACTCATATCAACAAAACGAGGTCAAACATCTCCGCAATTTTGGCACACAGATAGATAAGGCTTATGTTTAAAAAAAAAAATATATATAAAAAAAAGCTAGAAATCCTGCATTGTAAATAATACTATTAAAAATGAAAATACTATTATTAACAAAAAAATGTCGCTCGCTATTTGCTGTATTTTTTTATTATGAAAAACATGTTTGAAATGCTATAAACTTGTTGGTTTCATAAAAAGAAACCCTAAAGAATGCACAGATGTTCGTATTCGTCCCACATTATAATATCCTGTAATACTCTGTTCTCTATATTACTAACTACATATAAACAAAATCTATTCAAAAATTATTTACAGTGTCTTGTATGTTACAGTCTTAATATGGGGAAAGGTCTTCTATGTGATTTATCAAAGCTTAGATTCAGGCAAGACATGCAATGTAATTTATTTAGTATGGATATTCTCTGTTCTAATATTTTATATATTTAATATGTTGATTATAAAGTCACCAGAAAGGTACCACATAGAAGCAACTATTATTATTAGGAAAAATTCAACTTTTTTGATAAATCTTTAGATTTATCTGTATAACTTGGATATCTTAAATTTGCGTAATTGATTTTGTACGAACTTCTGTTGATCAAATTTTAATATTAATAATATTATATTATGCAGACTCTGAAGTAAATAAATAAATAATTTTTTTTTCGATATATATACATACAGCCATTCCACGAAAACGATCAAAGAGCGCTTGCTTAGGACCACTGACTTATAAGAATGGACTGAGCGATTTCCTATTTCATGTGGCACAAATATTGTGTTTCTGTAATATCACCGTTAGAGCACCCTTTAAAACTTTTACTATATAAATACCAACTCGACCAATCAGATGAAATTTTACACCCGAAAATCGAATTAAATTAAAAAAAATGTAAGTGGAAAGTGGTAATGAGTTTTTTACTCTTTCGAGACCCGTACAATATACGAGTCTACAAGCAATTCTCAACCTACTGCATATGAGCAGAGAAAATTAAAAGATAAGTATCGAAACTGACAGCACGTTTCTGGCCTAAATCTGAAGATCAAAAATTCCATAAAGAAGTTTTCGAGAGTATAGGTACTGTGTGTAAGTGTTTCGATCAGCAGTAACAGGGCGATCTCATCAGAACAGCAATGAACCTTGAAACTGCCTGCTGTCTATACTACAGTGAACTTAGATGCCACTATGTTGCTAGTGGATATATATAGATTTATTTACTTTATTGCCTTACACACAGTAGCTAAACTCTAAAAAATTTCTTTATGGAATTTTTGATCTTTGGCTTTAAGCCAGAAACTGACAGTACTTCGGTACTTGTCTTTTAAAAAAATATATCTTCTTATGTCCAAGTGATGTTTTAATCGGTTATAAGAAATTAAAATCATTCCGACAAAAGGTTATTTTTACCTGAATCCTGCGTATGGGCAAGAGAGACGGGGCATCGTACACATTATCTTTACCTTATCTTTTCTGCCGTGATTGCATCTGCAGTCAACATAAAAACATCAAATGGCATAAGAAAACGTTTAGTAAGGAATATTTTGTGTTGGTAGCTCCAAGTCTACCATAGGGCAAAAGAGAAAACTGTAAAACTTGTACCATTCTTTCCTATAAGGAAATGGCAATAAGTCATTGTTTAGGACCCGACCATTTCTGATTTGGATGAATCTTTCAGATCAAAATAGCTCACCAATTTTTTTTTCGCCTATCACTATCTCTTTGCCATATCTGCTGTAAAATCTACTGCACTTGGGCATGATCTGCTCCCGCCGAGATTCATCAAGATGGTTGCTAATATTCTAGAACATTTTATAATTATTGTCTTGCAACTTCTCAATTCCCGTCTTTATGGAAAAAAAGTCCTTATTGTCCCTGTTCCCAAAAAGCCTCGTCCTAGTGGAATTAATGATAATAGATTGCAACGTTTCTTCAGCAAAGTCCTCGAAAAAGTCATGTACAATCAGATCACCATATATCTTGGCCAGAATCAGCTTCTATCATCTTACCAATCAGGTTTTCGAAGCGGACATAGTTACGAAACTGCCATTCTGAAGGTTCCAATGGATATTATCGAATCCTTAGATCTAGACGATTTTACTATCCTTGTCTAATTGGATTTTAGTAAGGTTTTTGACTCAGTGCATAATAATTGGCTCTTTTATAAACTTTTGAATTACTTCAATTTTTCCACTTCAGCCATTAAGCTGCTAAGAGGTATTCTTATCTGTAGACAACAAGCAGTGACAGTTCAAGACTCTATATCGAACTTTCGAGACTCCACCTGTGGAGTACTCTAAGGATCAATCCCAGGTGCTCTCCTATTCACTCTCTATATCAATGATTTTCCTGAGGTAATTAAGGACGTCAATATTCATCTATATGCTGATGATGTACAGATTCACTTGAGCAGACCAATTGGGTGTCATCTCTCATCTCATCTATAAACTGTTAATATCGTCTTCCATTTGGTGGCGTGAACTGCGTCATATTATTTTTTTTCAAGTTGATTTGCTTAAAGAAACCAAAATAGAAAAGTTTTGGGAAACAATTTTTAATTTAAAGCGCAGCGATGGATCCATGTGTTTTCCCTTGTTGAAAAAACTGCTGTCAGCAGTTTAGTCAATTCCTGTAGCCACAGCAAATCAACATTAATAAAACGAAAATTCGGAACAGGCTAGAGGTTCCCACATTGTGTGGAATTTTAAGGACGAAAGATTATTTAAAAAAGCAAAATTCAAATTGCACAAATTTTAAGCATTCTAACGAAATGTTACAAAAATTCGACAAAATATTCTACTACGTATTCAAGTTTTAGTTAACAATATGCTATGCCAAGGAGGGTTTTTGTGGCAATACAAATGTACCTATTATTTTAATAATTTTTGTGATTTTTCTTACACGAAGTGTGATTTTTGTAATATCTATTATGGTCTGAGTAAGTATATAATAAAAATGATAGTTAAACTAAGAAGAAGCTATCTTTTTTTCAATGATAGTTTTTTGCTCGAAAAAATAGTTTTTTTCTTCTGTTTGTTACAGTTTTTTTAAAAAAAAATGGCAACGCTGCCTCTAACATTCGTAGCGCGAACTCTGGTGGATATTTTCTTGATTTTTAAGCTGTCTGGAGCTTTATTAGGTACATTTCATGGCTGTTCTTAAGCTTAATTTTAATCTTTATTTAATACATTTTCTTCTTTGTATTTTACAAGAATCTACTTGATTTTTTTTCCTATTTTTTTAATTTAGTACATTTAACTTAATTTTCTCGATACTTATTTAGTATTGTTTTCTAATTAAAAGAAAATTTTTGTATCACTAGCCTAACCTGTAGATCTGTGTTAAATATGATTTATAATCTTTATACAGTTGACCAAAATATTGTATTACTATTATTTTTAAAAAATCGTATTTCGAGTACGGAGCAAGCGATTTTTCTGATTTAAAGCAGCACCGACCAAAAATTTTTTTCTTCTTAATATAGCATCTTTTCAAAAAAATGGTATTATTTACTATTGAGGAATTCTAGTACCTTTCCTTATTTTATTTCCGAAGCTAGAAGACTTATCTATATGTGTACAAAAAATATCGATTATGTTCGGTTTCATTTTTAAGATGAGAATTTTATAATTTACCGTACACCCAAAGTAACCTGTATGAGAGCACTGCACTGAAAGGAATGTATTGTTTTTGTTTTTTTACTGGGGACTTCTAGCATTTTTTGTGTTTATTGTTACGTGCCATGATACAAGAATACCAAGGTATGACCGACTTATCTGTTAATTGGGTTGTTACGTCATATGGGGGTGCACAAAAGTCATTCTGTGGGTTCTGTCATTGTCTCAAGTTCAGATTATTTCAGATTGATGATAAAAAATTAATTGACATGTACATACATATTATTATAGGCGATTCACATTTTAGGTGTATCTAATGGCTCGTAACAGAAGGCTTTTTTAATAATTGCATGGTTGCAATCTAACCCTAAAAACGGCCGACAATCGGACAATTTCTTCATTTTGAATTTAAAAACAGTAGTCCGTTGCGTAACAGTTTATCACCATCCTGCTTAGCAATGGCACCATGTTCTTATCTTTTGGAGTATTTTCAAGGCAAGGAAAGCAGGAGAAGACAATTAATTAAAATAAATGTAATGGCAGTTAACGACACAAAATTGGACTCAGGGGATACGCTATGATACAAAGCACGGCATGGCAGGTAGGAGATAGGGAAAGGATTAGGGGATATGAGGAGAGTGGCGGAGGTGCCGATGTATGTAGCACTTAAACTTCCGCAGATTGTATGCCGGAGAAAAACAGAAGATGGTAAATTGTTCCACATTTGCGGAATCACGGAATTTCACTGTACGGCCGAAAGTAATTTGAAGGGTAAAAGGAAGTGCGCGGCTTGCAGCGCGAGTATTGCGTGCAGGAATCACTCTACAAGGGATTGAACTAGATATCTCATCAGAGCATTGATCATGCATTTAGAGATAAAGGAGCGAAAGGCATCCAACAATGCGGCGGTCAGGGGCGGATTAAGACTTTTTTCGCCCCTGGGCGATCAGAACCATTTCGTCCTTTCCTGAGCCCTCAGTTCAATATTTTAATGTAAAGATACTTAAGAAAAGAAAAAAACCTAAGGCTTTTTATAAGGAAATTCTAGACAATATTTGTAACCAGTACTATATTTGTAACCAGTACTAAAATACTAAAAGTGAACATTCGGAAATATGTTTACTGCAGCTTAACAATTTTTTCTTTGTTTCAATGATACAGGTCTCTTTATATATTAATCTTCAGAAATAGAATGCAAAATTTCACGAGAAATTTCATGATTAATGCCATGTTAATTGTTTTCTCATCTGAAAGTGTGTTCCTGAGATATTCCTAAATCCTTAATGTGGAAAAAGATCTCTCTCCAGAGGGGTTGGTAGATGCAAGGCAGAGACAAGTTCTCAGTACTACCTCGATATTAGGAAACGTCGAGATCAGTTTTTCAGATTTTAAACATTGTAGAATTTCTCCTAAATTTAGGCTGCCATTGTGACCAATACTAATCAAAAAATATTTATACTGAACACATTTCTGAAGAAAATAATCACCCAGATCGTTTTGATATAATGTCTTTAAGTAGCTGTGTTTTCGTTCCTCGCCAGATAATACAATTTTTTCCAAAAACCCGAACAGATCCATATTCTCCCTTCCATTAAACTGTTTCTTATTTAATTTAGTTGTATCGTCTTGTAGCTTTCTTTTCTTGACTCTTTGGTTATTGATTTGACAATCCTGACACCCAGTAATTCTTCCTCCGTTTTTTCAAAATCATTGAAATTATTTTTTAGACGTTTTATAAATCCAAGTGATAATTCATATAATTTCATAACGTGTTTATGTTTTGTAGCGTTTTACTGGTCTAATAAAAATGTATGAGCATGTGGTTCAAAAATGCTGGTAGAATTTCAGTTTCTAAAGCTTTCATCGTTTTTATCATGTCTCTTGTTTGAACTTGGACCTTAGGGAGTTATGAAGATTCATTGCTCCATTTTTCCAAAGCAGATTTGAAAGCTACATAGTCTTCATACATTACCTTTACTGCACCTGCTCTTGCTGACCATGTTGTCGTCGAAATTTTTTTTGCCAGACAAGTAGCAGTACATCTTTAAAGATTAAATTGCATCCCCCAGTATTTCCCAACGATATGTTGAAGCAGAAAGGAAGGTATAAAACTCGTTAACGAACATAAAAATATAAGTAGCACTCAAGGAGCATTCGGCAGATTAATTTCCTACTAAATTAAGCTAATGTGCAGCGCAAGGAAAATAGAAAGCTAATTCTTATGCTCCTTTATACGTGCTGTTAATCCTGTCCTGGTTATTGATCCGACATTTTGCTTGCATTATCATAAGCTTGCCCTCTGTAATGGTTTATATCTAGATCTAGTTCTCTTGAAGTGTTAAGCCCGAAGCTTTGTGTTCGATCTTGCTTATGAATTTTACTAAACGTTCAACCAATTTAACATTCTGATGAGTGTATCTAATTATGAAAGTCTGGTCTATTCGGGATATATCAGAGGTTGAATCAACATTTATTGCAATATTCTCCTTTTTAAACCCTAGATGAAATCATAGGGTATACTAAGTTTGTCATTCCGTTTGTAAAGCCTAGAAATTATGTTGGTAGAGCAAAATAGATTAGACACCCACGTATATTATTAAATGTTATTTTGACTTTTGCATGTCCGTCTGGCTGTCGTGTGTTTTCACAGAAGTAGTAGATATAATTTCAAAAATGGACAGTTTTATTTAGTTATTCGGAATATAAAATTCTATAAAATCGGTTATAATCATTATTTCTGTCCGATGAACCGTTTTAGAAATACATCCGAAAAACCACTTCAAAAATAATCAAGTAGGTGACCATACGAAAATACATACGGGCAGTCATCTAGGGTATCATAAGAATTGGGCTTAAACCATTTCTAGCTTTTTACTTCTATTTTAGTTTGTATCTTTTGCCTGATCATTTTTCCGATACATGCAATAAATTCTTCACTATAGTTCCTTCTTTGAATTTTTAAAGTCAAGCTGATCTAAATCTTGAATTGAATATGATTTTATAATCTTATCAATAAAACTGTCGCTATCCTTGCTTTCAACCTAAAGCATGCAATTAAACGCAGGGCTGCCAGACCAGTTATTTATTCGTAATTATGTTAAATTAATTTACATTGGATGCTATTTGGCGGTGGTATTATCAGGTGCTCTGATTATTTTTTATTATTTTTAATAATTTTTTACTCTCTATTCGGTTTCACTCCCTTTGACTTTTCGCCCCGGGCGAGCGCCCAATCCCGCCTTATGTTTAATCCGCCCCTGGCAGCGGTGCTCGAGTGAGTCGATATGACAAGTTATTATATATCGCCAATGAGCTTGAAGGCTTTCTTTTGGACATTATCCAATGAACCAATGAACTGTGCGACCAGCCCCAACCCATATATGGGAATCATATTCCATTCTAGGTCTGATATAGGACTTGTAGAGGAGCACTCGATTTGACAGGCTGAAATATTTCTTACACCTTTTCAGAAATCCAAGACATTTCGATGCTTGATGGTTACGTGCAATAGAAAAAGGACCTCTACCATACCTAGCGTGAAGTGACTAATTAAATACGTAAATAAGCAACTATCGGAGAATCGCATCATAGATAAGGGCAAGCGACATCTATAAAGTACGGGCATAAATAGCTTTTGGTTCGGAGAGTCGATGTTTCGTGAACGGAATATTCGGAAAGACGCTAGGAGGTAGTCTTATCTTAGACAGTGTAGTGAATACAGTGCGAAGCGAATAAATAGAAGACAGTGTTGGAATGCGATCAATTGAAGTACAGTATTAGCGATAGTTAAAAGTTGAGTTGATTTGTGATTATTTGTGAATTTATTAAAATTAAACAATGGAATATACTAAAAAAGACTTATGCATTGAATGTGAAATATTTTAAATATCGAACTAAAACCACGCTCATAACAATATGTATACAAATGTATTTTATTTTATTTTTTTATTAATACAACCCCATCCGTTTCATATTCAAATAGCTGTAAAATCTTATCCTTAGATCCCATTAATATTAATTTCAATTCTGTTCGTATATAGGTTGGACTCCACGCTTCATATAAAAATGCCGCCCATCCTTCTTCACAAGGATAAATCATGTTTCCTATGATAATTACCTTTAAGAATTATTTTATGACATCACTTCTATTAAAATATGAAACTCCTCTCGACCGAAGCAATATCTGAAATCTATTTTTTTCTTCAGTTTTTTTGTTTTGTTTTGTTTTGTGGTTAATACAAAACTTTTGTCGATCCGTTCATGTATAGTAAATTGAATCTAAACTTTTGCTGTTGGTTGACCTCAATAAAATCCAAGTTCTACTAAATCATCGTTACCTTAATTGTGAATATATTCATAGAATGGGAGACACGTTGAGGCACGTGCTCTATACTCTCTTGTGCGGTTAATTACTGATGGGAAACATTTTCCTACCATCTAACCATTTACGAAAGGTACCTACCTACCCCAACCAAGAGTAGGAAAAAATTAAAAATTTTTGGGGTATGTTTAGAAAATTATAGTGTGAACTCACAATGATATGGCAGTGACTAAGATCTCTCGAAAGCCTGCAGTTAGCAATTAACAGTGGTAGCCTAGTCACAGAATCGGGTGATTTTCACCCAAAAACTCCCTTCCTGTCAACAGTTGCAAGGGCGGCTTAGAAACGGATAATTTCTTAATAAGGGAATTAATTGGACTGAACAGCAAACTGAAACTGCACACTTTCCAAACAAGAAGGTAAGTATAAGGAAGGGAAACGACTCGGGCACTTTGGAGAAAACGTAGGAGGGTGTGCGACACAATCTTCTGCGATTAAAGCTATTAAAGGGAATCGCTTGATTTCTTTTGTAAATGTTAGGGGTAGTGGTGGCGGTGATGGTGGATGACTTGGATTTTTTTTCACTCGTACTTGACGGAATTTGAAATTCAGTGATTGTGATTTTGATTTGATTGTTTTTTTTTTTTTTAGTTTTGATTGAAACGCCTTCTCATTTCGATGTAAGTGGCATCAGAGAAGGCGGATGTGATAACAATAACAACAATAACGTAACACGAATAAAAACCCTCTGACTATGAAAGTATTCTGCCATGCATATTGTTTTCCTTTTTTTTTTACATGGAAAATTTACTCCTTGAAGTCGGTCATAGTTAACATCATCCCCATCCAAACATACTTAACAAGCTTCTCACCTTTAAAAACGACCTGATGTCCTTTGAAGTGGCTTCCTGTCACTCCGTGAAAATGAAAGGTGAATGAAATTATTAACCAATGGTCAAATAGTGGTCACTTGTCGTTGCAGTCGATCACAAATAGGATAGCATATAGCTTGCACAATATAGCGCTGGACAACGTCATTATCGACGTCCTTACAGCAACAACCCCCAATCAGCGAACAAACAAAGCGCAAAAACTGCTACCTCATTGGAGAGACTATACAGCATCGACGTATGCTGTCATTTAGATTGACAGTCAAGCATCGTGTGTGTAGTCTAATATTTGACTACAATTTAGAGACAAGTACTGAAGACGCCCCTAGTGGTGAGGAATTATTTTTGAAAAGGAACTGTTGTCGCTACTATAAAATCCCAAGACACTGCCATGATAACACCAGTCGTGCTGTAGATTTTTTCTGGATTAGTTAAAATAAAAAAATAAAAAAAATAAATATATATTAAAAAAAACATGTCCGCTATTGTACCACTACCGGAAGTTGAAAATTTCTCTATGATCGCTTGTCAGGTGTGCGGTGATAAATCTTCGGGAAAACATTATGGGGCAATCTGCTGTGATGGTTGCTCTTGCTTTTTTAAGAGAAGTGTCCGAAAAGCAGCGATTTATACATGTATATCTGGAAAAAGGAATTGTCTAGTGGATAAAGCTCGAAGAAATTGGTGTCCATATTGTAGACTGCAACGATGTTTTAGCGCTCAAATGAATGTGGCAGCTGTACAAGAAGAACGTGGTCCAAGAAAACCAAAGAAAATCCATTTAGAGCGGAAGAAAGTAAACAAAATGCGAACCATATCATTTAGATATAATGCAAAACTTTTAAGTAGTGGAATGCATTTTCAAATTCTCGCTCAAGTTTTGGTAACATCTGTGCGACAGGCTAAATCTAATGAGAGTTTTCGTATGATAGAAGGACGTCAACAGGATATAATACTTCTAAATGTATGGAGTGAGTGTTTTATATTGCGTGCATCTCATTGGTCATTAGATATTAGTCCAGTAATTGAGTGTTGTGGGGATGTGCATCTTAAGAACGTATTCCTAGAAGCAAAACTATTACAAGCGGATCATATAGAATTGTCATTTTTGGAAACAATAACGCTTTGTCGGCGAGGTGAGAGGAATTATAATTTTCTTAGGAAATCATTAAAATTTATAATTCTTCTCGACAGAATATGCATTTAACTTGGAATGTTCAAAGCAACTAGAATCTCTTGCGGATAGGGCACTTACCTCATTAGCAAGTTATACATCACAACAATCTGGATGGTATAGATTTGGTCGTCTTTTATTGGGTCTACGTAATTTAGCGTTGAGACGTTACGAAGGAGTCCTACAGAATATGTTTCAAACTCTTGTTAAGGATATTATTCGAAATGATTGAAACACTTTTGTAGTATACTTTTCACATTTATTTTTATTTAGTTGTTTTTTTTGTTTTTTGTTTTTTTATTTTCCGTGAAATGAAATTTATTGTTTAACAAACATAATATTCTAACAAAGTTCAAAAATATACATGTTAACAGAAATAAATTCCTCTGAAGTTGTAAACATTTACTATATAGAGATATATATAGAGAGAGAGAGAAAGATAGAGAGAGAGCTTTACATTTTGTTGTGCGGAATAGCAGCCAACATAAATATCAGTTCAACAACATCTTTTACATAAATAGTGCGATCATGAGAACGGATCCAGTTATCTGTTTGCTTTCTTTTTTTCTTACAATATTGTTTATTATGAGTAAACATTTGAAATTTACTATATTTGTGGGTAGATTTTGTGCTAATTTGAAGGTACATATTCAAAGTTTTCACTTTTATTTAAACACTTAACACATTTTTGGCATTTTTTTTTCTGGGGATCGGATTAACATCGATAATTTATTCTTATTCATGAATATAATAATATTAAACTTAAGTGTGTTTTCTTTCTTTTGTTTTTCTTTCTTTCAATAAATTATATTTGTTGAATTTGCTTTAGTTTTGACGGATTACAAGTATTTTATTTTCCTTTTTTTTTGATTCTTTTATTTTTCTTTTAAATTTTTTATTTTCTTTAATTATAGGTCACAATTTTAAACTTTTAACTTATTTCAATATATTCCTTGCAAATCCATCGAAAATATGGAAAGGATAACGATTGTCTATTTTATTTTATCTTTTTTTATTTATGTATTAATTTCTATACTCTTTTTCTATACATAAATTACTTTACTTTAAAAACATATATTATATATCTATGTATATATACGTATAGTATATAGTAATATCATAAAATTTCTAAAAATCTTTTACTTACTTAAGAACTTTTCTCTGTCGTTTTCGACGATATAATTTTTGAGTGGTTTGAAATAATTTACGCAATTTTTAATAAAATATAATAGAAGCACTAAAAAAAATTTTTGTTAAGATTTATGTTTGTTGTATTTAGGATTATTTAAATTTATAATTTAATATAAGCTGGGCTATAATTGTGTGTAGTATGTGGTGAAAACAAATGTGTTGTTTAGTGGTGGTGGCGTATATACTTGTCTATTATTTTTTTAAATTAATGTCTAAAAAGATACATCAAAATAGCAATTTTGTTATCTATAACTAACCCCTTAAGGAAATATAAAAATATTCAAAAATAACAGAATTAAGATAATAAATACAATTCAAAATAACTTTTAGAAACTAGATAACAAAGCAAATCGGAAGAAATCGAAAAGCAAAGATAATATTAATATCAAGATATCACACCGCACTACAAAAAAAAAAAACAAAACAAGCTGTTATTAAAAGAATTTTTTTAATATGATGTAACTTCTTTAGTTAGCTAATGTTTGACAGGATATACAAAACCCTCATAAAACTCTGATATATTTAACATTCTGCGTCTCGTTTTTCTTTAAGACGATTCGAAATACATATTACTTTTTTATGCTAAAAGTAAGAAGTGAGAATTATTAATGTTGCAGGCAGAGCTGCGCCAGTGTTGTTGAACGCCTGTGTGAAAAACCATTTTAGCAGCATATTTGTTTTTAATAAATAGTTTAAAAGGTACACAAGTAAATTCAAAATATTATTTTATTGCAAGTATGTTATAAACATACATATTATGTTAGTATGAAATGTGGTAGATTAATTAAGTTTTTTTTTGTTTTTATAAAAAATATGAGCAGCACACTTTACACGAATTCATTTATTTCATATTCAACAGAAATTATTAATAAATTAACCAGAATTTTTAATTCGTCATCATCAGCACTCATAATTAATTATTGTACGTACACGGTATGCTATAATATTTTACAGGGTGGTGTGATGCTCCGGGAAATAACGCCCAATGAAATAAGGCCCAAAATTAATAAGTGAAATAAGACCCAAAACATTTGGGTCTTATTTGCTAATGAAATAAGGCCTGAAAACAGATATGAACAAGAGAACAAGCAAATGAAATAAAGCCCAAAATGTTGATAATGATGTGTGTAAGGTAAGAACGCGTCGTGCGGATATGGGACGAGATTTGGAGCGGCGCTTTCTCGCGTCGGGGCGGCGCGTTTTCGCATTGATATTTGATTTAAACTAAGGACGCGTCGAGGGAGCGGACGATTGGGGGGGGGGGGGGTGGGCGGCAACGGGTCCTGCGCGGGACGTGATCTTACTTTACACACATCCTTGGGAAATATTTCCTTAATTTTCTGAAATGATTTTTGGGAATTATTTCACCAGGATCAATTTTGTTTCTTGGGGTTTATTTAATTTACGAATTTTGGATTTTATATCATTATGACATAACGCCCAAACCGATAAGTGAAATAAAACCCAAAAGTGTGAAATAACACCCAAAACTTTTGGAAATTATTTCACTTTTACACGTTGAAATTTATATGGAACTTTTTGGTCTTCTTTCACTTATCACTTTTGGGCGTTATTTCGTTGGGCGTTATTTCCGGGAGCCGGTAGTAGGATATCAAGAAAGAAAAATCTAGAAGAAAGATTCATTTCCCCACTTTACATAGATATAATGTTTTTTTTTACATAACTTCCAAAGATGGAAGGCTTTGCTTATCTGCCTTTAACACCCGAAATACATAACTTATATCAACACAGCTTCGTTCATTCAATAATCCATCTCAACATTTTCTAATGGTATAGTACATGCCGTTTATCTATACCTTACCGTTAGAAAAAGACAAGTTTTTTGATTTACAAAAAAATATGTAAAAGAAAGCTTATATCACAATTCTACATGTCTTGGAAATTTATCTCAAAGTCAGGAATTCGAACAAACGATACCAAAATTGTGAATTAACCAAATTGTGTATTTTTAACGGTAGCTTACAGGTAAATAATGTGTATACCATTTAAAATATGTAAATTGTAGGCTATCAAATATAAACAAAAAGCTGCACTGACTTAGCTTAGGTATTTTGGAAGCTATAGTCATATATGGAAGAGCCTTCCATATTTGGAGGTTATATCACAAATACCATTATATTTCTAGAAGGTATGGGTGGTGACCCTTATTTTAAACAATCTTTTACTTCGATTGATCTACGGTACCACCCTGTGAATGATTATACCATTTGGGCGGGACAGCTTGTGTTATAAGTAGAGCATACCGCAGTTTAACTGAGCATGTCTGAATTCCTTCCAGATGTAAATTTATTTTTCAAATCTCTAAATTTTTATATTTGAGCTTGCCAATTGACAATCCTTAAAAATTTTAGAAGTTTGGGAATCATAAAATGAAAAATGAATCTGAAAATAAATTTGTTAAATTTTATCTCGAGCTCTATTCAGTTCAAATTCTTCATTCTTCAATGAACAAACGGATATTCATCACTCGTTGCTATGCAATACATTGCATTAAACTACATCAGCAATATAAATTTTTAGTGGACTGAAGATAGCTGAAGAGCTCAAACCGGTCAACACTCCGCGGTAAATTAAATTTTATCGAGTAAGTTGGGAAAACAACATTTTTAATTATTATTATTTATAATGGTGCAGCATAGAATCTCCACATAAAAAATTAAAATACATTAAGCGATGACATTCGTGAAGCTTTGGCGGCAAATAATTTAACTATTTTAAGCCAATTAGATTTCTTGAACACATTTGATAGAGTTGATCATGCTGTTTTAGTTAATAAACTTATTAACCAGTCTTACTTCTCTACTCCAGCATTTAAACTTAATTGTAGTTACCTCATAGGCTTGTTGTGATGGTAGAGTTTCTGATTTCCAGCCAGTAGTTATTGGCGTGCCGCAAGGATCTATTATAGGACCCCTACAGTTCACCATCTTCATTAACAAAATTACAGAAGTTATTGTGCATTCTAGATACCGTATGCTGACGATGTTTAGTTATATATTTCTACACATAAGAATCAAATTGATGATTCTGTCGAGTATATGAATGCTGATTTTAGGAACATCTGTAATCGGGCTGTTGAAAACAATCTGACTCTCTGAACACTTCTAAGTCCAGTGTCATAATTATACAGAAAACCGTAATTGATACAGCCAACGGCCCTGTACTCAATATGAACAATGAGATGATTCACTATAATAACGAGGTAAAAGATCTCCGTGTAACATTGATTTGAACTTTGACTAGCTTGCAGTTGACTCGACTTCCAACAGAAGATTAATGCAGCTTTTAAATCTGCAGTTTGTTATCGTTTTGGGCTTCAGCAATATGACCATATTTCTTCTTATGTGAATTCAATCTTTGGTTTCATACTTCGTACATATTTGGACTTTCGCATGTTCCTTTTTCTATGTAACTTAATTCAGTATCGCAAGCCAATTTATTTGTATCCTAACATCAGTTTTTGTCTGAATTTAATTATTCCAAGTTACAGTAATTGGGGTTCTGAGTGCCAATTCCTAATCCAAGCCATCAGACTGTGGAAAACTCTTCTCCTTGAACTCAAGAAGAATAGTAACGATAGTAGTTTTTGTTGGGCTTCCTGCAAGATGCAGATTTATTTACTTTTGATTTTTCTTGTAAATTATTCCCATTCTAAATTGACTTTTATTTTATTTTATTCTTTTTTTCCATTTTACTATTATTATTTTATTTCTTATTATTATAGCATTTGCATATCAATAATTATTTCCTGCGCATAGATACAAGTTTGACAAGACACTTAATTGTGTAGATGACATTTAATAAATGAAATAAAAATTGAAAAAAAAGAACAAGAAACACATCAAAGGCAGAACAGCAAAATAAGGTTCCCCACAATTTTGTAAATTGTATATCTAGACTCCATTAATTTACACACGCACAGTGACTCGTCTAGTTCAAGCTAGCGAGATAAAATCCATTATGCAATTTCTAGGAATTGCTGATGACAGCTAGTAAATAAACCTTTACAGGTATCGAATTCCAAGATCTCAACGACTTCATTACGGTACATTATCAGAGGTGAAAGGTAAGTGATTAGCAAGTTTGATTTGTATTTGCAATTGGTAGCAAAGTGAAGAGTTTTTTTTGTGATGGAATAGTCTATTGAAGGTATATACGCTATTATCGTATACTTATTTACAAACTTTTTACATATTTTTTTGGTTTAGTATGAGTTTGAAAGTCTAGAAAGAAATCCTCATAATTTTCAATAATTCTAAGCTTGTCGCACCTTTTTTTACCCGAATGTACTCCTCTTGATATTTCTATACGTTATAACTACAACATTCAGGTATAGACTCATACATAGTTCAGACCCCGAAAAGTCCTGCAAATAAAATGATTTTCTTTTGTTTCAAAACGAGTAATAACTATGACGAATTTAACAAAAGTGAGAGAACCGTTTCATTTTGGATTAAAAGCGTGAAAAACACAATATCGCCGATGTTTCCGACGAATATTTGAAAAAACTCAAGTTGATAATTTCAAGTATATCTTCGAAGTTCAGTGTAAAATGGACTTCATTTAAGTCTAGCAAAGTAGTGTTTTTAAACAAACACAAAGATTGGTTAGATGGCCCCGATGTATGTGTAATCCAGCACTGCCCTTCAACATCAGTGGGCAGACCCAAAAATCCTTTGATGACTTATCAATGCAAACGAAGAGACGTAGAGTAAAAGATCTCTTAGCAATTGGAAGTGGTAGAGAGTTGACTACAGCTGCGGAATTGGCTACGCAGAAAGAAAGGCACCGAAATGTCATCAGAGAAGTTGGTGAAAATCAAAAAAAAAGGATATTAAGTGTTTTGACCAAAGTTAGCACTTAACTCCGGACTCGACTACTATCTCATATAAGTAAATCCAAAGCTTCTTGTTGTCCTTGTGACTAACAGATTTGTGTAATTGAATCTCGAGCTGAAACTAGTCTTCAGGCTATTTCGAATAAAACGGCTGAACGTCATTTACGGTGGGAAGCAAATGGGGTTGTGATAATAGCTAGATAGATAGATGATATATAAGGGGAGCTTTGAGAACACCAGCGCTACAGACGGATTTCTGTTCTCATACTTATTTGTACCCTTGAGAATGTTTGGCGGTGAAAATGTGATCTGGCAAAATCCAAGACCTTCCTAAACCTTATATTGCAGTCAAAATTATTTTCGCCAAGGAGACGTATGAGTTTACGAAAGAAGGAACGACTAAAGTATTAGAGGAAGAAAGTCATCTTCTTCCAACAATATGTAACGTTGATGGAACTCAAATCTCTGTAATACACAAGTTTTTGTTGACGATGACTAATAATAGAGTATGTAACCCTTTAATGGACACACGCCCAATACAAAAGTGTTTGATTTGCGGTGCTACTCCGTCAACAATGAACAAGTAATCGCGGAACTTTCCCAGCAAAGATGACGAAGAGCTCTTTGGATTTAGATTATCTACTTCACATGCATAAATCCGTAGTTTTGAACGTACACTTTACATAAGCTATCGTTTAGATATAAAAAAGTTACAAGTTAGAGAAGACAACCATAAAACTATTATGAAGCAACGCTCACAAGAGATCCATAAGGAATTCAAAGATCACATGGATCTTATAGTAGATGAACCACAACCTGAGTATGATAATTTGAATGATAGAAACAGAGCACGCAGATTTTTTCTAATTCTGAATTAAGCAACGAAATTACAGGATTGACACACCAGAAAGCGGTCACGAATTGCCATGAATACAGATCTTTTGAGGGTGCTCTTGATTACATCAGATCCTGTAATTAACACATCTAGAGAAATGTTGCAAAAAAAAAAAAAACAATTACTACTTTGTCAGCGGAGGCACTTTTGATTCGATTGTTCCACCTTCCATACCATCCAGGACATAACTCCATTACGAAATTAATGGGGAGGTTTATTTGTCGTCAGACTCTATCGAATGGGAGAGTAATGGTGCGCAATCATCTCATGACGATCATTAAAAATTGTTGTAATTGTACTGTATTATCACCTAGATATAGTTTTCACTCTATATAGCATTTTAGTTATTTAACATTATTATTGTACACATCAATTGTAATTCTCTAGTAATTTTTGTGTTGTTTTTGTTTAGTTTTATTCAATTGTGTAAATATAAAATTGTAAATTCCTAGGTAGGGGAAGATTGGCACCCTTCATACACGGGCACGAACACACAGTAGGCATTACTTAAAAACCATGCGGAATAGAAATGCCCTCTATCAGTGTGTACATAGTTCTCATGGTCCGGGTCCGGCACGCACCGGACGTAATTTGACGACAAGTGCAGGAGCAAGACCAAACTTGTTTCGGCAGTGCTTGGCTAATTTTATTTACGTTCTTTGCTGGTCTTTAAAATCATCTTACATGCTCGTTACCAACAGAAATTTGTGTTTTTGAGTACCTAAGTGTCAATTGTAAATAATATTTTGTAATAGTCAGTGTAAAAGATTTTTTTTTATATACATATGACATATAATTTGTAAGATTGGGGTGGATTCGTTACAAATTATGGGGCAGATTCGTACATGTACGAATGAGCCCCGTAAATATATGAAATTAATTGTTGTTACTTTTCAGAAACATGGTGCGAAAATATAAGAAGAAGGAGTTAAGAAGCGGTGAAGTGGATGAAGAGGTAATGTCCTCAGTTATAAAATAAGTACTTGAGGGGAAGAAATCTTATAGAAAAACTGCAAATAAATATTGTATTAAGCCATCAACCTTGCAAAGTCACATTAAGAAAATTCGAGGTGTAACTTCTCGTGTAGACGAATCTCATCGTAGATTCAGCTCTAAATATATGTCTAGTCAGGTATTTTCAGGTGAGGAAGAGAGTGTTTTGAATAAGTACATTGCGTATTGTTGTAGGATGCATTACAATTACAATAATGCAAGTTAGTAAGCATACGTATGAGTTTGCAAGAAAGAAAAATGTAAAATACCAATAAAAATGAGATGATAATGATATCGCCGGTATCGATTGGATGCATGGTTTTCGAAAACGTAATCCTAACCTAAGTTTACGGAAATCTGAGAGCACTAGTGCTGCCAGGTCATTTGCTTTTAATACGACTGCTGTTTCTGAGTTCTATGAAAACCTTGAGACGCTGTACGGTCGATATAAGTTTTCTGCAGATCGAATTTTCAATTTCGATGAATCTGAGATATCGACAGTGCTAAGCACTCCAAAAATCCTAGGAGAAGAAACTCAAAAACAAGTTGGCCAAATTGTTTCTGCCGAAGGAGGGAAATTCGTTACATTTGGTGGAATTATATCTGCCAGTGAAACATAATTCCACCATTATTTGTGTTTTCCCGAGTTTTTGACAAAAATCACTTCTTGGATGGTGCTCCCGAAGGCAGTATGAGAGTTGCTAATATAAGTGACTGGATTAATTCTCATATTTTCTTAGATATCCTTAAACACATACATACCTACAAAAATTGACATTTTGCTCCAAAGACAACTCTATTTTATTATTGTGTGACAATCATGAAAGTCATGTGACATTAGAAGCCATCAACTATAGCCACGAAAATAGTATTCTTTATCTGTCATTTCCACCACACATGTCACATCGCTTCCATTCCTTAGAAGTTGGGGTATTTGGCCCATTTAAGTAAATTTAATGACTGGCATCTCTCCAATCCGGGTAAAACTGTAAGCATCTATAATATTCCGAAAATAGCTAAAATACCACATTTTGAAACATTTACACCAAAAAATATTGTAAGTGGATTCACAAAGCCAGGAATATGGCTTTTAACAAACTGGCTTTCAG
Source organism: Dioctria linearis (assembly GCA_963930735.1). Lineage (NCBI taxonomy): Eukaryota > Metazoa > Arthropoda > Insecta > Diptera > Asilidae > Dioctria > Dioctria linearis. Next base: position 65,142,361 of record OZ005741.1, read on the forward strand.
AAGATGAAGATAAGTTTGCTCCAGCACAGGTTTTCCAATCTCCTGAGTTTCAATCCGGTACCGCAGAGAGCAATATTTCTGTGGGCCAAATTATAGAAGAAATTACAACAGAAATTTCTATACAATCTCAGTGCAATTTATCTCCACCTGTTTCTCCATCATTTAATGATCCTGCATCCTTAGGAGCAACCAGTGCTAAAACTCCAATAATTTAAAAGCATCTACATCTAAAGAAATAATAACACCAGAAATAGTTCATCCATATCCGAAGATTGGAAGAAAAATACAAACTCAGAAAGTGAGGAAAGTCAAGAATCTACACAGACACTCCTAAAGAAATAAAGACTTGAAGAATTGCGAAAAAGCAAAGAAATTAATAGAATGAAAGGAGGCTCAAAGCTAAAGAAACTAAGCGTGCTTTGAGTCTTTTCAATGAATCAGGTTTCAAAAGACCAAAGAAATGTCCAAAGATGACAGAGACAGGACCGAAAGGCCGAGTAAAATTATTAATTTCAGATTCCGACAACTTTGAAGAGAATGAAAAGGGAAACAAAATAAAAATTGACATTACTCCTGACAATATAAAGGATAACACTTTTATATTAGTAAAATTTGAAAAAAAAAACGAGACAAAACCAGCTTGTGTTTGTCTTTCCGAATATTATCGATGAAACGATGGTTTTGATACTGCCAAATCCTATATCATCTACGACAGCTAGGACATCTAATATGCTCAATTTTTTAGTAGATCTAACTTCGTATAATGCACAATAACAATTCCTCGACCTAAGTCAAGTTTTGATCTCATGTTGACTAAATTAGGATAAGACAATACTTTTCAAGCCATTAAGATTCTATTTTTTTTTTGTTAAATTTTATTGATCACGAAGAAGACAATATTTTGATTTGTTTTTTTATAATGAATAAATGTGTGGTGCTATAGCTATTATGTTTGAAACATATGACCGGAACGAAGAGCCCCCATAGTGGGGCACATTTATACATTCTCCATCTTTTAAAAAAAATTACTCTAGGCAGATTTCAGAAAGTTTTAACAACTTATATATTTAAGCTAATTACATTTACTATTACCAAAATTAAAATTCAATACTATTAAGAAATTTATCAAAAGAAAAAAAAAACAAAAACTGTACGAAGCGTACCGATCTTCCCCTACTTGATAAATACTGAAACATTTATAAAAATTTTGCAAATTCTTTATATTTCAATGCTCTAAAGCGTCTTTAAGAACTATAAGTTCAATGTCGGAGTGTTGGAGAAACGGGAAGATCAATTTGACTGCAATTTAAGTGGTTTTTACAGGTGAGGAGTACGCCACCACCTCGAGCTACAGACTCAGTATGTCTAGTATCTCTTAAAAAAAAAATTATACGAATTGTCAAAGATTTCAGCATCGCGAAGGTCTTGATACAGCTAAGTTTCAGTGAAAGCAATTATATCGAATCAAGTCGCAGCAGAGGCTTTGAGGATTAGTGTAGTTTTTATACGAATCCCCCGCTTACATTTGATAGGAAATGGAGAGCAATTTGAGTTTTTTCGAATATCGCTTATTTTGGATGCATTTCTAGGTTGGCGCCTAGTAAACGTGCCAGAGGGCCAAAATCTGGGATCCAATAATTTGTCTCGTACATTTTCTGAGACAGTTCAAACAAAGGAAGCAACCGGTTTAGAACTTTTACTAATCTTACGGCAAGTAATACCATGAGCTGCGATATTTTTAGACATAGTTCAATATGTCCTCACACAATGTTTCTAGAGAGAAACGGGAGCGAAAACATTGGAGGGTTTTGTTTTGTCACAAGAAGTAGCAGCGGCCAGGTGCATATTAGATCGCTTCCTCCGGCGCGGCTGTTGATTGCCACGAGGAAGGCTGCTGAGTAGGTGGCACATTTGTTGACAGCGAAGAAACATCAGTAAAAGGCATATGCCCATTCACAGGAGGCCTCACGTCAGGAGAAGAAGAGACGTTCAAGTTTCCAAACTTAATGTCCGAGGCGATATCGCCAATAACCACGGAGCTTAGCTATAGAAGCAGACCAACCCGCAAGATCATTCTTGACCAGCCGGATATTGCGCTGAATATCTTTAAGGATTCGGTCGGCACCAGGTAGTGAAAGAGGTGCGTTACAATTGTTCGGCGGGGCGCGAAGATTATCAACAGTGGACGCCCGACATTCGAGACGAGTAGAGAGAGCATGCAACTTATCAAGTCAGAGGGATGATTTTGAGCTGAGCTCCTCTGAAAAATTAAGAAGCTTGTCGAGTTTTGAATTGAACGTATTAAGGTCTTCGGAGAAAGCATTTAGGTAATCTTTGACTGTGTTTTATGAGAATAGTTTTGTAAAGTAAGAACTTCAGATCAATAAATTCTTAGTTGTAAAATAAAAATTTGAACAAATTTTTCCCATGTATATCACACATCGTTGTACATATTTGCAAAAAAAAAAAAAAACAAAAAGACCACGAATAAATGTTTGATGTATGATTCGGAAGAATCATAAAGTGAAGATGAAGTTTCAAGTACTTCGATCAATCTGCAATCTATAAATGAAGATACCGGAAGTAACAATATTTGGACATAAGTGGAAAAGGATCCTCCAGTTTTGGAATTTCATAAAAAGGACTAAGGCTTGAATCTTCCGGCAAAATTAAGAAATCCAGGCGAACTAATTGACGTATTTATTTCTGATGAATTTATCGATATGTTGGTTTAACAAACTAATCAGTATGCTGCAGAAATAATAGGGCAAAAACGGATATTGAGGAAATCATTCAGGTTTTATAATTGGAAAGTCACGAATCGCCTAGAAAAAACTGCGCATTGATTCTTCACATGGGGCCCATAAATTTATCTACCATCCAACATTATTAGAATAAACACCATTTTTATTATTTGCCATTTTATGCAATCATATGAACTGTGTGAATCGCCTGATACAAATACGAATACAAGTTTATTGTGGCAAATCACACTACTTCGGTTGTGCTATCTCTTATGAATGGTTTCCTAAATATTTACCATGTTTTGTATATGGGCAATTTCTACAACTCCGTTTCGCTGGCAAAAGAGTTAACATTGCGCTCGACATATATTTGTGGAATTTTACGATTCAAATGTCAATCAGAACGAATTGGTCCAGAAAAATCTGAAGAACGGCTAGTTCAACTGGAAGCGATCCGAATCGATCGTTATTTGTAAGTGGAGAGATAAAAGAGACATTGAGGTTGCTAACCAAAATAGAGAAGTCTCCATCAAACCCGACATTGTAAGGGATTACACAAAAGGTATGGCAGTTATAGATCGTTCCGTTCAAATACTGTCCTACTATAATGCTATCAGAAAAACTCTTCGTTGGTATATAGCCGTCAACATTATGAAAATGGCTGTGCATAATGCATACAAGATAACGTAGAAAATAAAACATCTTTTCAATTTAGACAAGATGTTATACAACATTTGCTAAACGAAAGCCAAGATACAGTCATTCAATCGTAGCCATCTACGTCAGTCATACCCCAGGAACAAAAAACCCCAAAACATAAAAATCGAACAATTTAATTTGTAGTATTTTTTTTTGTGTCCACAAAAGATTTGCTAATTCAAAAGCTTGTATGTTATAATGAGTGGACTCGTCCTTAGCAGCGAATAATTTAAAACCTTATACGTATATGTAAATTTTAAAGCTCTATCAATCCTCCTTCGCAATAAGCACCATTAGCCTTTACAGACATTTCCCATCATTTCGTCAGGTTAAGAAAACATTTTTGGAATTCCGATGCTTGGACAGATATGAGTTCGGTGCTTGTGTGCCGTATGGATCTCCCCTATAGTGTATTGAACCTGTTACCTTTCATGACCCTTGTGATTCTATTGAACAAAAAGAAATCACAGGGCGATAAATCTGGCGAATAATAGGGTCGTGGCATCACTGTGACCCGCTTTTTGGGCAGGAATTGGTTTAGCGATATTACCGTATGTGGCGGAACATAGTCGTGAAGCAGAAGGAACTCTTTTGATTAACACAAATCTGACCATTTCTTCCTCACCTTTTGGAACAAATGTTCAAGAACATCTCTGTAGAAATACTGATTAACAGTTTGCCCGTCTGGAATGAATTTGGCATCAAAAAAATTGATTAGCATGGTCTTAATCTTGGACTTTGACATCTTAGCAATCTTCTTGACAGGTGACTCTGGACTGCGCCACTCTAGGTTCTGTCTTTTAATCTCAGATTCATATCCAAACACACAGGTTCATCCCCTGTGATTATTTTTTCAATGCATATTTCATATTGTCGATAAAGAGCATGTGCATCTTCATAAAATGCATTATAATTTTTTATTCAGCTTGATTAAAATCAATTATTACATGATCCAGGAAAGCAGTCGGCGCGTTCATAGCTCCTTAATGTCTGTCCCAAGACAGAAAATATACTATACTGGTGATATGCGTGCAGCTCCCGACAGTGCGACGGGATTAAACATCTCTCCAAAACTGAGGACTTTGGGCACTAGCCTTGAACAATTCTTTGTTTTGTTCAAATCCAAGGTCAAAATTTGGTGTATAGTATCTTTGCCAACCGACAAAGACTCAGCGATTATTCTGACACTAAGTCTCCTATCAGTTTATACCATTTTGCGAACTTTGTCAGCCACGAATTAAAGTGTAGACTGAAATTGGACGTCCTGGACGAGGAAGATTTTTATATTGATTTCTTCCTGCCTGAAGTAAAGCAAACCACCTAAGCAATTGGCAAAAATTTGATATTAGCTCTTGGTTCTTTTCTGTCCTCTCCTGTAATGTTGGCCATGTTCATTTTTCTTTACCTGACAACAAACCCCGTATTTTGATAAAGAAATTAAGATATTTTAATAAAATTAATACCATTTAAAATGTGGATGTCTAAAGAATATAATAATGATAAAAATTTTGGTCAAATTCTTTAAAATATTTAGTTATGAAGTCACTACTCATCAGACACTCCTTGCAGTTAAGGTCACGATTGAACCAATCATAACACTAAGACTTCATCAATTGATGTTCTGTACGTATCCCTCCCAATCCAAATTTTCACATCCACATTTTTTATATTCATCCTGGATATGTGACGAAGAAATGTAATCATACAACTCCCAATTTTAAAAATATTGTTAAAATTTGTGATTGCAATAAATTCAGTATAGAGAGAGGAAAGTCTTTCTGATTTAATTTACTTAATTATTTATTTAAGGGTATTAGCACTGAAATTTCCAAAAACAATTAAAAGTTAGTACTCATAGAGAAACCAGTTTCATTTCATCACGTGAACGGTGACCTAATGTGAACCGGTTTCCAATGCAGGCTCTACACACTTTTCAGCATTCAGGTTTCCCTACTTTTTCTCTTAAAATAGCGTAGTATGCTTGCAATATACACAAACAATCAAAATAACCGAAAAAACAATTTTGTCCCGCTAGCTTGTACTAGACCAAACACTGTGCTATTGTGCGTTTTACTTTTATTATTCAGAATAAATTCTTATGTGATTCAGTCAATTTTTATTCGCATACAAACTTAACTCGCGCACGACATATTCATTATATATATTTGTTTTTGATTTTGCAGTTATAGATTTTCATATTGGCAATTTAGATTTGATTTTTTATTTTATTTCGCCTAAAAATATTTTCCTCATGTAAGTCATTTAAAATCGAAGGAAGTATTATTTTAACAAGCATGTTCCATGAAATTTTCCCAAAAAAAATTTTAGATTAGTATTTGCGTACTTTGTTCCTATCCTAGGTGTTCTCATTACTTCCATCTAATTACATATTACACTACTCTCAACATTTTTGATACCAATCACGCTCAAAATTACTGGAAGACCATTATGGCGATTAAGAATTTATCATTAATCACTTTATGAAAAGTAAGCATCATTTAACCTAAATGACTTATGACTACTTTGAGTGAGTGACATCTATGAGTGAAAACTTTTGTTTTATGTCTCTGAAGGTATTTTCTGGGAGTTTAGCCATTTCATTGCTTTAATTTATACCATTTGTAATAAAAATAAAAAACCTGAATGCATGCTTCTCTGCTAGCTAATATAATTCGAAATAAAATCTTTAAATAAACGAATACAAATCAATGTGCACGAAAGTAATATAAAATATCTCAAAATCTCAAAATTTGTTTACTGAACTTCTAACATAAATTAAAAAGTAAAACTTTCAAGCCACTCTTTTACTACTGGACGAAAACATTCCTTCATTGATCTAAGAAAATTCAGTCAGCTAAACAGGTACAACATCAGAATTTGATGTGATCTCAAAACTATTTTACTTCATTTTTCTTTCTGTCCGAAGATAACCGAAGTGAAATTCTGATAATATTCTTAAAATTTAATCCTCTTAATGAAGAGGGGATGACATAGATTAAACTACGCCTTAAATTGTTTCCTATCTAAACATTAAAGCTTCAACATTAAGTTTGATTTCTTGCGAGCGTACATTATTTGCTTGCCTTGGGGAATTTCCCAATCCTGATCCTGAACTTGTTGTACCAATCGGTGGACTTCGATTAAGACTACTCTCTAAACTGCTATGATGCAGAGATGAGGCTGGCGACAATGGAATCTCTTCAATTTTTTCCAAATCTTGAGCTATCGATGATGAATTCTGTTTATGTAAACGAGGCAATTGGCATTTTGGACTGCAACGAGTCTCTTGAAGAACTGGAATATCTAAAGTTTGTTTATTTTGTTGCACCTGACCAATTATTTGTTGCTGTTGTGATCCATCATCTTTGTCTAAACTGAATTGTCTGCGTAGCAATCGTGTTGAACCTGGTGGCTTATTGTCAAGTTTATTAATTCCATATACATATTTTCCATCTGAAAATTGTGAAAGATTGTTCTCACTAGGACTTAAGCACTTATAGTGATTATAGGGCGAGCTGAGATCAATCATTTCTTCAATTTTCTTATATAATCGAGACGAAGAACCACCTGTTGAAGTAGGATTAAGACGATTAAAATTCGCAGGATTAAGAAGGCCTTCTGGTGATAATTCTGACAGCTTTCGCTGTTGTGGACTAGCACCAGGAGTTTTTATTGGAAATTCGGTGATTAGATTAAGACTAGGACTTAAATTGCTAGAACTAGAGTCTAAAGAATAGGAATTTGGAAGAACGGAAGATGGTTCAACGTTAGATGGAGGTGTAATTTCCACTTTAACTTCAACCGATTCACCAGCGAACGATGAAGATTGACTAGAGGAAGGATTTGTACTACAATTCCGTGATTTATTTGACGCAGCTTTTAAGATAATCGAATTCCGAATGAGTGATTCATCCAATCTAATTAAAAAAAAACAAAAAAAAAAAACAAAAAGTAAATTTATTGCATAATTATTGTTTATCGTATTACAAAACATTTAGAATAGAATTTGACTTACCCATGAGCTTCACTAAAATTTTAAGAAAATAATGAAAGTTGAAAAATAATTCTGTAGATAATTTATAGAATAACCATGGTTTGTTCTTACCCTATTGCTGGAGGATTTGGAAGAAGCTTATCGAATCCTTTTTTCCCTAAAAGCCAATATGTGTTCATTTTACCCTTCCCTTTTATTTCAATCGGTCCTCTAGATTCAATGTGATAACCACCAGCATTTTCTAAACGTTCTCGAGTTACGTAAGACATATGAATTCTCCATGATGATCCTAGAAAATATGGAGTGTTTCAGAAATTTCGAAATGTGTAACTAATTTATTAATTAAATTAAAATTTTAAAGCTACACCCTATAATTAATACATACCAGTCGATTCCATTCTAGAAGCGGTATTAACAGTATCCCCAAAAAGGCAATACCTGGGCATTGTAAGACCAACTACCCCAGCACAACAAGGTCCTGTATGAAGACCAATCCGTAATTGAAGTGGTACACCTGGCAAATGTTTCACTTTAAATCTGCCACTTTGATGGAGCAAATCTAAAGCCATTGTAGCAATTTGCTCTGCATGATCAGGTATTCTAACAGGAAGACCGCTTACCACCATATATGCATCTCCTATAGTCTCCACCTTGAATTTATATTAGTTGTAGTGATCCACTGTTAGTTTATCTTCTACTTACTTTATACACATTATAAGCGTTTATGGTTGCATCAAAAATAGTATAAAGATCATTCAGTAAATCCACTACTTGCACTGGACTACAATGTGCAGCAATCGTTGTAAAACCAACGATATCACTGAAATATATAGTTACATCCGAGAATTCCTCAGGATCCACAGCCAAACCCATTTTTAACTTCTCAGCTACAGAACTAAATGTTTTCATTTATTGATATAACTGTAAGTATATAGACATGTGGTTGCTAGAAATTATATAATTGTTACCTAGGAAGCATCCTATTCAGGAGTTGTTCAGTCTTTTTTCTTTCGATATCTAACTGTTCAGTTCGTTCTCTTATCAGCTCTTCTAAGTTATTGGAGTATTTCTCCAACATTTGAAACATTGTGTCCACAAAATTAACCTTACGTCCATGGTTAAGTAATTTAAAGCGTTCATAGACCCTGAAAGAAATTTCCATTTTTGAAATCAACAGTTTAATTAAAATACGAAAAAATAAATAAAAGATTCATACGAATTAAAGTCCGGTCTCATATCTGGCATCTCTGCCCAACACTGTCGCATAATATTAATAGCTTCTGGAGGAGCAGCTCCTTTTGAAACTGATGGTCTTATTAGTGGTGGAGGTTTCTTAATTTTTGCAATTATTTCCTCTGGTGACAGGGATAGCATACAGTAGGGCTCACCACGTACTACGACCTCTTGCATTATAATACCAAATGAATAAACATCACCCAATTGAGTTCCACACTTATATTGACCTTTTGAATTTCTCAAGATTTCTGGTGCGGTCCATAGAAGTTCTTTTGAATTTTTCGATGGGAAACATAAACCTTGCGATTCATAAAATGTTGGTAATCCATAATCGGTTATTTTAAGTACCCATCTAGCATCTACGACACAATTTCTTGAACTCAGTGCACCATGTACTCGAACAGGTGTTGAATGGAGATATCTCATGCCACGGACAAGATCTGTTAATAAACTTAAACGAAATGACCAATCTAATTTGATTTCGTCCATTATCAGAACATCTTGGAGGGATCCACGTGAACAGTAATCGAAGACTACAGCGGTTCGATTTGGATCACTTAGCCAACCTGAAATGAAATTTTTATTAAAGAATTCTGATTTATGGAAAAGTATAGTGAAATATTTTTTAAAGCTTAAGGTTTTCCCATTTTCAATTTTGTTGTAGTTCAAGGGACTAATTCTGGAAGGTTGTATGAGTTTAGGTGCTATATATATGGTTAAGATATAAGTGCAATCAGAGTTAATACTTAAGTAAAAAAAGATTTAAGTACTACTTAAAGTACATTTCGTTACTTAAGACTTATTAGTCAATACTTTTGAAATGCCGTACTTAGTACTTGAAATATAAGTACATGCTTCTATTTATTGTACTTAAGACTTAGTTTTGTACTTAAGTACCAGCATTTCTGAGTCTATTAAGTACCTACAAATATCTAACTCTTCGTTGAAAAGCAAACGCAATCTCAAGGGCAACTCCTTTTTTTGTTGTATTGTAAGGCACACAAAGAACTGTTAAAGCATATACCACACTCGTGCGTAAAGGAAGAACCGTGGACAAACTAATAGCATACAAACAAGATTGGGCAAAAAGAACAAAAACCAGAAACGTCTGGCTCAAATATAAAATCGACGATGCCTCGACTTGATGACATAACCAAGGGTAAGCAAACAATGCCTTGCTCGAATATCAAATCAACGATGCCATGACCAGATGTAGGGAAGGCCTCAATCTTTTCTTAGAAATGTACTCAAAATTTTTTCCTTACAAATTCTATGCATTATTGGAGACGACAATCGGTATATGGGAGGATCTCTAATAGTTTATATGCATGTAGCAATGAGAAGTGAAAGTTTTACTCTACGTGCAGCGTCAAAAACTATAAAAAACTATAAATATTAGCCACTGATTACTATACTTATAATTGTTTCCAGAAGGTATTTATTTATTAATATCTATTAACAGAGCTCGATAAACTTCATTATATTACTGCCAATGTACAAAGATTCTGAAAAAGTGCTTTAAAAAGTACTTCAAAAATTACTCAGTCCTTTTTATAGACTTTGTACTTAGTTACAAGTACTTTCCATACATGCGATACTTGTTCTTACGCTAAAGTACTCAGGCCTTCGGTACTTGTACTTAAGTACTTTTTCTTTGGTACTTGCCCAGTTCTGAGTGCAATAATGGATCAAGTGTCCGGTACTTAAGAGGAGTCAGTTCCAACATTTGCAAGTTTCATACATTTTTCAATGCGAATTTCAGGCAAACTATTTGTAGTGAAATAATGATTATTAGCTTAAATCAAAAATACCGGAGAGGTCTAATGAATAAAGTCGAGCAAATAAATAAAAAATGTATTGGAATGGATATATTAGCTCGGGAACTTCAATAAATGGTAAAAATGGAAGTTTTTTAAATCAAATTCCTGTAGCAGGTAATCTAATTTCTTTAGATTGTGAGTATTTTAGAAAGGAAAAGTCTATATCTAGTGAATAACGTCGAGTTTTTTTCATTTTTAGTTGCGTTATATTTTTCATAAAAAAATATGGCAACAGTGAACGAACCTTTCCAGTTAGTAATAGTATTTAAAAAAACATAGTATTATTTACTATTGTAATTGGGAATCTGTAAAGCCATTTTGAAGCCAGAAGCCTTGTTTATCTCTCCCAAAAATAATGCTGGTGCTCGGCCTCGATTTGACGATATAAAAGTGACCGTATGCACAAAGAAAAACAATATTCTATTTGTCTTCTTCAACTAGTAACTCTCCAATTGAATTGAAACTAACCCACGTTTAGCCTGTTCCCAAAAAGGAGAGAATAGCGATTTCCAAATTATCGACCTATTGCAATCACTTCGATTCTTTCGAATGTTTTTAAATCTGTCATTAACTTCAAATTGATGAAGTATCCAGAAATCATTCAGCTCATCAATTATCGCCAATATTGCATCCGGACTAGACGCTCATCAAAAGACTTTTCTTGCGGGACGTTGGAACCATAGAGCTCACAATGTTAACCTATAGATATTTCAAAGACGTATTATGGCATCCTGACATCAAAAAAAAAAAAAAACAAAAATGAAAGTTTCATATTTGATCGCCTAAGACTGGTTGTATTAGATGGCGTTATATTTGATGGAGAATAGATGAATTTTAAGATTTCTTTTTTTATATATATTTGAACCTGTTATCTCTCCGTCTAACTTTTTAATTTTCATTAGTGATCTGCTTTTCCTTACTTTCAATCCCTATTCATAGTGTCGCTGATGACAGTACCCTTGAATTCGCTTACTCCTTACGGATTTCAGAGTGAATGCTGATTAGGACTAAGCTAATCGCGTTGAATTCAATGCATCTGAGACTGCAAGCTATCTCGTCTCTTTAAAACAAGATCATAATTTGACCACAACCGTTTTAGAGCCTTAGAGCTCATTGGTGATGTTGCAATAACTTGTTATGTCAACTCGCACGAGCACCGCCGTAAAGTCGAATACTTTTCACTTGTTTATCGCCACATGTTTTGGTCAATGTTCTTATTTAGTATCTAGTCTGATCTCTTGTAAATTAATTCCTGCACGAAATACTTGCGGTGTAAGTCACGCTCAACATTTCACCCTTCAAAATACTATCGGCTGAACAGTAAAATTACGTGATGATTTTACAATTTGCTAGGGTTCAAGAGTGACATATATCAGCACTTCCGGCACTCTTCTTTACTCTTTCCCTTGCATAGCTCCTTCCTGCCAGGCTGTGAGCTGAGCTCCTGAGCGTAGCTAAATAATATAAAAAAAATAAATATAATATGGGACCCCTAAATAAATAATACTAATATTTAAAAAAAAATACTCTTGCCGTATTTTAGTGCCCTTAGTGTTCTTAGTGCGTTACTTCATGTAAACGCTGAGTTTAAAAATTCATATCTCCAAAACAAAGCCAAACACCATTACAATTTGCTGCACATTGATATACAAGATTTCTAGCTTAAAAAATATAAATGCAAAAAAAAAACTGCTAGAAGTCCGCAATAGTTAATAGTTTTATTTTTTTGAAAAAAAAAATACTAATATTAACAAATTTTTTTTTTCGTTTGGTGCTGCTATATTATTTTATGAAAAATGTAAAGTATTAGGCTTTATTTGACGTTTGAATCAGAAAAATCGGTTGAACTGTTCTCGAGATATAATTTTTTTGAAAATGTCGTAACACCGTAAAATCATGCAATTTGTAGGGGGTGGTACGGGAAAACAAAAAATACCGGTGAGTTATTTTTGCATTTCATAGAAACTGTGAAAGTTTCATCCAAATCAGAGATATAAAGTACTCCGCATTTTTATCAGCAGTCGAACAAAATTGTCCAGCACTCAAACGGTACTTGACATTTTATCAACCGTTATGTGAAACAGTTAAGTTAAAAATATTATTTATAAATGTTATATTATCAATAAGCAAAAATCAAATAAACCGAATCACACTTGTTGTGTTCACAACCAACTATAATGAACTCCAGATTTATACTAGCAAACAAGAGCGCGATCGCGATATCATTTCTTTAGATTGTGACTAGTTCAGACAGATATAGCCTAGATCTAGAAAATAACGTCGAGTTTTTTCATAGTTATTTGCGTTTTATTTTAATTATTTGGCTCTAATAGCACTTCTTTTTCTCCCGATATTTCACCAATGAGAAATTGTAATATTACGTTGGGAGTTGTTGAAATACACAGCCAAATGGCACAAAAATTTAGGAGAGTTAATTCTCGTTAAAAACTTTCAATTTATTTCAACTGCAAATATTCATTTTTGAGGCCATTCCCTTTAACTTGTACACGAATTTGTCTGTCTATTTATTTATATATTTCTTTTTTACTATTTTCGACAATCTCGTCGACCCACTTTTCGTTATCACAGCAAGCTGAAATTTGGCACACAGGTTCATGTCGCAAGACTATTAAATCCATCAAAATTTGAATCGGAAATTTCCATGGAAAACCCGAAAAATCGGCAAAAATCATTTGAAAATTTGGTACAAATTTGATTAGTGATAAATCCGTTTCAGGAAAAATGCAGAGATTTCCGATTTTTCCGAAAATATTTTCCGGAATTTTCCGACTTTTCCGGAACATTTTCCAGTAAAAAAGTTTTCTAAATTATGCTGGATCACGTTCCCTATCAACTGGAATCATTACTTTCTCTCCGACAATGGTGAAAACTTGCAGAAAAAAAACGAGGAAAATTCATTTAAAACGCTTTTCCGGAGTTTTTCAGACCAAGGAAGCGTTTGAGCGTTTTGCAACCTAAGACAAAGTTGTAGAGCGAAATGAGTTGCATAAAGTTGCTTTTATGGAAAACTCCGAGGAAGTCCCGGAAAAGCGGGAAAATAATAGGAAAAATTTTCATCGATATAATTAGTGATAAATCTGTTTCCGGAAAAATGCAGAATTTCCAATTTTTCTGAAAAATTTTCCGAAAATTTCCGGAATTTTCCGACTTTTCCGGAAAATTTTCCGACAAAAAAGTTTTATAAGCTATGCGGAATCATTTTTTTCCGTCGTACTGGCATCAGTACTTTCGCTTCAACAATCATGAAAACTTGCATGAAAAATCGAGGAAAATTCATGTAAATTTTTAAAAAAAAATTCATAGTAACAGGAAAAGTCTGTGGAAAACAAGGAAAGCAGCACGTAATAACAATTTAGTTAACGTGAAGGCAGAAAATAAAATAAGTTAAAAACGAGTTTTGAAACAAAACTTAGGGCAAGCCGCACGAAAAAGTAGAAAATAAACTTTTCTTCACACATAGAGGTGGACTCAGATTTTATTCGCTGACAATCACCGATATATTTCAGTATGATCAATCAGAGGTAATAAGTGATTTGGTTCATGAAGACAATTGTCCCAATCAAAAAATCTGAGTCCAGCTCTGTGTGTGAAGAAAAGTTTATTTTCTACATTTTCATGCGGCTTGGCCTCAGTTTTGTTTGATAACTCGTTTTTACTTATTTTATTCATCTTAAATAGTATGATTTTGTCGCTGTTGGGTTTTTGTCTTTTACGCTAGATGTCTCTATTATTGTCTAGGCTAATTTCATATGAATTTTCTCACTTTCAGGACACAAACCAACGTATAGTAAATTTTATTGCCCACAGGCTCGCTGGTATCTAAATTGAAACTTTTGTTGAGTACTGACTCTACTAAGGTTCTTTACATGCATTACCCAGCAGTTTAAAAATTATTCTTGTCTGTGAAGTGTCCATATCAAGAGTGGAGGATAATGGAGGGCGTCAGCTTTGAAAATTATAAAAAAAAAAAAAACAACCGATGCCCATGACCGAAATGGTTACATTAAATTAAATTGAATAACCGAAGAAAAGTGATTGGAAGCTAATTATCTACCAAAACGGTCAATCGTGGCAGGTTTTATAGAATTTACAAAAAAAAAAAACAAAAATCAAAAAATCTAGATTATTGGATGCGAGGGAGTAGAAGAATATTGTTTGACAAATCTTCTTGGAAATGCGTTTCATAGAACACGTTGAGTTATTTTTTTATGCGTAAATATCGTATCTCACAGTGAATAACCGCATTTATATTCAAAGAAAATAAGCTGGGTATTCAAAATTTTTAAATACTTTTTATGTTAAATCTATTTCAGTGAATGGTTTTTCGTGCCTTAAGATACAAAGTCAAGTTCTTATTTATCCATCAAAAATTCTCCTATTGTGGTCCTTACAAAATCTCCCGGGATACTTTCTTGGGAGATCAAAAAAAGAACTCCCTACTGCTGCGGATATATATACTAATTTTAAAATCAGGCCAATTGGAGCAAAAAGTGGATAGGTAGGCACTTACTCCTTACCATCCCCAAGAGCACTTGGGGGTTAATTGTGAAATGATCCCATTTCAATTGGGTATGTTTGGAGTTAATATTTTTGGGATATTTACGTCGAGGTAGGTAATCCAGTGCCTAAGAACATTTTTGATATTTTTCGATTCGTTTTTTGTTTTTAATTTTGTTTCTTTTTTTCTTTCTGAGTGATTCTTATTCGCTCATAATGGGTACCAACTTAATCAGCGAATTATTTTCAGGAAAGTAGCATTATATAGGTAAACTAGAAAAACAACGCAAAGTGTGAAAAGTTCAGAAAAATAAGAATTGGTTCCGTTGCGAGGAAATTTTTAATGTAAGTTTCGGTGGGAAGAAAAATGTTGGTTTGGTTTTTGTTTTGAATTATTTGGTAGTGGTAAAGGAGCGCTGAAGTAATTGTTGATAACAATGTAACAGGAAATTTTACTATACTTTTTTTTTATTTTTATTTGATAAGGATTTCCATTAAGATGTGTCATTTTAAATCATAAAAAAAAACAAAATATGGAAAACAATTTCGAATATATGCTCGCCTTAGCTTTGTTTAAATTCTTTCAATATTTTAACAAAATTCTTCATAAAATTTGGATACAATTGTGGCTATATTTCCTCGATGACAGCTCGTACAGTATTGTAATGGTTTTTTTTGCATTGGCCTTTAATATAACCCCTTCGCGTAATGTATCACTTCTCCAAAAAAGGTTATCTTCGATAAAGCCATTATGGTGATTCTACTTGTGTGGAATATTACCTGTTGTTTATATCCATATTGATGCTATAGACAGACATAGAAGACAAATAGACAGGCAAAAATTGTCGGTTATGGTCAGCATCGTACCGTAGAAAAACAGCAACAAACTGTTACTGTTTGTGGATGAAGAGATTTCTTAACAATAATCCCTGAATTTCGGAGCTCCAAATGCAGCAGTTCTGCTTATTTACATATTTCTTGGAAAAATTGGAGTCACCTGTATACTTGTATACTTCTAATCTTTCAATAGGTATGTTCGATTCAAAACGTATGACATTTTCCGTCATCTGTAGGTTTTAGTTCTTCGATCAAATGTAGGCCTCTAGGTTAATGCATAATACAGTATTTGTTTGCGATATGCATAATTTTTGGGAACGTCTTGGAATATACAAACCTAAACCCTTCAGAAGACTTTCCAGCGCAGCTACAATGTTTTCTATTTCTATAGGTTCAGCTGGTCGAACACATCTTCGACTCTTTAAATCACCAAATGCCACAAAACATTCAAATTTATTGATAAGATTATTATTGTTTTTAAATATTGTGACTTCTCGAACCTGAATCCGTGATTTCTTTTTGTGTAGTCTAGTATTGTTAGTAGTCATAAAATGTAATAAAACCTTTTAACATAATACAACAGAGACACCTGCATTAAAAAATTTCCAAATTTGTTATCGGCTTGAAGACGAACCAAGTCTAATGAATTTTTAAGTATCGGGTGATTCATTTACCGAGTACTTTTTCAAAAATAAAATAATAAAAATAAATAAATAAAAATCAATTTTATTACGTATAGTTTTTAATATCATATAAAAGAACCATAACATCGCTGAACAAAATTTTGGTCGACCAAAGTGGAACTTCTTCAAGCTTTTGAAGAGCCCAAAGATTGAAACGGTAACGATTCGGAAGGTCGGCCTCCTTCAACTTTTATACGAGTTTGAAATTTATGTGCTTTCAGAATAAGCTCTCTGCATAAAATACGCCAAGCTTTTGCTTACGACAAGCCAAGCTGTTCAGATGGATGCCGAATCGGTTTATCATCGTGATCTCAACTATTGTTGCTATATTTTCTTCACTGCGTGCTGGATGTGGTCATTTGGTCACTTATTATCCCATAATGAAAATTGGGTTTAATTTTTCGATGGTACAGAGAATTGTGCATTTAGTAGGTCGATTAAGCGGACCAGAGGTTGGTCTAAGCGTTCGAAGCACTTGTCTCGTCTTGTCTGATTTTCGAAATATATCGCTGAATTAGTTGTTGATATTGGCCCGGGATAAGTCTTTCCAAGATGAAATGTAAAACAATACTGAAAAAAAATACCACGACAGTTTAATTCACATGACTCACGCGTGGTATGTCATAAAATCCATACTAAAAAAAATACCTCCAAATGAATCACCTAATTACCTAATTATATCTAGATAAATGGGATCCACACTATTGTCTGAGAAAAGGCAATCTCTTAATAATTTCTTGATCAAGTGGTAGTTATTATTTTGCTCTTAAATATTTCTGGTCTTTGATAAACATAATTTACTTTGTAAACTAAATTTAATTCTTATTTATTCATTTATTCTAATTGTTATATTTGCCATAAATTTGTGTGTACTGTTCTTTTGTGTCGCCAGAGTAGGAATAAAGGCAAAAAACAGCAGTTTTTATTACCAACTGCCCAGAAGAGAAAAATCAGCTGGATATTTTTTCAGTTTCTATTTCTATAAAGATAACTGAATCTTTAATTTATTCAAGAAGTAAACCATTTACCATATAAATGGGGACTATTTCTCAATTGGATATGACTCTTTCATAGTCAATGGCTATGTTTAAATCTTATTTGTCAATTTATTTTAGATAACAAAATATTCACCGCCTAAAAATCCTCGACCTAATGCCCGGAAAATAATATAATTTTTGTAGCTACATCCAACTCGGCTATCAAAATTCTCTTAATAAAATTAATTTAAATTAGCCTGTTCCCATAATCTTAATAATATCTGTGGAGCAGAAAATCTTATTCTTAGCTCAACAGCTGCAATAATATAGCCTTAAATACAGTAAAAACAACTTTTTCCCAAGAAGCTTTTATTCTTGATTAGCCTTAGAGAAATACAGAGATAATAAAATAATAAAATCATAGCTTTGACGGTTTAAGATTCTAAGCTTGACCTGTCAAAGTTCAACAGACTTGTTTCTTCCGCGACAAACTTTCACAGAAAGTGCACTTCCCATCCTAGCTCTATGCAGGATAATGTCCTACTTCTGTAGCTGGGGTCGTGCTATTATAATAATTGCTGAGGCTCTCACAGGCTCCTTTTTAGCTAATTACACCTTTAATGTTTCCGTTGCGGGTAAATGGCATAAATTCTTGGTGGTCTTATTATGAGAAATGAATGAAAAGAGGGCGTAGATTTTGTGAAATAAATTTACTGTGACATGACCTTTAAACACAGAAGGAAATGAAATGAACTCATGGAAAAACACTTACAGACTGATTTAATGTCAATATAATGGAACCGGATTTACTTACTTAGCTAATGGAGTTCATTAATGTGTTCATAAGTATTAAAACAGTATAAACATGTACAAAATAATCAAGAAAATCTGTCATGTATTCTTACCAATTAATGGATTTAAATTTTCGTGCCTCAATCCATGCATCATTACCAACAAATCCATAGCTTTTGACTTCAGTTCAAGTGATCCATTAAGGGGGATTTCTTTAAGTTGTACTAAATCACCATTATATCGTGCTCTCATATCCAGAAAATTTGATGTATTATGCCTAGCTAGACTTCCAGACCCAGAATTAGTTTTACCAACAGCAGCTAATCCCAGATTTTTTAAGGAGCCTATTGATCCCTTCAGCAAATCCGGCTTATCAACTTCTGGACCCCCAAATTCTTGCAATTGTTGAAGCCAACAACAAAGCATCGCTTCAATTCCTTCGTCAACCTGTAATCAGAAAGGAAAATATGAATAAAAGCAAAAAAAAAAAGGGTTACGAAGGGATTACAGAGAAAACTGTTTCCCTGAAAAAGTTAGTTGGAATTTTTGTTGTGGAATAATTATTAAGAAAATGAAGGAAACTTACTCTTCTCGCATCAACGGGAAACACAAAGTCATTTGCTGATAATACGATTTTATTAGGTCCTTCGATAATCGTTTTCGCAGCAGGTAATTCCTGAAAATGATAAAATAATTTACTGCCGTTTAAATTAAGGCACACCATGTTTCTAAGAAATATTTATATTTTTGAAGAATTGAAAATGCGTAAAATAAGATAAAAAAAGTGTAAATTAATATGTCTCGAAACTTTTGGGATTCGGTTAGCACAAGAAGGATGTCGTAAAATGTTCAGTTCCAATGAAGATTGATACACAAAATTACAGAGTCCTTTTTACTAAAGAAATTTCATTAAAGGTTATTACCTTTATAAATGTTAGTTCCTCTCATTCTGGCCCATTGATTTGCAAGGTTTGGTCTTGAGCTACGCTTTAATTAATTTACCTGGACGTGTTCTGTTTTTCAGAGTAAAAATTACTTTTGAAAAGGTCAATAGTATTCTTGGGTAGGGTAGTATTTGCTTTGTATACGATTTTTGGGGAATTTTAAATTATGTAGCTCCTACTGGGAATATACACACATTGATGGATTAAGGAATTTGAAATGTGTAAAAGTTAAAAGGTCTTCCAAAGGAAAATACGGAGAATATTGTTTTGGAAATTACAGGATAGCTATAACAAGAAAATTTCACCCTAAGGCGCACTGATTGAAGGGATAAATTTAATGAAGGTAATCAAATAACAGGTTTCGATACTTCAGCTAATTCTTAATCAATTTGTATTGTCTCTCATTAAAGAATAATTTCACAATTTTTGGTTCGCAATTTTTTTCAACAATTGAAGTAAATATTTATAAGTATATCATGCAGAAAGAGGAATGACTTTTTTTCATACAACTTTAGGCCCGACACCTCCAGACATGAGAAATATCTTAAACGATGCATTATGATACTCTGAACATATTTTATTAACAACGTCCATTTCTATCTAGCAGGGGGAAAGCTTTGGCGTTCGGATATAGCTTGAGCGACTTTCTTGAGTGAACAAATGGACTTTTTTAATTCTAGTGATTGTGCGAAATGTAGTAGCTGGGGTGTATATGACCCGAGCACATGAGAATTGATATTCCAGCGGCAAGAACGTCCCGTGAAAGTTTTCTAAATCGGGAAAATATACACCATCAGAGCGTGCTCGATGAGATCTTTAATTCCATATGCAATATCCGGTATTGGAACCCAACCTCCCTTGGGTTCCTACCCCCTATCCTGATAAAATGCACAGAAAAATTTTCTTCTACGAATTGTAGCTGGTAATGAGCTGAGAGGGAACATTGTGAAACCCCTTTTCTGATCGGACATAACCCTGCCGAGTTAGCCCCGATCTAAGGTGCGAAAAATTATAGTACCTCAGTTTGAAAAAAAGAGGGAAATACTAAAAAAAGTGAGTATTGGGATGGATAAATGGCTATTTAATAATCCGAGTATAGGAGTGTGGGTACTCAAAGTTTATCTTGGGACCAAAGGAATTCGGTTCTGTACTAGATTTTCCAAAATGTACTAGATCAAACTTTGACTCCTCCGCCCCACCTTTTCCCCGCTAGATATAAATAAATATTGTTAATAAAATATGTTCAGAGTATCATAATGCATCGTTTAAGACATCAAACCCAAGGCCCAAGGCTCTGCATGCAATGCCGTCTTAAAACAAACCATGTAAATTATACTTTTCAAGATATAGGGTGTTTAATGAGAAAAGAGTCTATTTTACTAATCACCCTGTAACTTGGTAGGGTGACATTTTGCCTCCCACCCCTACCATGAATTTTTTAAATTTGTCTGGACGAGAGGAATCATTTGGCAAATATAGTCATATTAGTCTGGGCCACCCTGTGTAGTGCAAGGAATTAAAGTATGTGGCATATTCTCTTGCCTCTTCAAGCGGATGAATTTCCAATTTCCACTGACAATGCTGTTATGTCTTTAGATATTCTTACTCGCTCACAATTAGAAGTCATACGTGCTCAACCTTCAATCTCTACTTCCAACTTTGCTAAACTTGATATGATCAGACCACTTCTGAAAGTTGGCCTCAGAAAAAAATCTCGTATATTAACTGATTTAAAACAAAAAACATAAAATTGGAAAAAAATATGAGATAATCCAAAGAAAAGAATAAAAAAGAAAAAATGTCAAAGGTCGTGCCATAATGAAGGTATTTTCGAATAGTAACTCCAGCATCTCTTCAGATGAATGTGATGTATTTTACCTTCAAGAGACTTCGGACTCTAACGGGCTTTCCAGAGTTTCAACTGATTTTTAACCATGAAGATTCTACAGCACACTTGCATTATAGTGACGTAAGATATAGAATTGGACATTTTGTGATAATTATTTATGAAGGCGAATATGTTTCCGGGCGCAAATTGTTGAATAATGAAGACGGTGCGTGCCTATTTTCGATGCAAAAAGTCTCCCAAAAACTGGAAGGGCATGATAAAGTTGATGCTGTACCACTGGTCCGAAATTGTTCAGAAAATAAAACCGCATAAAAAATTTCAATCAAAGAGAGATATATTTGAAGTCAAGGAAATGACAAAATATTTGGACAATTTTCTGTAATAATTTGTAATAAATTCATTAATTTAAGAAGAATCTAAATATTTGCTGCTTCGTTGTTCATTAATAATACCAATTTGCTAATAAGCACCTGTACAAATCAGTCTTTTATTATAAATCGTAGGTAGACACGCATTCAACAATCAAAAATGGACAATACTATGGGAGTATATGGCTAGCGCCAAACATCCCTTTCCCCTTTGTGCTTTAATTTAATGTTTAACACAAAAAATGCCATATTTATCTAAAATATTTTGTTAAATATTCTATTGTCCGAGGAACAACGGGATGTGCCCATAAAAGTAGGATCATCCATAACTATAATCACAATTGTCTAACTGCAACTCATGCCCAAACTTTAAGATTTTTTAATTTGAGATGTAGCATTTCCTGTTTTGCAATTACAATTTTCTTGTGTATTTTACTGAGAAAGAAATTATTTTTACGTTTTAGTGCATTATATTTATAAAAGCTTTTTTAATATATTTTATTTTCTACTTTTTGTCATAATCACGAAACTTGGCTCTCAAAACTCGACTCTCGAAACTTGACTCTCGAAACTCGACTCTTGAATTTCGACTCTCGTCTCTCGAATCTCGACTCGCGAGTCTCGACTCCCAAAACTCGTTTCTAGAACCTCACGTCTCAAAACCCGTCTCTCAAAACTCGACTCTCAAAGCTCGACTCACACGAAACTCGAAGGGTGGTAGTTACCACCTCCACCCCAAAACTCCCCAAATTTTACCCCTTCGGAAAACTCCCCATTCACTCATTCTAAAGACATCAAAAAAACTCCCTCTAAATCCATCCACTTTTACTTGTTGATTGAAATTTATTAATCCAAGTGCGAGTTGGACTCGCACACATCTATTAATTTATTTTAACACTATGTACTTTTTATTTATTTTTTCAAATGAGAGTAGGCTTCATTTAAATACAAATTGTTGACTTATGATAATATTGAATGAGAAAGAGAACGAGCAAAAAAACGCCGAAAAAATCACCTTTCTTGTATGGGGGCCCCCTTTATTTTAATTTAATTTTTAATATTTGTTGTTATAGCGGCAATAGAAATTCACATTCTGTGAAACTTTCAACTGTCTACCTATTACGGTTCATAAGATACAGCCCGGGTGTCAGACAGACCGATGGACGGACATCGGAGGCTTAGTAATTCGGGTTTCGTTTTTACCCTCTGGATACGGAGCCCGAAAAAAAAGGATGGCTAAAAAAGTTGGCCGATTGTCGTGTGCCAACAACCGCCAAAAGAATAAGGTAAGAAAGTC
The DNA here is from genome assembly GCA_963930735.1 of Dioctria linearis. Lineage (NCBI taxonomy): Eukaryota > Metazoa > Arthropoda > Insecta > Diptera > Asilidae > Dioctria > Dioctria linearis. Next base: position 65,165,119 of record OZ005741.1, read on the forward strand.
GAAAGAAAACCCATTAGCAGAATACCAAAAAAGTGGGTGATAGTTTTTAATAAAGTCATATATTTTAATTGTAGAATTATTAGATATTCTCGGTATAGTAGTTTAGTATGATAGAATATTTTAATTAGAATCATAGGGTTGTTAGAGTGAGGTAATATTGTTATGTGATAGGCTGGTATGTTCAGCATGCGCTGGTACGTGACGCGCTATACACAAACATTAATTACGTTTGTGATCTTTTTATTACTCCTTATCTGCAAATGTTGCAGATGAAAGATGGACTATTTGTCAGGTATGTTACATGACCCAAAGAGTTCTTCCTTGCTAGAGCTGGGCGTTTCCCGTTAGCATTAGAGTAGTAATTGTAGCTAGAGCACACAGCTTACCGAGTAGTTACTTACACTCATCTATCTTTTTCCGTTTGCAGGCTGAGTCAGCGCCCAACCTAAGGAGGGACTTTTCGAGTGTCAATTATTCTTGGCTATAAATATTTAAAAAAAATATACACTGTAAAAAAAAAAATTCCTTTTGACCTTATATTAACTTCAGAAGTGGGATCTGATCGCGCGATTCAGCCATTTGACTGTAATACAAAAAATTAGAACAAAATATTTTTTTGTGGGTTGTGTGACTGTGCTAGTTACAACCTGATATATTCTAGTAGTGAATTAATAAATTATAGTTTATAATTGTTCCCATATAAAAAAGAGAATGGCTCCCATCAATCCAAAATCTATGGAATTGAATAGAAAGAACAAAGTGTAAGACCTACCAAACGAAAGCGGTATGAAAACTCTTCAAGAGTGAATGAAGCTTCGGAAAGCTCGAGTGAAATGTCTCGAATTTACAGATTAACGGAATTACTGTGCACCTTAACAAGTAATGTAGGAAGTGAAGTTATACCGTTTTTGTAGCCGGACAGCAAGGTTCAAGGTATGACGGCGTGGATAAGAAAAGTTGATGAACTGAGAGATTTTAACGGTTGGAGTGGTACGGTAACTTGCAACTATGCTACGAGTATATTACGAGGCCATGCGCAGACTTGGTTGGAGAGCTTACCAAGTGTGAACTTCACCTGGGATACCTGGAAGATTAAACTTCAAAACGCATTCCCGGATGAAATAGATTTCCACTCAATGCTGCAAATTATGATGAGATAAGACGGTGACGGCCTATTATTATAAGAAACTGACACTCCTCAACTTGTGTAAAATATAGGAAAAGAAAGCAACTTCGTGCATAATAGGAGGAATTCTTGACGAGAACTTGCGAATCGTTGCCAAAGCAGGAAATTACGTAAACCCAGAGGATTTGTTAAAGTTTTCAAAACCAATTCAAGACGTTGACTAATTGTGAAGTGAAGAGATACAAAGTGGAATCATCTTAGCGTTATTATAGCACTGCTAGTCTACATAACAAAAATTCTAGCAGGACAACAGTATCAGGTAAAGCTAATCGACGAAAATGTTATGGATGCGGCTGTAGAGACCATATGTTACCGGTTTGTCCTCAAACGACGATGTGATAAGTGTGGCAAACATCCCGTGGGAGATTGCGAGAAAAATCACCAAAAGGAGAGAAAACAAATCCTTACACAGGAGAAAAGTAATAAAACAGGTGAGAAATATTTTATGAATGTCATAATAAATGGATTAGAAACTAAGGCTTTTATTGATCTTGGGGCCGGTGTAAAAACAATGAGGGTAGACCTTTTGGCGAAATTAAAAATAAATATGTACAGAGAAGTTGAAGTGATTAGTGGAAAGATTAAGAATATTAAAGCACAAATAGATCAAGCAAGCGCAATCACTTAATTTTTAGTAATACCAAATACAGTGCAAAATATTCCGCTAATTGTTGGGAAATCTTTCACTGAACAACCACATATTATTCTCCATAAAACTAAAGATATCTTATGAGTTTATGAATATTTCAATGGTATATTACTGACTTACTTAATCTTAAAGTTCCAATTTGGCCTAAAAGTGCAGTTGTGATACCACCAAAACACGTCCAAAATATTTTATGTCAAACAGCGTTTGAGGGAGACCTTTTTGTTGATACTAGTATTAGAATGATAGAATGCAAACGAAAATTATATATTAAGGTGTTAGTTCAATGTTATGGAAATGATGACTGTGTCATTCCTGTAATAAATGCTGCAGATAAAGAACTTCATATAAACCCCAAGAAAGTTTTAGCCGTGGTGTATAAAATGCGAAATTGAGAATGAAATCCAAAACGACAAATCAATAAAAAATAATGCAGAGAAACTGAACGTTAAAGCACTTCATGTCGGAGATGATTTATCATTTGAACAAATAAAGATTTTGGAAGAAAAACTAATATCCTATGAAAACTGATTTGCTACAATTATTAAAACTCGAGGATGCATCTCTGCCTGTGAGCCTAAAATAGACGATACCGAATGTCAAATTTAGAACGAGAAAAATTCAATGCGATTGTGGAATAATTCGAGAGTCAGACTCTCTTTTGCATCTCCTGTTTTGTTTGTCAAAAAAAAAAAAAATGCTCAGGACAGACTCTGCATTGACTATCGTAAACACAATGCTAAAATTAAAGAAATTCGTTTTCCATTACCAAGGATGGACGAACAAATTGGTCAATTGTAAGGATACCAATTTTTTACAATCTTGGATCTGATGTTAGGTTACTATCAGATTCGCGTCGAGCAAAATTCTAGGAATAAAACACCTTTTGAACTATCGCAGTTGAATATTTGGACGACATTTTGATTCCATCAGTGAATTTTGAGCAGGGTATGCAGCACTTAGAAACCGTATTGGCGATATTGTGGAAACATAAATTGACGCTAAATGCGGACAAATGTCATCTTTTCAAGAGTAACTTAAATTACCTTGGATTTGAAATAAATTCTTCTTCCGTCAGTTTTTCGAAGGTTATGCGAATATTGCGAAACCGCTTACGCAACTGACCAAGAAGGAACAGAAATGGCCATGGAACAACGAAGAAGATCTGGCTTTTATTATATTAAAAAATTGACTTATAAAACGACTACTATTAGCCATCTATAATTCAACAGCGGAAACGGAAGTACACACAGGCGCAAGCCAAAAGGGATTGGCTGGAATACTACTCCACTACTCCAAAAGCAGTTTAATTCAAAATTTCAACCTTTAGCCTACTATAGTAGACAAACATCGCCTACTGAGAAAAAATACCATTCCTATGAATTGGAAACACTTGTGGTAGTCGAGACTCTGAAAAAGTTTCGAACGTATCTTGTCGACAAACCATTTAAGGTAATTACTGATTGTAGCGCTGTTAAGGCAGCATCAATTAAAAGAGAATCCCACGAATAGGCAGATGGTGGTTGCTGTTACAGAAATTTTCTTTTACATTGGAGCGTAGATCGGAAAAGCAAATGGGATATGTAGACGTACTAAGTAGGAATGCGATCGAAAATGATTCACCGTTTAAAGATCACGAAATATTGAGAATAGAAGTAGCTGAGTGGATGCTTGCGGGACAATTGAATGATGAAAAAATTAAAGTAATATATGAAATTCTGCAGAAGAAGCTTACGTCTGATTATGAAAAATATATCCACAAAGATTATACTCTACGAGATGGGAGAGTCTACAAGAAAACTGCACATAGTGATAAATGGGTGGTACCGAAGGGCATGCGAAGTCAAATTTTACGAGCGTCCCATGATGATTTCGGGACATTTTGGATTAGAGACGACCCTCAACAAGATCTGTGAAAACTATTGGTTCCCGGATATGAAGAAATATACAACGACATACATAAGCAAGTGTATGCCTTGCCTATACCACAAAAAGCCTAAGGGAAAACAAGAAGTTCTGTTAGATCCAATTGAGAAGGCACCAACACCTTTTCATACAATACACATGGTCCATTTGGGACCATTTATACGGAGTAAAACTGGCAGTAAATATTAAATTGTTGCTGTAGAATGTTTTACAAAGTATTTTTTTCTGAAATCAGTTAAAGATACCAGAATATCACCAGTATTACGATTTTTAGGAAGATATAATGGGATCATTTGGAGTACCAACAAGAATTTCAACCGATAAGGGAACATTTAAAAAGTTCTGGGAGCAGAAACGTATAAAACACATTCAAACAGCTGTGTCGACGTCTCGTTCAAACGGACAAGTGGAGCGTTTCAATTCAACCATATTATCAGCGTTAGTTACTAGAGCCAAAGACGATACGGATAGGATAAGAAATTTAAAAAAAATTCAATTTGCTATCAATAATAGTGTACATAGTATTACCAAGAGGACGCCAAGTGAGCTATTATTTGGATATAAACCAAGAGCATTAAGCGATGGTATTCTTACAGTGAGAATCATGAATTTCCCGAACTATCGTAGAAGATTTAACAACTGTGCGTAAGGAGGTAGCGCAGGAAATACATAAAAATCAGGAAAAGCAAAAAGATAGATTTAATCGAAAACGACAGTTTTCCCATCGATACAAAGTAGGAGACTTAGTGCTGGCAAGGATGAATCAGAACAGTGAAGGGCAAAGCAAGAAATTGGCACCGCAACATAAAGCGTATGCTAGAAAATTTGAGGTATGTTATCAGGGAACTCCCCGGATCATACCGAACGGGAAGAACTGCATACGTAGAGGCTGCCTGAAATTGTGGGGATCTAATATAAATAACCCAGATGACTTAAGCTGTGATGATGGTGAAGAATATCAAAAAGCTGCACGAGGGCGTTCAAAAACGTCAGGATAGCCGAACTGTCATGTGCCAACAACCGCCAAAAGAATAAGGTAAGGAAACCCGGATCATACCGAACGGGAAGAAACTGCATACGTAGAGGCTGCCTGAAATTGTGGGGATCTAATATAAATAACCCAGATGACTTAAGCTGTGATGATGGTGAAGAATATCAAAAAAGCTGCACGAGGGCGTTTCAAAAACGTCAGGATAGCCGAACTGTCATGTGCCAACAACCGCCAAAAGAATAAGGTAAGAAAATCAAAAAGAAAGCCCATTAGCAGAATACCAAAAAAAGTGGGTGATAGTTTTTTAATAAAGTCATATATTTTTAATTGTAGAATTATTAGATATTCTCGGTATAGTAGTTTAGTATGATAGAATATTTTAATTAGAATCATAGAGTTGTTAGAGTGAGGTAATATTGTTTATGTGATAGGCTGGTATGTTCAGCATGCGCTGGTACGTGACGCGCTATACACAAAACATTAATTACGTTTGTACACGACCCAAAGAGTTCTTTCTTGCTAGAACTGGCGTTTCCCGTTAGCATTAGAGTAGTAATTGTAGCTAGAGCAGACAGCGCATCGAGTAGTTACTTACACTCATCTTTTTCCGTTCGCAGGCTGTGTCAGCGCCCAACCTCAGGAGGGACTTTTCGAGTGTCAATTATTCTTGGCTATACATATTTAAAAAAAATATACACTGTAAAAAAAAAATTTGCTTTTGACCCTATATTACGAGGTACAACAGGTTCTTCTACGCATATACATATTTTCTTTTATTTCGATCTCTGAGAAAGAACGGTGTCTTTTTCTTCTTTTTATTACGCATCAATTTTGAAAGATTTGTGGCACTATTTATTATACAAAAACGACATGGCGTCTTCTGAATCCACGAGTTTGCGGAGTCCTACAATCCTCCGCCACTCAGCTACCAAGGTTGCGCGATAAGGGGCGCGTAAAAAACGATTACCACAAAATGTGGTAAATTGAGAGATAGCAATTTGTGTAAATAGATTTCATGAGATTTTTAAATATTACAACTTTTCAACTTTAAGGAATTTCCTGGGGTGTTTTTAATTGATTGTAATAATAATAAGTAAGTGTTAATATAAGTAATTTAACATAAATTAATTTATATGGTTGCATCCTGAACGTACAATTTATTTAAAATATCAAAATTTTGATGAAGTCCACCAAGAAAATGGTCAGAGATATCAGTCGGGTTTCGAGGTATGCTGCTGTACACCTTTTATTCGAGTTTCAATTAAAGATCGACAGCCCCACGAAATTTCGCAAAGTTATTATATCCAAAGCGGTCGAGGAATTTGTCGAAAACTTACAATTTCAATTTTCTTTCAATAGTATCCGCACCCATCAAAGCAGCATTTTAATTAAAATCGCAATATTTAAAATAATCTTAAAAACAATTTTGTTAACTCAAGATGAAATTCGTTAGTTCGCATTACGCTTATAATTATCACTCCATGCAATCCAGTTGGAGCAGGTTCTTCTGCATCAAACTATCCTAAAAATGTATCTGCATTTTTGAAATAATTGTAAACGTCGTGACATAAGAATTTAAAATTTGTCCAAATGTTAGGACTTCTTTGCGGGCACATTTTGACAGTCTGATATTATGAAATATTTTTTTGTTCATTTTTAATGATGGTAAGCCTATGTGGGCCCCTACAAAAATTCCAAGAACTCCAAAAAATATGGGAAATTGTGCATCACGAAAACATGTTTATCTCAAAGACGATAGATACATGTGTATGATCAAATAGAGGGATCATGCAAGAAAATGTTACGGTCATTTTTGTGGGAAAATCCCTAAAATTAAAAGTTTTTTTGATTTTTTCCCCCCAACTTGACTTTGTTGTATAACAAGGAAGTGACGGGGTGTTTTGTGAAAAACTAGAAAATTGTCTTAATTACCTTGTAACTGAGAAACGGTTGAGATGGCCCTCCCCCGCCATACAATGTTTTTGCCTAGTTAAGTACTAACACCCCCCCCCCCACCCTCCCATGGACCACAGAGTCGGAAACACCCTGTATAAGCAACAATTTTTTTAATTTATATCGCGATTATATTTTTGATGTTGCATTCAGTTGACCAATAATACAGTGTAACTGGTAGGAACTATTTCAATTACATTAAGTACAAAAAATATATGAATCAGAGAAATAAAACATAAAAAAATCCGTAATGAAAGCAACAGCAAACGTTTTAAAACTGAAGAAAAATCTATTCACATACCTTACAACAACTCCAGCAGAAACACTAGCGCCAACGATGCAGAATAGAATAATCGTAGCAAAAGCAATTACAGTCCAGCAAATTGTTCTACAATGCCAGAGGTTGGCGGTTCCATCCAACAGCCAATCATTATATCCGGGTAGAATGGGATGAGATGTGTACAGTTTTAAATTTATTTCATTTTGTTCCAAAATTAAAAACGGTCGCCATGTATAATAATTGTTGCTTCCACTAGCATTTCTCTGGACGTCCAAAACAAGGAAGTCATATTTCGGAGAATCACCAACTGTAGATTCAGGCAGCAACAAATTCGACACAATAAAATCAAAGAGGTGGAAAAATTCATTCAGAAAATTATCGCTCTCTAATGAATTTATAAAGTTGTAGTTGTAGTCCCTAGAAATGTGAAACGTGCAAATTTTTCGAATTATTGTTCGAAATTCCTTTGCTTGAGATTCTGTTGGTATATAACAACTTTGAATGCTGCTGTCTGCCTTGTAGCACCACTGATTTATGTTTGAACTGAAATTAAAATTTTGGCACCTGTACTGTGTTTGGAGACGTTCCACTGAAGCTATCATATCTGAAGTGTCCTGGAGCTGTGCCCATGGTGTCGTTTGTCTGAAGTTCTTTACAAGCTCCATCCCTTTATCCTGGAAGGCAGTATTTAGAAAATATCGAAACTTGTCACTGAGAACAGTGAGAATAAGGAGGTTCGTAATTAATTTCGAAGTTGGATCAATGTTGGCGATTGTTTTATAAAAATGACCTTTGACATAAAATGATGCCGCTGCGATGTCAATGAAGAGAATTTTTGTATAATTCAGGCGTTCCACATGGATTAGAAATTGTGACAAAGTAAAATCGTTTATTGGTGATGTGACGATAATTGCTGTAATGAAAGGAGAATTTATTAAATTTTTAGATGTTTATTGTTTATTATTATATTTGAGAAAATTAAAATTATATATGGACAGATAATCCACCAAACTAATGTTTTGATTAGTCAATACCAGCATGTGGCGTTCGACCATTACTAATTTGGCTCTTTTTATGGATCTTATTATGCAAGTTAATTGTGTACATACTGATTTTACTAAGGCATTTGATAAAGCTCAACATAAAAGAATATTAGTAAAGATGGTATCCTTGGGATTTCACGAGGATGTCAGATAATAAATATTTTCCTACCTAAGCGAAGGAGGCAGTGCCGTAGTTTAATCTATTCCTTTTAAACATTTTTCAGGCATCCCACAGGGTACAGGCCTTCCCAACGAACAATTCAACTTTTGTAAGAGTTGCAAGAATATTCTCACAGCTTTTAATAAAACTTTATGTTAGTATTGATCACGTTCTTGCAGTTTCTATAAATCCTCTATAAAGTCGATTTGGGCACACTGTATATAGGCAACGGGAACCACTTTATAGAACCTTAATACGGAGCTTCGGGTAACGCTTTAGGAGTAGATATAAAACATCTTATAAAACGGGTTTTTTTATAAAACCTTGTTGCGTTAGCATTCTAGCAGCGTTTAGTAAACTGATTTAGTATTGCTGTGAAAACGGTCTCCGAGTTTACATAAAAATTTCAGAGGTTTAAATGTATCTGTTAGACGTGGCTATTGTACTTTTTACAATATATGTGATTTTTTTCTCTTCATTTAAAATATTGTTACGCGCCACAAAGTGGTACAAGCGACATTTATTGGAAATGGAAACAACTTTAAGTTAGTGACATCCTAGTAAACTGGCTTTGGAGAACGGAATATTCAGGAAGGTTCTAGGAGAATTTTCAGAGTATTAATACGGCGCTACTCGCATCCAGGAGGCAGTCGTATTTCAGACAGTGAAGTGAACGAAGTAAACTATTAGGATTGTGATAATTAGATGTACAGTACTAGCGATAACTATAAAGAGTTGGTTTGATAATTATTTGTGTATTTGTGAGAGTAAATGGTAAAGTCAAATAAAGAAAGAATTTTTCAATTATATCTGAAATATTGTGTTTTAAATAAAGAACTAAGCCCATGCTCGTAACAATATGTATACAAATAATTTTGCTGGTTTGCGATATTATTCTATAAATGAACAAGTATTTATCTTTATAAGTTGAATCATATATGGCAAATATATTAGAATGTACTGAAATTGTCGAGAATAAAATTTACGCCAAGTAGTATATGCAATTAAATTTATTGCCAATCAAATTTTTCCGTAAAAGTTTTAAATATAGCTGGAAATAGTTAGTACAACGCGCCTGTGAAAATTTATAACATTGGTCTAAGGTCCGGTATAATTTGGATTATTAGATAGTTTTATATTTTACTCTAAAAGAATTTTTAAAATTGTCAGAATAGACCGTTAATTTCTTTTTTTAGCATAAAACTCATATACGCGCCAAATATATAGATTAAGAAAATATTAACTTTATGCTTTCGCAAAATAGCGGCATTCGTAGCTCTATAATTTATAAAACAAATGGCCGATGTTAAAACAACAAATTAGCTCTTTCCAGAGCTCTAATAAAACAAAATAATTTTTCTAAAACTTCTATAAAACCATTAAATCAGATTTTCGCCCTTGAGAAAACCTTGTAACGTCGGTAGTTGGTGTGCGGCTAGTCAGGAGATTGTCCAGGGCCTTTTTCCGACGTTGCTGGGTTCAGAGCGCTGTTATAGCTCTGCGGTTCGGGCGGTATACGTAACACGCAATACTTAACCTACACTCACTCACTTACTTACAATAACTTATGACTACGAGGCGTAGGTGCGGGGTAGGAACGTGCGCTTACTATTCCTTAGACCAATACGATTAACGTGCGCTTGTCGTTGGGAGTAGCCAACACGGGGGATGCGGGACGGAGCGTGCGCTCGCTATTCTTCTGACCAACACGATGACGTGCGCTGTCGTCAGAATAGCCAACACAGGAGGTACGGGACGGAGTGTGCGCTCACTATTCTTCTGACCAGCACGATGACGTGCGCTGGTTGTCAGAATAGCCAACACGGGGGGGGGACTGAGTTTATATTCGTGCGCTCGCTACTCTTCAGACCAACACTATAAACGTGCGCTTCGTCATCAGAATAGCCAACATGGTATGGGGACGGAATTTATATTCATGCGCTCTCTACTCTTCTGATCAACACGATTAACCTGCGCCTATCGGCAGAGTAGTCTACACGGGTGATTCGGGATGGTGTGCGTGCGCTTACTTATTCTCAGCCCAGCACGAATAACGTGCGCTTGCCGTTGAACTAGTCAACACGACTTGCACGGGAGATGTATCTAGTCGAGCTGCTGGGAGGCAAGTGACTAATCTTTCGGTGCTTGACTAACTTTTATAGCCAGTCTTCTGGTAATCCACTGGTGGGGATCAACTCTGTTCACTTTGGAGTTGTCCTCTCGCGGTCGGATATCTTACTGATCGGTGACTAGAATTTCGACTGTGTTCACTTCTATGCTTGGTGATCGACTGAGTGATGTTACTACTGGCTGCAGGCTATTTATAGGCAGGCTGGCTGATGGCGTCGGGTGTAGAATGCTCCCTTCTACTATCACGCTACCAGCACGGGACACTACTGAGCTGCGGGTCAGTAGTGTGCTCTCCTCTCGGCGGCTGGCTTACATTGTTGCGGCTGCTAGACACTCGTTTTCGCTGGTGTCTAGCTGAAATGTATGTAACTTCGTTACAACCTTAATAAAACCATTCAGCTCTTTTGCTTTTTTTAGAACTCTTATAAAATACTTCAGCTTCCTTCATAACCTCTATAAAACGATACAGCTATTTATTTTCTTACAAAACTATTAAAAACTATTATAGAAATCCTAAAAACCATACAAATCCCACCCATCCAACTTTGACGTTTGTCTTAGATAAAATACAACGATCGTATTGAAGAAAATAAATGTCGCTTAACTTTGTGCATTTTTGAGACAACAAATATGACGAATGAATAAATTCAATAATGTTTTAGAAACGGTAGGTATTATTGCAAAAATTTTGGGACAAATAACTAAATAATTTCTCATACAGCAACAATATCAACAGCAGGCCGCAATATATGTGACAGGTCTCCGTCAAGTATTATTGTAACGCACCTACCATTCAAAACTGTGTGATTTATGTATTGATTTAAATTTATATTCTAATACATTTTAATAGTTGCAATAATACAACGTTTATTTTTCTTTCTATTGATATCAATTGCGTTTTCCATAACTTCCTTCAATTCATCAACAAATGGAGACAGAAATGCCTTTAAACCACCAGACTTGTTCTTTCCACTGTAAATCGCAATTACTCTAGGATGAAAAAGGAATACTTTGTGGATATTAAAAGAATAGGCCTAAATTCTCTAGTATACTGGCAATCCGTCAATGTGGATATTTAAAGAAATTATTTTTGATTCATTAATATCCCGAAAGATACTCTTTAATCAAAATTTAATTTCTTGTTGAACGTTTTCGTTTTTTATATCATCGTACCACAATCATCGCTTAATGAAGCAGCTACTGTCATTAATGAAGCAGCTACTGTCATTTATAATGTCATCCAACTTTACAGCCGAGTTATCTCTTAATTCTAAACTTTCATCATCAATAAAAATGTCTAGATAACTTCCGGAATTACAATCAGAATAATTGGGAGAGTTATGCGATGTAGTAAAACTCTGAGAGAGAACGGAACATTAGGCAACATTTTTTGTAGCGATATCCGAAGTAATTGGCTCTCTCTCTGAATATTTCGAAAATTACAATATGACATGACGTGAAATAATTTTATTGCTATTGCTATGGTTTTATTAAAGTCTTCTCAGAAACTGTTGAAAACAAAATAGTTTCCGAGTTTTAAAAAGGTTCCAATGGTGCTTCAGGTTAGCTAAATTATTTTATAACTGCTGCTTTTGCTACTGATTTGGTGTCGACAATAAACTATTTTATAATGGATCTCAATAATGCAGTTTTCCGAGGCTTTACGAAAGCTTTAAATAGCATCCAGAGCCAAAGTGTTTTAATAGGGTGCAGATAAATGGCATCGCAGACCACTATACGACCATTATATAACCAAGTTGCTCTCAAAGCCAAACGGTTTTATACCTAGTTCGGAAAGCATTCCTAACACTGCATTATATAATATTTTAGTGTATTGTAACTTTTACAAAAATATTTAGCCACGTGAATCCATTATAAAACTTTTTTAAAACACAGATCCAATTTTCGCAACGCTGCTAAATTTGTTCCTTGGTTTGGTCCGTTCATATTTACAATTTATATTAATGATATGCCCAAAATTATTGAATCTTAGTGCTTTCGTAATGCGGATGATGCGCACATTTTTGATATGATAAATACTGTAAATTATTTCTTATTTAATTGCAAGATAAAACTGGGCCGATGTAAACTTCCTATCACTTAAAATTAGTAAATACAAATATATTTCCGTTTGCGGAAAACGGAACAGATTTCAATTTGGTTATTCAATAAGTTATACCGCGTCATCTTTGGTGAATGAAATTAAAGTTTATTTTTGATGATAAATTTATATAAGGTCTTAGTATTTTCATGTAGAACATGTCAATCATTAAAATCTGCTCATTCTCATATAACTATCTTTAACTCCCCTGTATGAAGCATATCTGAATATGCCTCACCAAAATGGAATATGGAAAATAGAGCCGTTCAGGCATGCCACAAGACATTTTGAATACATACAGAACGGAATTTATTCTGGATATCCTCAGCGAGTAAATAGTTTTCAATGATATCTCTACAAAACCACCGATTTATTATAAATATTTTTTTTTTGTATAAGATCACAAGCCACATGGTGGATTGTCCATAACTGTCGAGAACTAATTTATGAAATGAATCACCAGTTTTCCGAATCCAAAGAAATCATAATACTTTTTTATATAATGTAGACATATTTAATAGGGTAATACCATTGACATACTATACTTTTAATTATCTCATTAAATTACTGAATGCCCTGACACAATTGTACCTAATGACATATGACAGTGTGGATTGCTGTCAGAATGGATTTGGAATTGGTTTTATTATTAGTTTAGAGGTGAAATACCAATTTTTTTGAAGATTGCTGAGAAAGATGATAGCTATCTCAAGATACTTCGTAAACATGAAGCTGTGATGTGAAAATGAATTTTTTACCACAAAAAAAATATGCATCTTTTATATATTTCGCCTTTAAAGTGGAAACGATTTTGCACTATATGGTAATGATAAATATTCCAACTCAAACAATTCACAAAAAATTGCCTTAATGATCAATTTTATAATATCGAATTAGTAGGATGTTGGAAAAATATGTACCAAAGTTCAGTGAAAATAAATTCAAAAAAGATTTCTGTATTAGCAAATAGTCATTTAAATTGTTGGTGGACAAATTTAGTAGCCTCCAAAGGCAAGATAAGATATTTCGAAAAGATTTTCCTTTATCTAAAAGAATAGCAATCGCCCTGTATTCATTTGAATCTTCAGCAGAGTATCGTACAATAGCTTCTCCGATCGCAGCTATAACTCCGTACTCTTCCTAAAATTTCAGTGCCATTTCTTCATAAATATGCCAAATTTTTCGGACCTTCCTGAGTTCTTTTATATATTTAGCCCAGGCCCACACATTAATCAACTGCAAAACTTCCGCATTTCTCCAATTGTATCTTTTTTCCAGCTTTATCTTTATTCCTTCCTATTTTGTTTTCCGTTTTTAAATCAAAATTGATTATTTGACAGCTACTTAAAATTGGAAATTCCAAGAGTTTGCGACACTTTCCAATTAGAAAAATTTGCGAAATTGATATGTAGTTGGCCGGTTTACCTCATTACGTAATGAGGTAAGTCATCTTCATGAAGGTTTGTAATGAGGAAAGTGGCTTTAATGAGGTAATTAAAAGTCTAGTGTGTCAGTGGTATAAGCCCTTCTAGTTTCGAACAAATACTTCTAAATTATATAGAAACCTCCAAACATTTTTCTCCAATTTATGTGTTTTTATAATTGTACGGTTGTTATTGTTCCTCTTATTTTCATTCCTTTTTTTAATTAATTCTCACGCTACTTGGATTTCCTTTTATATTCTTATAATATCATCATTCTTCACCCTCTCTTTCTATTATTGTTACTTTTATTATTGTTTTTATTATTTAATATATAATTTTTCCGTTAGCTACTTCTAGATATATGTTTATTTAAAATTGTTAATCTGAATTTTATGTCTTTTACTTAACAGGAGACAGTACTCAGCAAAAATTTCAGTTTAGATACCAGCGAGCCTGGAGGCAATAAAACTTACTATACGTAGGTTTGTGTCCTGAATGTATGAAAATTCATATAAAATTAGCCTAGACCTGGACCACAAGTCACATTAGAGACATCTAACGTAAAAGACAGAAACCTGACATACGACAATTTAAGACGAACATGAAAATTTGCAGTTCAAAGAAATTTAAAATTTTTAACGAGAATTAACTCTTCTAAATTTTATTTAGCATATAAATGTTAAATATAATATTTTGCTTTATATTCCAACAACTTTCAACGAAATATTGCGATTTCTCGTCGGTGAAATATCGGGAGAAAAATAAAAAGCAGCTAAAAGGGAAAAAAACTTGACGTTATTTGCTAGATTTATTATAAAATAGTCAAAATGTAAAGAAATAAGAATACCTACTAATAGGAATTTGATTTGAAAAAAAATCAATTTTTACCGTTTTTTACAAGTTTCCGAGCTAATATCTTCATTCCAATACATTTTCTTTAATTTTTCTGGACGTGATTTACTAAACCTCTTCGTTACCTTTAAGTTAAGACATATGTCATTTTCTGGTACAAATAGTTTGTCAGAAATTCGCATTGAAATATGTATGAAACTTAATAATCTTGGTACTGACTCCTCTGAAGTTCCGCAAAAAGAATTGTTTGCTATTTTTTCCTTTTTATAGTTTTTTTTATTTGTGCCTTTCTCTTCGTTATCTTTTTCTAAAATTATTTTCATCTTATAATTAATTTCCACTGAATTTGAAATAAAAAAAATGGGAAAATTTGAGCTTATAACGATCACAGCGCCATCTAAATTTAAATGAAGCGAATATAAGAAATGATCTCCGTTAATCTATAGAACAAGATGCTTTTTCCCAAATGTATTTAGGTTTGCTCTAGAATAAGGTGTATGGAAACACTTATGTTTTTTTAGGTGGAAAGCTGCTTTCCAAAAGTAAAAGACTAATTGTGGTAATAAAATTGAAATAGATATGTTGAAACTCAGATTATCAAAATCGAGTTTGATGGTTGTAATAAAACAAATACATACACCCGAGCTATGAGGCGCGGCACAAATTAGACTAAAAATGTATTTCAACTACATTTTAGAGTTTGAAATATTTCTCCAGTAGATAATTACATTTTGCCAGCCAAATACACTTATCAGGAAATTTATACAGGTTTTGATACCTGCTCAATCAATTGAGAGCATCATCGGAATACGTGCCGGACACGAACGGTTGTTTCGTTTAATCTTTAATTTAGCACTGCCTGTTTGTTCCACTGAATATTCCGCAATTTTGTGTATGGAAAATCTAAGGACAGATTGTCCGTGTGCGATCTGTGCTCAATCGAAGGGAGGTTCCGATTTATAAAGGACTATTCAGCTTTTCAAATTCAAATAAAAAAATTGTATTTTCAATATATATGCTTAAAACTATATTACAAAATCAATTCCTTAAAACTAAAATACAAAATATTCTAAAACTACGTAAAATAATTCAACAATTAAGATGAAAATTGAATTAAAAGTCAACATAAACGCCGCCATTCTGATTCTACTCCCTTTATTTCTGTAAAAAAAAAAGGGAGAGAATCCACAAATTCATGAACTAATTCAAAACAGTACAGAATTTTTTCAAGTATATTACTCCGCGTAAGTTGATGCCGCTGCAGCTTGTAGCTCCAATATGTGCTGCAGTGCGTAAGGCTGCAGTGTGAGCATAATTGGCTTTATTTTTTTGTGGAAAAAGAATTGAAGTGTAGTTTGCCATGTAGGCACAATAAAATAGAAGTTTCTGTCTGTGCTGCACGCGTAAACATGGTAGCAGTAGTACAATTAAATAATTAGGCAGAAGTAAATTTCTGCAGCAGGAGTAAATTCATGCTTAGATGGAAGCAAAAATTAGATTTTTTTGCAAAGGATAGGAAACCGATTAAATTCTGGTGGAAGATACGTTCCGAGTAAATTCTGAAACGAGAATGGGTGATTCTACTGCGGCTCGTCACCTATTTATAACCGCCGTAAACCGCTACGACTCTGCTCCATGATGGGTTGCCCCGGCAACTCTAACTTCATGATTTCGTTCTATCGACTTCTGACTGCAGCGAAAACAGTTGACGGGATTAAATGTATTGTGGATAGGAGTTGCAACGGGGGATGAGGATTATGTATGTGGACTGAACAGCCCGAATTAGTCTATTTCTGAATTTTCATTTTTTTATGTACATATGTAGCTCTACCTATGTACATTAAAAATCGAAATTTTCGCATATAGCAACCCTAAGAATTAGTTGCGCGATCTTGCATATTTTCGAACTTAGATATAAGTTACGTTCAGGATTTTACCTCTAGTTTATTTCGTGAAGATTTGAGCCAGTCTGTTTGAAAATGAAAAATTGCAAAATAAGCCAATTGTACAAAATCTTGAACGGTGAAATTATCTTATGCAGAACTTTGAAAATGAGTGAAAGCCATCAAATTTGATTGTGAATACATATAAAGTGGGAAATTATTTCAAGTAATAAATTCAAAAGCAAAACCACGTCTTCATTGTAGTTTTTTATCTTTGTAGAAATTTGTTGTGACCTCACAAATAAAAATCCGAGTAAATCTCTATCAACAAGTTTTCATTCAGTTGTCCGAATGCATATATAAAGAAAAACGATGTGTTTTTTATGGGAATACAAACGAAAAATTTGCCTGCTTTTGCCTATTTTGGAAATTAAATTTAGAATTTTTATATAAAATATTTTCCTGAAATTTAAACTCTTTACATTGAGGAGCTCACAAGCAGCATTTAAATATATAGTGCAAATCGAAATTTTTATATAGCAGCCCTAGAAAGGTGTTAGATATATAAAAAAGTTCAACTCCCTAAATTAACTTCCATGAGTCCAATATATATTTTTCTGTACTATAATTTTTTCTATATGCTACAAATGCAATTACAAACTTAAGGCCAAAATACAATGAGAGCGATACAACAAAGTCACCGTAAATCTGTTGCTGTCAATGATTCGAATGTTGCGTTTAAAACACAGTGAACGCGATGCGACTTTTGCTTTTACAGCTGTCATGTCAATTGTAATGAGATCGAAATGGCAAACAAGTCAAAGAAAAAATTGAGAAAATTGTTCAAATTTAGCATTATAGCTTACGTGGCTTACCTTAAATTGAAAGATCTTAAAAGAAAAAAAAACGAAAGAGAAGGTGGTGGGTACGTGACATAAATAAGGATCGTGAAACGTCCAGATTTTTTGAAAGTTCATTCAATACACGAATAACTGTCGAGCATTTTGATGCTCTGTTAAATATCCTGCGTGAACATTTAGAGAAGCAATCAATTCGGAAACCAATTTCAGTGGGATGTCGTTTAGCAGCAACGCTAATGTAAGTAACATGAACATACATATATTAAATGGTATAAATTCCAAGGTTTTTATTTTACAGATAACTTGCGCATGGTGGCCCCAGAAGCATTTACGCCTGGAAGCTTAAAATGGATTGTCGACTTTGCGAAGATAATGTTGGAAATATGTGAAGCTATGTGGAGCGAGCTGTCGCATATATATTTAGCATCACCGAATGCAGCAGAATGGCATAAAATAGCTGTATATTATAATAGGAAATGGGAGCTCCCGCACTACCTCGGTGCTATTGATGGCAAACATATTAACATGGTTTGTCCTCCAAGAGTTGGCTCTCAATATTATAATTATAAGGGACGCCATAGTATCGCTCTACTTGCTGCATGTGATGCGAACTATTGCTTCACAATGGTGGATATTGGATCATACGGGAGCCAAAGTCATGGACGTAGTTTGCAAGAGAGCATCTTCGGCCAACAGCTTATTAGGGATCAGTTACCCATTCCAAATGCAGATGAGCTGCCAAACTCAACTGTAAAGTTCCCGCACTTTTTTCGTGGGAGATGCTGCTTTTCTGTTGCGACATAATCTGATGCGTCCTTATCTGGGTAATATGCAGTTGATAACTTCCGTGTTTAATATAACATTTCTGTTTTTGTTCTAGGTAAAAATGTGAGTGCTGAACAAGAGCACTTTAACAAATGCATTTCTCGAGCTCGGATGAAGATAGAGAACGCGTTTGGAATAATGGCATCTAGATGGCGAGTGGTCCGATATGATATACACTGTATACCTTCGAACGTGGATAAAATTGTAAAGGCTGGCTGCGTCCTTCACAATTACCTCACGCTAAATTCTTCACGATATTGTGAAGAAAGCTACGCGGACATAGTCGTTAATGGAGAAATTGTCCCAGGAGCATGGCGGAATGAATCCGAAAATTTGCTTAGCGCACGAGTAAGCATAGCTAATAATGCTTCTCGTAAAGCATTTCACCTCCCAAACACGCTGTCCACTTATTTATTTCAAAATAAAATTCAATAAAAACTATATTTATTGGCCTCTTCGTTAACAAAATTTATTATTTTCGCCTGAAAATCTAGCAACTGTAATGGCAATAAATTTAAACATTTCACTGAGGTTGCCAAAGACCTGACAAAAGTATCCGTGGAGTCTTCATGATCTTCCTCGTTAATTTTTCCAAACACGGTGTTTAAAAAAAATTTGGAAATCTTTCTCGGTGGCATTTGTTTTACCAGTACGGCTGTCAATTTTCGGCGTTGATACCGTTGGCCTCTGACTTCCAGGGGTACTGCCTTCCTCGTATTGGTTGTGCTCCCGAAAAAAACTAGAATTATCCAGCGTATATTCCTTCATTGGGATGAATGATCATCTGCATCAAGTAATTCAGTAGAATTGACGGTACTATCCTCAAATGCCGTGTCGTAGATGGTAGAATGCCTTGAAATAAAATTGTTCATTAATGCACGTATATACTTACTGTCTTAGAGATACGGAATCTCGCATGAAATGCATGAGCTCAAAATATTTCCACTGGCTACCCTGAAGTGCCCCATACTGATCCCGCAAACACTTCCATCTGCTTCTGCATTTCGTTTCTAAAATTGCTGGTTGAATTAAAAAATTTGACATTAATTGTAAATAATACCATTTGCGTTCAACTCCATGCTTATTTCCTTAAATATCTTATACTTTTTTTGCTGATTACGATACATCCCAGTCCGCCTATCGTACATATACATTTTCTCCCGCATCTTTTCAACCAGCTCATCCTCAAACCCCATTATTTTAACACTAAATCAATAAATTTATTTTACTTTATTTTTAATTACATAATTATTTGCTATTACCTACTAATTTGGAGAAAAACAAAGACTTATTGTTCAAAAAAATTCACAGCTTCGCGAAATTACAAACAACTGCGAACTGTCAGACAGAAATGTCAATTAAGTTGCCGCGACAATTTAGAGATCCTCATTGTGTTAAGAAATATGGAACTTCCATATATTCGAATCTTTGCCAACAACCAGTTTACGGCGACTTTGTTGTTTCGTCCTCACTGTGTTTTGGCCTGTACTTAGTATACTCTATTCTTTCAACTAAGATGTAAAGATGAACTAAACCACAGCTGATTAGTCTATCTGTAGCAGGCACTATCAAAGACAAACTGATGAACTGGCCAACTTATTACTAATAGTTCTAACAAAGTTTTATATCTGCATACGACGTAAATAATTAATTAATTTGTTAACATCTAAAGTGTGTTATCAGTTTGTTTGTTTTTTGTAATTATTCGCCATGGGAAAGAACGAGATTGCAAATTCTAAAAAAGTCTCCAAAGTATCAGCTCAAAACTCTCCCGCTACAACGAGAGGTGCAGTGAAGAACCAACGGAGTGAGGTTGACGGTAGCGGCTGCCCTCAGTCTAGCAGATCGAGTTCAGTTAGTTCTGTTGATCACTTTGAATTTCTTGAAAAAACTCTAGTAAACAAGCTGATCGATGTCATATCGGAGAGGTTTGAAGCATTTGAAGATCGAATTACCCAAAAAATTGATAGCATAGTGTCATCTACTCAGAAGGAAATTGCAAAAGTTAACAACGATCTTGGACACCTTAAAGCTGAAATGAATACGATTCGCATCGAGCTTGATTGTGTACACCGTGAGAATAGACTTTCTGATGCATTGATAACCTCATTGCCCCGATGAAAGTCCCCATCAGCTACTCTCAGATATTTGTACCAAAATTAATCACGTTTTATCTCCGTACGCAACCGATTTCGAATACAGTCACGTCATCAAGGGAAACGTAATGTAAAGAACAAGCCGTTAATTGTGAAGTTCTCTTCTACGTGCGAACAAAGAGAGTTTATTCAGAGATTTAAGAGGCATGGTCATTTTAAGTTAAACGAACTGAGTTCAAAATTTATCTCCGATAGCAGGATTAATGTTTTTGAAAGTTTAACGCAGCATAATAGTCAGATTTTGAGATGTGCTTTGAAGCTTAAAAGAGAAAATCGCATTCACGTTACTTTTACCCGACGTGGAAATGTTTATATTTGTGTTAAATCAGGTGATCCACCTGTTATTGTTCCAGCACTGGACCTTTTGTTTGATATGATCGGCGAAGTAATTAATGCAGAGGAATAATATGTGACTGTTCTTTAACTTTGTTTTTTTCTCTCGTTTTTATTTTTTTTGTGATTGTTTTCGTATTTCTGAATTTTCCTGAATTTATTTAATTATTGAATTTCTTAATGTAAATTTTTTTAATTCTGATTTGTATTATACATATATTTTATATTACGCAATGATTAGACTTCTTATAGCTTTAATTTTAAAATTCTTTGTAAGTATTTCGCTGTTCATCTTATTACCGCTAATGTGCGTTATGTTGACTGGAATTTTCGCTTCTAGCAGGTCTGTTGGTTTCTGTGCGCGGCTGAATTTGGATGATCGGTAACGTTTTATCACTGGACGTGGTGAGGGCGCTTGTCAATGTTTTTTCTTCTCGATATAATGGTTTAAATCTGACCTATCTCAATGCTAGAAGTCTGCGTAACAAGGTCGGTCTATTGCAGGACATTTTCTCTGGGTCACAAGTTCATGCTATACTTGGCTGCGAACTTGGCTGAATGAAAATATTTCTTCACAAAGCTTGTCTTTACCCAATTACAGCATTTTTCGGAATGATCGTGTCGGCCGTAATGGAGGAGGAGTTGCTGCCTACGTGCATAATTCCTTAAAAGCATCTGTGATTAAATCTTCTTCTCCGGTGATAAAATTGAATTCCTTTGCGTCGAGATAGATACGGGTTTTTAGAAATGTGTGCTTATTAGTACTGACTGTCCTCCTAATTGCTTCAACATTAATGCAGCTACAGAGTTTAAAGAATCTATATCACCATACATTTTACCTAGTCGCAATGTCGTTCTCGGTGGCGATATGGATGTGAACTCTCTCTGCGAAAACGCACTATCAGATAACTTACAATATCTATTCCAGACTTTAAACCTTGAAAAAATCAATAATCAACCAACCTACTTTAATACATCAAACCCATCGCAGCTTGATTATATGCTCACAGTGGACTTCGACAAAGTTCAATTTCATAGTCAAATTGGCCCTCCTAGTGAATTCGACCATGACTTTCTTATTTTAAATTATAAGCTTAGATCGAAACCTTTGTCAAATGAACCAGTCAGTACTTATCGTGATTTTAAGCATGTTGATTATGTTGGCCTTCGTGCGGAGTGCCGGGATTAACTTGGGATGCTATTTATTCATCCAACTCTATCGATCTGAAAGTCGACTCATTCCTACAAATACTTACTAGGCTTTATAACAATTATGTTCCTATTCGAAGCTTTCGTTTTAAGCCCTGCAAATGTCAATGGTCAACCAGTGAGATTCGTCATATTATGGCTGAAAGAGATTTTCTTTTTAGCCGATACAGACCTGTGATGCTCTCCAGGTACAAAAAGGTCCGCAACAGAGTTAGAACTTTAACTCGATCCGCAAGGCGAGCCTATTACAAAGATAAATTAAATACCAATCTTCCTCCTAAGACCTTATGGAGGAATATTCGCAACGGGGTGTATTCGGTCAGGAATTATCTGAGATAAATATTGATCTAGATGAGCTCAATAAATGGTTTGCATCAACCGCAGCTTCTTCATCCCAAGCACCTAGCGTCAATCCCATGACAGAAGACTTCTCTGTTTATGGTTTTGCCTTTTGCTGCGTTGATGAAGTTGAAGTGTTATCAGCATTACATGCAATTAAGTCAAATGCTGTTGGATCGGATGAGTTGCCACCTAGATTCCTTAAATTAATTGCTCCGGAAATATTACGAGTTCTTACGCATATATTAAATCACTGTCTCACAACTTCACAGTTTCCTGCCCGTTGGAAGCGGGCTCTTGTTGTTCCTATTCCAAAGAAGTCCTCCGCCGTACATATGGGAGACTTTCGTCCAATTAGTCTGCTTTGTTTTCTAGGTAAAATCCTTGAAAAGCTGATTTATTTGCAAATTATGAATTATATAAACAGTAATTCTATGTTATCAACTTTTCAATCAGGGTTCCGTCGTTCTCATAGTTGTGAGACTGCATTATTGAAGGTAACTTCTGAAATACACGAGTTCCTTGATGAGGACTGTCTTACATTACTCCTCCTGCTCGACTTTAGCAAAGCTTTTGACTCCATAAATCATTCAAATTTAATAACAAAACTATTAAGTCAATTCTTATTCTCTACGTCTGCTATTAAGCTGATAAATAACTTTTTGCAAGGACGTAGTCAAATTGTTCGAATCAACAATAACTATTCCAGGCCTGAGTTCCTTAGCTGCGGCGTACCCCAGGGATCCATACTGGGGCCTCTACTGTTCTGTTTATATATTAATGATCTTCCTGACGTAGTGCTGGATGCCTCCGTACATCTCTATGCAGATGACGTGCAAATTTGTCTCAGCAGACCAATAGGATTAATGGAGGACTGTGTATGTCGACTTAGTGACGATCTCCAACGTATTCATGAGTGGTCATTACATAATAGTTTAGCACTTAATCCAACTAAATCAAACTGCCTAGCAATTTACAGAAATGGCATTGACTCAAGAATGCTTCCTCCCATTCTATTAAACAGGGTAACACATCCTTATAGGGATTCAGTCGTGAATTTGGGTGTTGAACTTAATTCGAAGTTCTCGTGTTGCAATCACATTAAAAGGACATTAGGGAAGATATATGGCTGTTTGAGACAACTTTGGCTCAACTCTAGTATCCTCTCGCTTAGTCTGCGTCAGCGGTTAGTTAAAACATTAGTTATTCCACATTTCACATTTGCCAGCATAATGTTTCCAGTTCTGGACTCAGTCTGCCGAAGAAAAATACTCGTAGCATTCTATGATGTGATTAGATATATTTACAAATTGCCTAGAAGTAGCCACATCTCATTGTATGCAAGCTCTCTTTTGGGTTGCAGTTTAGAGACTCATTTCACTTTTCGCAGCCTGAAATTTCTGCACAAGATTATTTATCTTAAACAACCAGTATACCTATTTGAGAAGCTACAGTTCCTGCAATCGGACCAGACATGTAAACCTTTTGATTCCTCGATGCAGGAGTCAATATGGTGAGCGCTCTTTCTTCGTTCAGTGTGCTCGCAGGTGGAATCACCTTCCAAGCAATATTCAGCGCACGGCTTCCGACAGAAACTTCTGTAGGCTCATTAAACATGCAAACCTTTCTATTTAATAATGGTGACGCACATTTGGGGTCTTTGTGTTTTTTGTTTTTTTTTTCTCTCTCTTGTACACTATTTTTAGTTTTAGTCTATAGTCTCTACTATTATTTTCTTTCCTTTATTTTTATTACTTCCAT
>OZ005741.1:65189376-65257254 GCA_963930735.1 Dioctria linearis
GTTAGCAATTCTTTTAATTTGTTAACAGGGATCGAAGGGAAATGGCTGCAAACGTAAAATAATACTAGTTGGGATTTTTTGCGTTAGTTAAGATCTTCAATTCTTTTGACTAAGTCTTTATTGTTTCTAATAGAATATTTAGACTCAAAACTGGTAACAATCCATTCAATTCTCTGCAAAGCTCCTGTGCAGGCACATTAAAAGATGCTGAAATGGGGCGGGGTGGTAGATTATTTTTGTGTAACTTTGGTAGCCCATAAACTAAAGGTAAAGAAGGATGGCTTGTTTTAAGCAAATACATTTTTTTCCCACCAAAAATTTTATCTGATCTGTTTATAGTTTCTTTTTAGTAATCTATTGAATTTGTTTATTGGATCATAATTAATTTCTTTTAAGTTCATTGAGTTTAAGCCATCGGTCATTTTTTGGCTATATACTTTTATCTAAAATCGTAATTGAATTGCCTTTCATCGTCCTTGCATAAAATTGCGCTATCTGTCTCCAAATTCTTTTTAATCCCTTTTAGTAATCTATCAGATTGTGTTGTATTATTATTTATATCCCTCAACCCTGATTTAATTAAACTTAAGCAATTATTTTTAATTTCCAGGTCAACAAAGGCCGCATCAGCATGAATAGTCAAATCCAATATGTATGCTGGCTTCACTTTCAATGTCAGTGCAAATTTCAACCCATATAGTAATAATTCTTCTTCCTCACTCGAGAACGAAACAGCTGATAATTTGAGACTCTGGCAGGGAAGGTTTCTATGCTGGTAGTTGTTATCATAGATGCTGTGGACCGAATCAAATAATTCAATTTGATATGATAACTGTCTGGTTTTTTGATGGCATTTTATATATATATAAAAGGTCAAATTTTAATGGATGTAATAACACGGCCAGCTGAGAGTAGAGCATTTTTAGGTGTACACTTAAGTTATCTCTGACTATTTCAATCAGTTGATATTTACCTTATGAAGAGCCAATCTACTACGGGGATTAATATAACTACACAGCACGTATATGTGATTAGCGAGCTTCTTAAGCTTTTTACAATTTTAGCACAATGCGATTGCAAGTATATGAAGGAAATTATCAGTTTTTGGTACAACACTAATAGTTTGTTAAGATTAGCATTTTTAATATAATTCATACAGATTTTATAGATAACACTTGGTGGAATAAATTTATTTTAACTGCCATCTTATAAAAGAAAGAAAACAGTTCTTGTTTTCTTACATACATACATATTTTTAGTTTACATATATTATAAATGGCAACATGTTTTGTGTTATTAGGACAACATCGGAGCAGTTGTTGTTTTCAAATCAAACTGATCATTTACTATAAAAAAGCCATTGTCTTTAGCCAGCCTCTTTAACAATAGAACTTTAAAAATCATTTTAGTCAACAACTATTTGAAACCTAAACTTAATAAAAATGCGGGGTTTATAAGCTTAATTGTACGAATTTTGATGCAATTTACATTTAACCAAAATATCTATAAGAACAATATTTAAGGAGCATATTAATAGCGCAAACCTAATTCTGGTTTCGCTAGACATCTAAGCTAAACTGGATATAAATTTAATTCAAAGGATATTAAATTATTCCTTAATTTATTAGAGAGTATCTAAATTAATCAATCCTTGAGTACAATAAGAGCCCTGATGATACTGTTACAAGCGTGGCCTTGGTTCGTTATTTAAAACACAATATTTCAGATATAATTCAAAAGTTTTTTCTTTATTTAACTTTACTGTTTACTCTCACAATTCACAAACAATTATCAAATCGACTCTTTATAGTTATCGCTAGTATTGTACATCTAATTATCACAATCGAAATAGTTTACTTCGTTCACTTCACTGTCTGAAGTAAGACTCCGCCTCCTGGATGTGAGAGAGCCGTATTTATACTCTACGAATTATTCTAGAACCTTCCTGAATATTCCGTTTTCCGAACCCAAGGTTTACTAAGATGTCACTAGGCTAAAATTGCTTCCATTTCCAACAGATATCGCTTGTGTCACTTTGTGGCACGTAACAATACTTTGGCTGTTACAATATATGTAAAATAAAAATATATACGTACGTTGTTGCAAAATAAGTAACGTTTTCTTTTCTGTAACCCTCCGATCGGTGAGAAGGTCCGTAGGTACCTTTTTCAACTTGTGTGAGGTCGTAATTTTGTGGTACCTTGCCGTAGAAACACTCGGCTTCATGTATTCCATAAAACTGGCATACTGAACAGATTCAAATAATTTTCAGACCTATTCGAGCACTCGCTCGGAGTATTGTGTTTTGGGTTTAAGACATTTTCTATAAAAACATATTTACAAGGCCCCTACGGACCTTGGATATAATAGAGGCGAGATAGTGGAAAAATCCTTTCCATGTGTTTTTGAGTCAGCAGCCAGCCACTTTGAGAATGCTGTTTGACTGACAAATACCTATTTTTGTGGCCCTTTTTTCCAGTCTATAAGTTTATTTTGTTTGTTTTATTTTCATGTCCGGTTTTTGCTATAAAACAATGCCAGACGGTGATCGGGATGCTGTGAACTTAGTTCCAAATAATACAAAGCACTACCAATGTTTGATGGCAGAGGAAAAATGTAAGGCCGATACGAAATGTGGGGCTTATATGGAGACCGAAATGAGCGATAATGATGACTCTTTTCACGTTGGCGATCCGATGTCGAAGGTGAATCAAATTTTGAAATTGATGACGAACAACTTGATGAAGACGACGAGGATTAGGTAGATTATGTTCTGTCAAGAAGCTTCTGCAGCCAATGCAGCTTTCCATACGCAGAGCCTGATGCTAATTTCTTTATATAAAAAAATGGCGTGAAGTGGTGCAAGTATTAAAACCATCGAATAGTCGTATACGTGCTCAAAACATTTCCTACTACAAACAAGGCAAGTCAGGCGCAAAAAAAAAACATTCAGTGCTGTAAGACGTTTAGTTTAGCCACCGCAGTACTGTTGTAGTGAGGTACTCGGAAGGTTTCCGCATTAATCGGTGTGGATGATGTGTCATTTTTTAGTATACTTTTTTTACAAAAAGTAATTTTTTAATAGAATAGTAGATTACGGTGCAAGCAAACTGCAGGAGTCATTCAAACCAAACTTTTCTCAGTTTTACACACTGGCATATGTATAATATAGACTGCCCGATATGCTATTTCATCCGGGTACAATTTTTTATGTTAAAAATAGTTCTTACATCGGTGCCAACATTGAAAAATCCATTGACGGGAAGACGAAAAGTGATTTTAATAAAACCTTTCGAATTTCAGTTGAGTATCTTTAAATTAATAATTATAATTAATTTAAAAACATTTATTTCATATTTTAGAATGTTAGGAATAACTTAGGGCTCTGATGTGGTATTGAGGGAGTCTGTTTCGTGGCTTGGGAAGTGTTTCTCGAGGGTTTTGGATCACCCAGAGTTGGGATCTCAAATTCTCAGAAAAACCTATACACATACATAACATCCATACAATAATATTCATTGAAATAAATTTTAATTTTTTAAAGTTTTGAAATAAAAAAATTGTTTGAACTTGAAATATATAATTCAAATAACTCAAATAACTCAATTAATTAAATATTTGTTTCGTCAAATTTAGGGGGGGGTCATGACCCCACGACCCCCCTTGGATCCGTCACTGGTCGGGCCCATCAAACAAGATGATTTATGATCTGCTTTCAAGACATTGCATACACTATCATACGCGAAACGAACCGCAAGGGCAAACAGCTAGCAGCTACATGAGATCAAGGAAAATCTACCAAGCAAACGCAATAGAAAGCATTAACCCTGAAAGAGTTTGATGCATTTGTTGCGATCATTTTGTATGTTGGGATGATAAATTTCAATAGCAAGCCTGTAAAGGAACCTGACTCAACCTATGCTCCAATATTCAAACCACCTTTATTACATGATAGTTTTGTGTCTATTATAAAGTCCATTCATTGTAATACCAGAAATTCATGGCTGCAGAGATTACTCACCAGCAAAACTGCCACCATCGATGATATTTGACTAATGTCACAGACAAATTTGGAAGCAGCTCACACCCCGCAGAGTTCAGTAACGGTGAACGAACAATTATTACCCTATCGTGGTCGCACAGGTGTTATACAATATACTCCATCTAAACCAGCCAAATATTGAATAAAAGTATAGTGATTATGTTATACGAAGTCTTTTTACCCACTCCAAGGCATTATTTATGTTGGAAACGTGGCAGTTCAAGAACGCAAGATAAATCGAGGGCAGAACATCGTGGTTGATTTAGTTGGAAAATACCTTGGTGTCGTATATTCCGAAAATTTTGGAAGGGACAACACTATTGATGGGACAAAAAGCTGCGGTTCTTGGAACCATACGCGCAAACACACCATTCGTTCCATCTGAAATTTTGAAATGTGCTGCACGTCCCTGGTTAAGCTCACTATTTGGTTTCTACAATGGCAATGCTTTATTGTGTTCATATCTGCCTAATAGGAATAAATGGATTCCTGCGGTCAACAATGCAATACACTTGTGACGTAGTTCATCTAAATAAACAAAAGCCAGTGGGCTACAATTTCCATAAATCGTGGGTGGATACAATGGATTAAATGATGGCTACTAGTACGTCAAACATTTTTTTTGCTTGCTATGCAAAAAATTTTTCTATAATTAAAATAATTTTTAACTCAACCGGACAACATCAATACCGTCAATAATTGGCACAAGAATTCATATTCGAGCAGTGTAGAATCCCGCTTCAGTTATTAGAAACTACTGCGTTTTAGATAACAAGAGTAAAAAAATAAAAAATATAATAAAATATATTAAAAGTGCATAATTCAAAATATGCATAAAACAAAAATATAGAAAAAATCAGTAGCAAGAACTAAATTGAAATTGGTTTTTCTAAAAAAAGGGTTGTAATTAGTCAAAGGATATTTTTGGCGGACTTTCGAATAACTCTTCAAAAATGTCTGGGACTGAAAAATTGGCAAATATGGAAATTTTTCTATGCGAATCTTATAAAAGAACCTACTGATTTTGCCCATTCTCGTAATCTGTCTGCAATTATTATACGAATACTGTAATGAACCTACTTTGAATCATAATAAAAAAAACCGGTGAAGTGCTAGAATTCGTAAAATATCAATTTTTACACGATTGCCCATCTGTGCAAGTTTGTGGATTTTTGCATATATTTCTAGAACAGTTCGTTGGACAATAAAAATTTTTATAACCAATTTCATATGATTTTAAATTCTGAAGAATTTTTAAATACAATAAAAACGTCTAGGCCTAATCGTTTTCACAAATCTACAATTTTCTTAAAATCATCGTGTTCAAAATTTCAACACTTTAACTAAACGCCAGTTATCGAGAAGACGGACGGACATGCAAAAATCATTAATATTATGCGTGGGTATCCAATACATTTTGCTCTATTATCATTATTTCAATGCGTTACAAAACGGATTGACAAACTTAGTATACCCTAAAATTGCATCATCTAGGGCAGGGGCAGTAAGCCTGTTTATACCTACCGCCCATTTTTGGATCTTTGTTGCTGGTCAAATTTCCTTAACACCCACTGATTCCACAGTAACTTATTTTACAGCAATTAAAAAGTACTCGTAAATGTTTAGTGGATGCTTAGTAAAAATATGTAGTTGAATTTATTTCTTTATTTATACTTTGCGTATGTTTATAATACATTGGAAATTTTCATTTAAATTTGTGAATGGAAAATTTTAGAAAATAGAACGACACTAGCTTAAGTTGTCCGTTCTTAGAACAGGATTATCTCTTAAATTTGTATATTTTTTTATTGTTTTTTATTATTTTTAATTTTCCTTTATTTTTTTATTTTATTTTATTTGTTTTATCTATTTTTTATATTTTTTTATTCATTTCTTATTTTTTCAATATATTTTTCATTGAAAAAAAGCATGAAGGCATTCGAACTCGTTACATATAGTCTGGACCTTTCCATATATTTATTTATTTCGAAAGTAAGATAGTTGAACGCCTTGTTACTAGTACTAATTGTTACTGTTCTGTTTTAAATATGCAGAAATATATACATACCTATATATTGTTTTTGTTATTATTTACATTTGGTACATTGCTGTGTAAAAACTTGCCCAAGAAACTATTGTTTTTTATTTTTTATTTAGTAGTAACGGTGTTGTTTCCATTACCAAATTATATAACTTGAGTTATATAGCCTAGTATTCGAAACCTCTTTGTAACCACTATAAACCCCTTATAGAGCTTAAATGGAGGATTATACAAGGGTTTTCGTGACTTGATTTAGGTAACGTTACATAACTAAAAGTTTTATAAAATGAGTAACAAAGATATTCTGGTTACCTTAATATAACTTCCTATATAATCCTTACATAACTCATGGCGCTCTCGATTAATTAATTTGGTCATAGCCGTGGTTGCAGTAATTTTTCAGTTACCTTTATAAACTTTGTTTATAATGGTGATGGTAACGTTTTCACAACGCTAAATTTTCTCAGACTGATTACTTTTAGTGATTGAAATGTTAAGGTAATTACTTTACGTTACCTTTATAAACCAATATAATGCAAATATTAATGACATAGAATTTCGATATTTTTTTGGATTGCATTTTTATAATGTAAAGGTTTAATATTTTTACATTTTAGAATTACAATTTTTCGGAATGTACGTGGTGAAATTCAGCTGCAATATCATCATAGATACTTCTAAAAAATACAGACCCCTCAAAAAATAAGCAATTTTTAATAATTTGAATTAAATATGACAACATTTAAAATTTTCTTTTAGGTGATAGTAATTCATAAAAATTACATGACATAAATTAGAAATGTTATATACCTAAAAAAGATGTATTTTCTTCATATAAAAATAAAACGGAAGCCATATATCTGAAATTTAAAAAATTGGCTTAACCGACATTTTCTTTTTCATCTGCAATGGACAGATACAAAAATGTCGGCTTATACTTAAATGAATAAATTACCATTATTAAACTTCAAGTAGTTTTATATAAACTCTGGCTCTGTTATATAAGCTGAACGTCCATGATAAAACTTCTAGAAATATTATATAAACTATGGGAACTACCATGCTTCGAAAATACTCCATATATACCCTTTTGTCATAATATGTAACCTTTGGTAATGCTATATTTCTTATAGTCACAAAAAACAGACGTTAGTGTTCTTATATACCCCTTGGTTATATTATGTTATATAAATAAAACAGTTTTATAATGACTCCATTCGACACTAAAAGTAATTTGTTTTTATAACGATCACCGGAGTTACTAAAGGGCCACCAACATTTTTTCGATATTTTATAGTCGGTATGTATGTTACCGAAAGCTCCTAATTTTTATTAAAGCTGCCTACATTACTGAATGTTGTCCAGTTATGTAAGGGTAACCACGGATAGCGCAATAAACACTTATTACCAATAAGTTATATAACGTGGTGACGAAAACAGTTATAAAACTTTCTTATATACCTTCTAGTATTGGTTACTCTAAGTTATATAGACCGGTGATGGAAACATTTTCATCACCAAGTTATAAAACCTGAAGTAACTTAATTCCACGATAACCATTAGTAACATTAAAAAACTCTGATATAACTACGTGACCAATTGGTAATATTGTAAAAATCTTATATATCCACTGAAATTCTTATATAGACCGGTGATGGAAACATTTTCATCACCAAGTTATAAAACCTGAAGTAACTTAATTCCACGATAACCATTAGTAACATTAAAAAACTCTGATATAACTACGTGACCAATTGGTAATATTGTAAAAATCTTATATATCCACTGAAATTCTTATATAACCGAGTAACCATTATATACCCCTTATAAAACTACCCATCACCTTCAGTCACCAAAAATTTGAATTTTTTTACTTGGGTGCTTGAAGTAATGTATGTAATATTAATCGAAGGTGCACCACACTTTTTTCAATCTACCGAACTTTTTAATTTTAATCTACCACACTTTAAATTTCGAAAATGACAATGTTAGTGAGAGATGCGCGGTAATAACGAAAATAGCTTCAGCATCGAACAAAACCCTTACCGCCCACCATTAAAGCTTAGACCATGTTGACAGCTTGGGTAGAAAAATTTATGAATCTAAATGCAATAAATAATTAGCCCAAAACATGTAAACAGCTTAGTGATCATTATTTTAAAAAAAAGCAGAAAAACAATTAAGAGGCAATTAAAAATAATTTAAATACGTTCAAGCATTTCGGTATAGCTAATAATCAACCGCGATTTCATCTAACCCGAGGTAAAAAACATTGATCTACCTTTCATGGACGAATTTACTGTTCACATACATATGTATGTATGTTCTTTTCATTTCTCTACTTTCCCTTTAATAAGGTACTAGTAATTGAAATGCTGAAATTGTAATATTATGAAGCACTTCGGTTATAAATTCCTTACCTATTGATTGACTGGATGAATTGAATTCTAACTAAGAGTTGTTCATTCTTCTCTAGTCGGCTCCTTGGCCTGAATCATTAAGTCGGCACTAAGCCTATTTTGATCAAGTCACCTCTTAGCCAATAAATAAGCATATCTCTTAAGTCGGCACTCTAGCCAGGGATAATTATTTATAAGAGGTACATAGGTATCATACAATTGAGCACTAATTATTGGCAATTAATTTTGCCCGAAATTGCTCTTAATCTTCAGAGAACGTTAGCACCATTACTAGTATTCACGCCATTCAAAACACTCATTAGTTCAAATTTATTGGAATAATTAGCCAGGTGATGTTGCAGCATTAATTTGATAATTTTAAAAATTTCACTAACGTTGCTCGTAATCATAACTATTCCAATTGATAGGTGTGGACCTTTAAAAATATCTATTATCGCTTTTACTGCAGCAGTACAAATCCTGGATAAGGGCATCAACTTATATTCAAAAGGCACATATTAAACTTGATTCTATTGGTCATAGGAAAACTCCTGTTGGTCATTTTCACTATGTTGTAAAAGTTACCGGCTCAGAACTTCCACAGCTCTAAATAGCTCTTTCTTCATTTCGGTCATTTTGCAATCATTCACTCAAAACCTGTGCTCTAATGTTTATTCGTGGAAATTCAAATTCAATAATTTATTTAATGTATACGTGTCTAGTACCCCACTATAAAAGGCTATGCAGGTCGACTTCGTCGGGTTGTGCAAGAGCTGGTTAGATTCAGCCCAAGCGGATATTCGATTTAGATCGCCATTAATGCGAGCAATACAGTCCTCCTGCAATCCAATAAGTCTAGACAGATAGAGCTGCACGTCATCAGCATATATGCACATATATGCAAATTCTCATCCATTACAACATCTGGAAGATCATTTATAAACAATGTAAATAGTAGAGGACCTATAATGGATCCTTGTAGAGCTCCAGAATCGATGGGTTAGATTTAACTCCATCAACTTGGACTTGTTGGAAGCGATTGGATAAAAATTCGCTGATCATTCTAATTGCTGTTCTGGAGAAAAAGAATTTGTCATGTAACTTGTGTACAAGAAGTGTGTGTGGTCAACGCTGTCGAAAGCTTTAGTAAAAGCAAGCAGAACTAATATAGATAGAGGCTTATTGTCTAGCACGCTTCGAATATCTGTAGTGACTTTCAGTAAAGCAGTCTCGCACCTGTCCAGGGCGGAAACCAGACTGTCATCTGAAGAGCATGTCATTCCGCTCGACAAAATTAGTTATTTGATGCGAGGCCATTAACCTCTCCAATACTTTCCTTAGGAAGCATAGTATACTTAGAGGACGAAAACCGCTAGGACCGCTAGGAGCTGAGTTTTTTTGCCAGTGGTAATACTACAGAATTTTTCCACTTACAAAGAAATTGAGAATACGTCAGGCAAGAATTGAATACGTATAACAGCTACATATAACTGGAAGGATAAGCTTAATAAATCTAGGTGGGATACTATCATCAGATTCGATACCATCAATGGCCTCTAACATCTCAGAAATTGTTACACATCGGAAGCTGAAGTTTACTGATTTTTCTACAAAGTTTAAAGGAGCTGCACGAGCAACTGTTGGAGAAGCGAGCGCAGACGTTTGTGAAAAAATTATTAAGAGCATTTGGATCTATGCAACACGTTGATTTATCGCTACCATTAATACCCCATTTACGCAGAATAGACCAGAATAGAGAAGGGTCGAGTATTCTGCTAAAATAAGCCTTTTTGGCACTTCTGATTTTCTCATTTACTAGGTTTCTTACGGATTTACGGATTTAGATGTCAAATGTTCAAACCATTCGATCTGGAGGAAAATATCATGTTAAGCATCGCTCTAACACGTTCTAAACTTATCATATTATTGATACTTTAAATGACCTTTTGAACTCACAAGAGGATCCACAGAGATCGAGCAGAAATGAAATTCTGAAAAGAAGCAACATATGCATGAATAGGTCGACTTCAGGCAGAATAAAGAAATGTGACAGAACTGTTTATAAAATTCTGCTAGGTATCGGGATTTGCTAAGATTTTATTTCATAATTAAATGACGCATTTGTAAAACCTTTGGAGCAAAGCCATAAATTTGTCTGGTTTTAATATCGCTTCCGAACAGGCTCTAGCCAAAGTATGTCAGCTCTTCGAGCATTTATGAATTCGGATAAGAGCTGTTTAAGAACACGTATAGGACAGTAATAAAAACCAAACTAATATTTTTCTGCCTTATAAATATATTGTTACGCGCCACAAAGTGATACAAGCGACATCTATTGGAAATGGAAACAACTTTAGGTTAGTGACAACCTAGTGAACTATGGGTTCGAAGAACGGAATATTCAGGAAGGTTCAAGGATAATTTGTAGAGTATAAATACGGCGTTACTCACGTCCAGGAGGCGGAGTCTTATTTCAGACAGTGAAGTGAACGAAGTAAACTATTTGGATTGTGATAATTAGACGTACAGTACTAGCGATAACTATAGAGAGTTGGTTTGATAATCGTTTGTGAATTTGTGAGAGTAAACAGTAAAGTTAAATAAAGAAAGAACTTTGGAATGATATCTGAAAAATTGTGTTTTAAATAACGGACTAAAACCACGCTCGTAATAATATTAAGCTGTAAGTGTCATGCCATCTTCATAAGAGAGTGCATTTGTAAAGCAGCATCCATATTATATTATCGTTGTTCGAATGATAACTTGCAACACTAATCGAAATATAAAAATCGAATAGACACAATAGAATGTTTGATTGTTTTTTTCCGTAACTTTTGCTACACAATTTGAAAGAGTCTTAAAGAACATATCGATAGTGTGATTAGCGTTGATATGATACTCTCGAGTTCTTGTCTTATTCGGTCAAAATCTATAATGCTCCTATTTGCCTACAATTATTTTTTTTTGTATTTTCTTCATCAATAAATTCCCCTCGTGCTATATGTATATGTCTACTATGTATTTATAAATATTGCGAAAAGCTCAAATTATTTATATTGAAGAAATCAATTCGTAAGGAAAATCATGAATTCTATTCGGTAAGAAAAAATTTTCTTCTCAATATGGAAAATATTGTGAAAAAAGAAAAAAAAACTTAAAAGAAACAATTTCCTGAATTGGTCTTCATCGTTCACAATCATAAAGGCGGGAGTTTTATTGAATTCGGAGATTTGGTTCCATTCAATGGATGCCAAATTTTATTGATTACCTTTTCAGCATTTGTGAATTGTTATTTAAGGAACAATTTAAAGTCAAATATAATAGGAAAATGTGAATCAATAGGAGTTTTCATGATTCTACAAAAATTTTGAATTCGTCAAATCAAAGGCGGACTATCATTGCAGGAAACACATAAAGTAAATATACCAATTCCCCATCAATATAAGCCCTCCAATTTTAACGTTGTTGATTTTATTATTTTTCAAGTAGTTAGAACTGCATAATTGGGAAAAGTTTCATAAAATTTTCTGCATATTTCAAAACTTGACGACGAAGTTTCCCTCTTTAATAAGCCGAAATTTCTATCGTGGTACTTGAATGCTCAACGCAAGTGGATTGCAAACATGAAAGTATTTCTAAATAGTCGATTTCATTAAATATATTGCAGAGTTCTCTTTCTTATAGTCACATGTGTGTATATATAAACCCAAGTAGCATAAAGCAGAGATTTTAGTTTTAGCAACTAAAATTTGGTTGTAACAACTTTGTCACAGATAAAATTGTAGCATTTTAGTTAGTACAGGAAGAGGAATGTTTTGTTTTTGTCTCTCTGTGGGAACGTTTTGCCAACAATAAAAACAGCCGAAATGATTGAAATTGAAATTTCTGGTAAAATT
Source organism: Dioctria linearis (assembly GCA_963930735.1). NCBI lineage: Eukaryota > Metazoa > Arthropoda > Insecta > Diptera > Asilidae > Dioctria > Dioctria linearis. The sequence continues at coordinate 65,201,755 of OZ005741.1, forward strand.
TTAGTTATAACTTAATACAGTTAGCTGAAAAAGTTACCAAATAATAACATTTTTGGTTCGACAGCATTTTTTTATTTCTTTTGTAAAATATCGATGGCGAAATAGCTCAAAACCAGACTAGTAGCATAGATATCAATTTAGTTTATCCGTTGATAATTATAGCTGAATAAGAACCTTTTTAGCTGTACAGACATTTTGCAGTCACTTGGTTAGCAAAAGTTGAACCGAGATATCTACCATTTACGCATTTGAAAAGCCATTTCACCTTTGCAGCATTTTGAATTTATCTATACGTTGAAATATATAGCCAAAATGCCTCTTAAAACCCTTTCAGTCCTGGGAGAAAACTAGAGGCGGAACAATTTTTGTTATGAATTTTTTAAACTATGTTGGTCAATATAAACCAGCAAACCATATCTCATACGTGTTCGTATTTGCACCTGGAAATTACAGTGTGTCCTCTGGAGAGGACACCCGATGCTTGTAAATCTAGGACAGGTAACTCGAGAGGTTTTTAAACAAAAACCGTTGTTATTGGGAAATTAAATATGTTCAATATTAAGTATTTATATAAATCATATTGTTTAATCATAAATAATGCTTCATTAGAGAAAAAAAAATATAATTCCAAAGAAAATGAAAAAAGAAATTAATTTCGGTTATGATAAATCATAAAATAATTGTTTTGACGAGTGATGCATAGATAAACATTACATTTTAGGTATTTTACATATGTTTTGCTCTTGCAAGCTTCATATTTGCACCGGCTGCTGTTGTTGTCATTTGAAAATAGTGGAAAATGTTGAATTTGGTCGTCACGTACATCTTTGGTCAATATACTGTTTCGTGTTGTTGCACTACCACTTTAATGCACTGCCGGCTCGTTAGACGGAAGTGCTGTAGTACGTCTGGGTGCGTGAACATTGCTTAAAACCATGGACGTAGGTAAATACATTCCTGAGATCGATCAAATCCATCCGATGATTCGCTGGGATATCGTTCTGATCACAATCTCCTCTGTAGTCATACCAAGATGATAAAATGGCTAAATGAAAGAAATGCATAATGACTCTAAGTGGCCATTTAAGTAATTTTATAAATATGCGATAGTACTGCAGCATTTGATCGCATAGATCTATACCTCCCATATTATCATTGTACAGTGAAACAACTTGCGGACGTGGAATTTCAATGTACCTTTTCTCTTTTTTGGACCATCGTTTTGTCATTTGTTAATGTCGAATGCCAACATAATTCGATGCCATATGCACTGGCTTATTATCATGCCATTTCGTTATAATTACATTTCCATCAGCACTCCGAAGTTCAGCTGAAGAACCGCGTCCTTTGGCCTTCAATTCACCATCGGCTGAAAATGGTGGACCTCTGAAACGATTGACATGCACAGTGCCAATGCTATATATTTCCCGATTCTTCAGCACTTCAGTTAGTTGACACGTAGAAAAAAAGTATAACTTATGTCTTGGTGATGTCAAAGTGATTCTATCTGACAGGTGTAACACAATAGTTGCTGCAAATCCAAATTTTTTCAAGTTTCATTGAGAAAGCTCAGTTGTTGCACCTTGATAAGCGATGAAGTCATAAGGTCTTCCACTTTTCCCACAAAGCATATACAGTTTTAGTCCCCAGGGAGTGGGCTTCCCCCTTATTATAATGTTTTATTTCTAGAGTTCCTTTGAAAGTAATCATTTGTTCGTCTACTGATAGATTTTCTGCTAATTGGTGGTTTTGCATTGCCTCACGAACAGCAATCATTATTGGTCTAACTTTATAGAATCTGTCAGCATTATCTGGTGGTTTAGCTTGGTTATTTACAATATGTAAATTATTACACAGTTGGAAAAATCTGTCTCTGGTCATATTATCAGTGAAGAAAGACTGTTGCGTGCTTTTTGACCAATACATCCTTAAGCGTGGAAATTTTAAAAGACAAACCATACCATAAAATCCAAATTGTTGCCTAATTTCTTGTCCATTGATTGGATGAAAATGTCGTACCTCATTTTGTAAAGCGTACAGATTTGTGTATTTTCCAGCCATATCGAAAAAATCTTGGGGAAGATACTTGGAGAAATACTGTTACGGTTTTTTAGTTCATGTGGTGATGTTGGAAGCAATTGTACAGACGTGGTATTGTCAGTAGTTATATCATTCCGAACATGACGCCATCTTATATTTTCTAGCCTAGTGGTATCAAATGACTGATTTTCCTCTACTTCTGGTTTTAGAACTGTTTCTGGAATCGATAGTGGTGCTTTTCTAGTGTGACGAAGCACTCTAGTGGAAAAGAAATTGCCATCTTGTTCAAATGAACCGGAGCTTGTTACCGTATCGGAAACTGCTTTACATGGACGAGCGTGGGGTCTTTTCGGTGGAAGTGAATTAAATTCACCACCGGTGGTACTGTAGTAGGCTCAAGCTGAGGCTGAAACAAGCATGGCACAACTCGATTTCGCAATTGTCGTGAAGTATAACGACGTCCTGAATGCAAACAAATCTTACTTTAGTATTTACCATAATATTCGTTATCTTCGACGTCTGTGGTAAATGGACCTTCTTCCGATTCACTATCATCAAATGATAATGGTGGGTTTCTTAGTGCGAAATGTTCAGCTTCATTATCATCCAGCTCCATGTCTGATAAATGTTCAAAACTTTGAAGCAACTCTTCTTCAGTCAATTTCTGACCTCTAGAACTAGACACTTTTGGACAAAATAGAGCAATCTAAAGCAAAAGGGGAAAATTCATACAAATATGCACTTAAAAATGCAGAAAAGTGGAAAATAATAAAAACACATGTAAAACGAGAAAATAAAAATTAACTGCAATTTTTAGAAAGCACTTTATTTTACAACCATTGAATCCCGATGTCCTCTACAGAGGACAGATATAAAACTTATTGTGGGGTCCATACCTTGTTTTATTTATAAACGGAACTGAAGCACTATAGTTTGTTTATCCTTTATTTATAAAAACAAAAAAAAAACTAATGCACAGAAAATCACAGGATATTTGATATTTTTCTTTCACTTCGAAAACACAAATTGAAAATAAAAATTTCTTTTCGCACTTCTGCTGTTGAAACTAAAATTCAACTGATTTAAGCTCTGGTCACACCGGGAGCGGCGCGGCGTGGCACGGCGTGGCACTGCCCGGTAGTACGCGGCAAAATAGAGTGTTCACACCGAGAGCGGCAAATTTTATCCAAATGTACTCTAGTTCCGAGAAGAAATTCCATTTTTAGTAGCTCTGCTTGAAGAAAAATAAAGGAATGTGATGAAGTTCGATTACAAATACTTAAGAATGCAAAAAGCCTCATTTACGAATTCTGCGGCAGCGGCAAAATTGTGTTTTTGACTAATCTCCAAAATGGCCGCGCAGCAACTATTTTGCCGTGCCGCGCCGCGCCGCTCCCGGTGTGACTTATACATATAATTTTGCAAGAACAATCGTGCAGCGGCAACTGAAAAATACCGCGCCGCGCCTAGCCGCTCCCGGTGTGACACCCACTTTTAGTCTCACTTAGTTTTCAGTGGAATCTGACAGAACAGTGCTGAGAGCAGCTTAGGTTTCTGAAAATTAGAAAGATTTTTCGGATGCCCAAGTTCGTTCTCTGGAGAGGGCACCAGGACCCAAAGGGTTAATCGCTTTACTATGTTATATTGGAAATATTCGCCAGAGAAAAAACTAGAATATAACCATCTTTTATAGTTTGGTTCCAAGTGTCACTTTAATGCACGATTAATTTTTTCAAAGAAAATTAATTAATATGAAGGTACAGAGTTTTGCATTTGCAATTTCAAGTAAAAGTGACTTACATGCACGCCGTAAAACTCATCAAGCATGGATGGAGAAAAAAGCTGATGTCGAAAATCCCGAACTTTTAGAGGATTATTTTGAAACGAGTCAGGAAGAAAGTGGACATAATTTTATGCAGTTACTCAGAGAATGAAGTCTTAAATTTAACATAGCACATACAGTGTTGAATTATTTGTTGAATATACTGAAATCATGTGATGTATTAAACAATATACCCAAGGATTGTCGCGTGCTATTAAGAACTCCACGGGTCGTGGTAACTTCAATGGGAAATGGTGAATATTGGCATAATGGATTGCGTTCAAGTATACAAAATTATTTTATTCATCTTCGATAATTCAATTAGCATTGCGTTGAACATAAATGTCGATGGCTTAGCACTTTGTAGGAGCTCTAATATAGAATTTTGGCAAATAATAGTGTCCATTCATGATATTCCAAGGTTTCAACACATGGTTATTGGTACCTATATATTGTGGAAAATGTAAGCCCCTTAGCGCGAAAGAATACTTGACACCCTTCGTAAACGAAACAAAAGATATATCGCTACCTGAATTCTTAAGTGTGTAATATACAAAAAGTTGAAATCGGAGAAAAACAGATTTTAAAGTTTGAATGGATTTTAACCCAGTAAAATAAAGACTTATGAAGGAAGTGTTATGTAATATGAGAAAGTGAATTGTTTTGTTGAAATATTAGTTTCAAAACGCTCTTTTAGATGGGACCTCTACTTAGAATTTAATGAAGTTAAAAAAAAGTCAAAAATGAACATTGGACAATTTTCATATAAATATAAAAGATCCACGATTATGTTTTTGCTCCGTGTGCAATACGCCAATTTGAATATAAATTGGCTACTTGATATTAGACGTTTAAGAAGAAAAAAACATGTTTCCATCAATTTCTTGCTTCTTAGTTGACTCTCCTGCGCTTTGGTGAACTTATGGAAAATGCTTTGCATAGAAATTTTTTTTTTTTCAGAATCGTTAAGCGTCCAAGAGTAGCTATGAATTTGTTGTTTCTTTGAATCCTTGAAATAAGAAGTGCAATTATAAGCACAGTCTTTTCCACACTTGGGTACTTGGACAGATTTAGCTGGTTTCAATTTTCCTCTGTCAGTCATGTACTCCTTTCCTTGTTCATGATGACGTTTTTTAGCGACTTTTTTCCAATTATTCGGTTCTGCAGTTCTCTTCCTCGGTCTTTTCTTCGTACCAACAACAGATCCCGGTATGTTCAAAACTTCAATAGTATTTTCGTTTGGCTCACATATGTCATCCCATCCAGCAAGTATTTCTGGAGATGAAGGTACAAAGTCTGGATCTGCAACAAAATCATCGCTGAAACCTGTTGTGGAAAGAATTTCGAGTAACGTTGGAATTACTTTTGGAGGAGTGGAAGAAGTAGTACTATTCGACATTCTAGAAATTTGTAATAATTCAAATTATTAATAAGCAATAATCTTTAAAAAAAAATAGCTGGGTTTGGGCGTAATTTACGCCATTTCACAAACATGATTCTCATTCAACAACGGTTAGACTACGACTGAAAATTAATTCAAATCCTTTTTGATAGTAATGTGTGTGTGGAATATGACACTTAAGCATAAAATTTAACAATTTTTTAGAAACTGAAAAAATGTCCAATATCTGAAAAAGTTGCACAAAATTTATAAATTAGCCAAATACTATGAGACTGTGTCCAATGTAATACAAAAACTGGACATTAGAAAACTAGGATCAAAATGTGTTTGAAAATAACCGAAATTTCAGGGATACTGAACAGATTCAAAAATATTATCTCGAAAACTAAGGCAGATAGAACAAAATTGATAAGAAAAATGAATAGAGCGTGCTCGATTACATACAGATTGATCTATAACTCGTATAGTGAATAAAGTGGCGTATTGGACACTTAAGAACTCAGGTATCCATATTAAAAACTGGAATTTTAATGAGCAACCATAAAATTGCTGTTCGATTGTGATTGCGATTCGCTAGCGCATACTTTTATAAAAGGTGTCGAATTTAATTAATCGCATTATAATTATCATAATTTCGAAAAAGAGACATTCAAGTGCATTTTTATTAACCTGAAATCAATCCACATTTCTTTTTTATTGTAATTGGTCTCTAACTTATGGTACTTGCCTTGGAGCTCTTTAACTCAAGTTCACTAATTAGTATGTATTTACATGAATGTATATAGGTACTGTTAATTTTAATGGTTATAATGCGTGCTTTAAATGTACTGTAATTGGCTAATACCATATTAAACCCCATCATATGAGCTATCCAAGAATTGCCTCACCACAGAGAACTGATAAAAGTTTTCGGAAAAAGAAGATTTAGATCATCATAGAGCAGACACACCAGTTGAAGACCTTCCTGTAAATATGGTAGACGATATTGTGATAGGTGAGTTAACTGAAATACTTGTGGTAAGCTAATCTGCAAACGGTTATTTCTTAAATTCTGAGTCTTTACATTTGTTCGACCTTGGCATAATGAAGAAATTGTTAACTGGATGGTCGCGCGGAAGTTTTAATTTTAGGACGAAATGGTCTGAAGTAAGATCTCTTGACTGTCTTCCCTTTTGGAAAGGATTAGGATTTCGAATTTTCTTATTTTACATCGGGCCTGTAGTTTAAAAACATTTTTTGAGCCCAGACGTATTCAAACATTTTATATTATATTTCTGAGTATTCAAATTTTCTGTTAGCTGCTGAAAAAATGCTAGAAGTATTTATTGAACAATACATCGAAATATACGTTATTGACTCTATCGGAAGCAATGTTCACAATTTATGTCATTTGACAGATGAGGTTAAAAAATTCGGATCATTGCCACATTCAGTGCATATCCATTTGAAAATATGCTTTATAAGATAAAATGTTTGTTGCGGACTGGAAATAATCCATTACCACAAGTAGCTCGACGGATAATTGAACTAAATTCAAAGGAAACATCAAAGGAATTGTATAGGAATTGTAGGAATAAAAACAAATGGTTTTTGCCGAGAAATGGTGAAATAATAGCAATGAAATATGCAGCGATATTTAAAAAATTTGTTTACATTTACGGTTCGAGCTTCAAGCTAAAGAAAAACTTGTTTGAAATACCGATAAAGTCCTCGCATTTAAATATATCTGCATCGAATTGTGAAGAAAATTCTCCAAAGTTATATGCATTGCACAGTATTAAATGTAAATTAGCATCTGTGAAAGATATCTATAGCCAAACTGTTATACCTCTGATTCACCCTTTAGATTTATGCAATGTGTATATATTCGAACCAAAGCTCTTCGAATATAATTTTCATAACAGATACTTTCTGAAAAGAAAAAAATCCTGACAATAAAACAATAAAACATCAAAATTTTTAGGAAAATTTAATCCAATGTACATGTACATGTACACAACCCAACAAAGTCATGTATTTGTCATCTACAATACAAAAGTATAGCTTCATCGAGCAGATCAAATCAAAATCATTAGCATATAATTGAACTGTTAGATTCGTGCTAAAAACAATTCCTGCAAAGGGAACATATTACAAAAATTCCATGCTAAAATTGAGTTCTGAAAAGAAATCAAATTCAATCTAATCAGATTTTTTTCCAAAAATAGGTACAAAATCTAACAAACACATGTGTTGTCATATAGCATACAATGCATAGCACAAATACAATCAGATCAAGCCGATCAATTTGCAACTCTACCATTATAATCATTACAAGTACCATCCAACGGGAAATTTTCCGCTTCCTAATAGAGAGAACATTTTTGCAAATATAATTCAATTTAACACGGCAGCAGTTGCTTTAAATTTCTTGTTGCTATGCATTTTTGTGCGTTGCTATGTAACCCTTATTGCTGATACCGTAAGATCACAGCTGCACTGCAAATTCTTGTGATCATGCGCCTCTGCTACTCCATCAGTGGTATATAAACGACAATCTGACTGATCTCGATATCTTTTTGTACTTGGAATAGCTTGGGGTAAGTTCGCTTGTTAGGGACTAACATTTATATCGGGTATGGACTGATATATCACTTTTAACAGCACAACTAATTATTTCTGGTCTCGACGGAAATTAACGCATCTTATTTCGAGTCTCGACTGCAGTTAAGATATTTACTAACAATCATTTCTGGTCTCGACGGAAATAAACGCATCTTAGGTCGGGTCTCGACTGAAGATAAGATAACACATTTAGACGGGTCTCGACTGACTTAAAGATTATTATCTCGGGTCTCGACTGAGATAATCTTTTACTAACAATCATTTCTGGTCTTGACGGAAATAAACGCATATTATTTCGGGTCTCGACTGAAGATAAGATACCACTTTAACCCAGGTCTCGACTGACTTAAAGAATATTATCTCGGGTGTCGACTGAGGTAGTAGCTTACTAACATCAACACTTTATTTCTGTTCTCGACGGGAACAAAGAACTATTCTAACCAATGGTTAGAACAAAGGGTCTTAAAATTAGCTTAAAGCCAACCCTTAAGCGTCAAGTTGTAGATCGGTGAGTATCAGTCACCTGTAACAAATTAATATTTATTCATACATCTATTTTACTATATATTTATTCATATATATATTTATATATTATACATTTCTTGTGAATATTTATCAAATATTATAATATATGTATCTTTATTCTATATTCATTTTTCATATCTACATTTATATACATTACGTTCTTGACGATTTTGCATTGCAACTTTCTGCCAATAAGTGTTTTTAGTGTGATACAAAAATTCTCTGACTCAAAACTAATATATTGAGTTTTATCCCAATACAACCATTCTTGATAATCGTACATTCTAAGTCTGTAGAAATAAGTGTTTTCTAGTGTGTGTGGATCTCTGACCTAACAACTCATATACATAATCTGATATTAATGTGATTAGTGGGCAATCTTAAAAAATTAGTGTGATAATTTATTGAAAGTTAAAACGTAGTGAACAGTGTTTATTTTTGATAAGAGGCTCGACCACTGACCTTGATTCAAATTTACCAGTGCATCCATTTCAGTTTCACGAAGTTCAAATTTGCATGTACTAACGGACAGTACAGTATAAAGGAATTGAATAATAACAACAACAAAACTTTGCTTAAATGTTTATTAATACATACATCTAGATTATAGTTTAATAAAGCTAATCGTTTTCAATGTACCTATAATATTTGAAAATTCAATTCAATAAAAAAGAAAACAAAAAACAAAAATTATTGCAGTTCCTGTTGTAGTGTTTTTATTAAAGAATATTTTAAACTGGATTGGATTTCGTTTCTTCGGTTTCAAAATGATATTTCCGTTTCAGTTGCATAAACTCCTAGCCCACATGTTTCTAGGAGTTCGTTTTTGGGTTCTACTAATTTTGAAGTTCCGTCTGATGCTGATGATGATGTTTGCGTTTGCTGGGTACATTTGCTAAAATAATAATTAGCTTAATTTGTGTTTTAATGAAATAAAGTTGTTCCCTACCGTTTTCTCTTTGAATTATATTGCGGAGTTGTATGATTAAAGCGACTAACGCTATTTTTTAAAATTCTATGGAAGAAACTTTTCATGTCATCAACGCTGTACCGTGTATCTGCCAAACGTATGATCGTAAAAAAGTTGTCAGGCGTACTTTGCTTTGGGATTTTGAAACCGTTGATTTTAGGTAAATGATTGTTTCGGGAATTTAAAAGTTGATAAAATGAAGAAGTTTTTGCCATACGTGCGCATCCCATTCTTATAAGAAATTTCCAAGAATTATTACTTTCAAATTGGGGTTTATTTTGTTCTAAAGGCACGACGACACATTCTAAGTCAAAAATAAAATCACATTGGAAAATTTGTAATAAACAGTTTAAAAGTTAATTTGTTGCTCTAAAAAAATTACTAGGTGCGATTTATTTCCGCAAAGTATTTACCGAGCTATAGGGTAAACTGTAAGTTGCGGAGGGGATTCTAAGGAAAATCAGTTTTTCCTTAATAACTCCAAAACTACGCCAGATAGGACATATGTCTTGTTAGACTTTTCTGTTCCTTTTTCTGTGAAGATTCTATGGGTGCTGTATGGCGGTACTCTTCCGGTACACCCGTGGATGTGTATTTGAGGAAAGCAATTTTTTTCCATTTGATTTGGAAGATCCTGTCCACGAGCACTCGGTTAAAAATGAATGTGAAAATATCCTGTCTGTAGTACCACTTGTTCCACCAATTTCAATCATATAATTTATTTGAAATATACATATAATAAAACATAAACATAAAACATCAAAAAAACACTTTAAACTTATAAAATCTGCTTTCGAAGTTTTCAATAAAGATTCCAGTTCATTTAAATGGTCTTCTTTTGAAATGGGGAGCAACGTCTTCGGTTTTAAGTTTGCTGACTTATTACCGTAATTGATGCTAGTATCACTACATTTTTGTTTTTCTTGTGGTGGGATGTACTTCTGCATAATTTCAATTAATTTGTCAAATACTGTAGGCAAGCCAGCTACTTCCTTTTTTTAATTCTAATACATCATGAGACAACCGCTCACGTTTTTTCAGGAGATCATTAACATCTTCTTCAACTAAAATTTACATAAATTTCAAAATTGTTAAGTTTGTGTCTATTTCATTTACGCTGTGGTAATGAAAAATTCATATGAGGCACTTCCTAAATGCCATCTGTCACTACTATGTTTGGTAACCGAACTATTGGAAGCTTGTGATGTACTCTCCATAAAATTTTGTATTATAACTGGCCCCTCGACAGCTTGTTCAGTAGGCATACTACTAATAACATTTTTTGCAGGGGATGGCAGAATAGTAGTAGCTGATCGTAAACTAGGAAGAGGATCACTATTCACAACAGTTGGAACACTACCCGGAAGTAAATAATTGCAGTCTTCCCCTATATTGCTTGTGACATTCAGCGTTGTTCTCCTGCGCCCAGAATTTGTCGTACTAGGTACTTTTCAAATTGTGAAATCTTTCTTCCTCCCCCGTATCTGAAAATTGTGAAAACTTTTCTTCAACTTATAGAGCATTTTCAAAAGTTGTAAAATTGCTCTTTTTCACAGAGCATGGTTGCTTGACCATGTTTTTCGGTCCGGTATTACTCGGTGATCTTTTCGGATGGTCCTACCTGGCGGCCAATATTGAATTTTATTCTTTTCCCACGATGATGGAACCACGCACAATATCTTTTCGTTTTCCTCGATCGTCTCCACTATCTTGTACATTTTTATATAAAATAAGCACACACAAAAAAATTGACAAAAAGACTTATTTTCTAAGAGATGCTTTCTCTTTAAAGGCTTGGATTGATATGACAAATAACATACTTGGAACGGTAAATACAGACATTTTTTCCAAATTTACAACCATTTAGTTGTATATAGAACTATTTGGCTAAATTACAATAATCTGCGGCATTTTGATTACGCATCCAGCATTTTAGGTAGGCATCCAACATTTAAGCTGTATTGATAGACTGCAACGCATCCAATTAGCTATGGTGGCAATTATTGCTGTGTTGAAGTAAAACACTACAACTAGATAGCTGTAATTCCAACTTGTAAGCATTTTACCTTTCAAAAACGATAATTTTGTCTCTAAAAACAACAAAGATGGTGAAATAACAACAATTTAGCTGTGTGCATACAGTTACAGAGATATCGCTGTAAACATAAAACGCAGAAGTAGCAGTCGTGTGTCATTCTATTTAGGCCTGTAATCAGAGTAAATTATCTACAATTAAAGCAAGTTAGCTGGCATGACACCTTTTTAGTTTGTGGTGATAGACCGCGAAACAATCAATTAGATATCTTACCTCATTTACTGTGGTTAAGTATATTGCTATATTAAGATGGCTGTAATTAAAACTATGCAGCTTTAATCCTCTGTCAGCCATCTTTTGTCAAAAATAGCGTTCCTTTTTTTTGAAAACACAAAATGTTAAACTTTTGAACTTTTCTCACTTACTTCCCAATACCGCCAAATGCTAAATAGCAACACATTATAATATTTTAAACTATACGGGTAAAGTTAAAACAATTTGTATGACCCTATGTTGTAGAAATAAACAAAATCATATTTTTAAAAAATTTTATACTTCTTTATTCATCATATTAATGCTGTGCACCGTTATCGGTTTGTGAAACATTTTAATTAGAGACAAAGTTTAAATGGAGTAGCAAAACAATACTTTAGTTTCACCAAAAAAATTTTATTAAAATAAAAATAAAAACTCTAACACATACGAGTTTCGGTCTATTCAAACGAGATCCCTGTTGCTACTAAATGCCAACGTTATATGATCGAACTTGGCTTTAAATGATCTAAGCTGGACAAACCTAATATAATGATTTTAAAACTAGAGGTAGTGAAAAATCTATCTGCTCATTAAGAATATTTTTGCCTACTGCATTAGCTTTTACAATTTCAAAATTTTCTGGGAGATCTAATCTTTTACCTTTATTTTCAATTTGTAGAATGTTTAAATTATCTATAGTACAATTGTGTCTATTTTCTGTTAAATGTCTTGCACAGATGAATGTGTTTTTTGATTCTTAAATGTTTTTCTTGAAACCTAGTACTGAAATTCCTCCCAGTTTGTCCAATATAAATGGAATCACAATTATACATTTTATCTCATTTATGCCTGATTTTTCTAAAGTAATGATTTTTTCTTTCGCATTCATTAATTTGTTTTTCACAATATTTTTATTATAAAAGGCTATATTCACTTCCTTGTTTAGTTTTATAATTTTGGCTAGTTCATAAGAAATTTTGCCTATAAATGGCAACTTAACATATCTGTCATACTATTGTCGCTACTTAAGGGCGTTAACGCTGTGATGCTTTTTAACATAATTTTCTTATTTTTGTTTTTTACAAGTTTGTACTATAACCATCCTTAACAGCAATTAATTTGATAGTGTCTAGTTCTTTATGAAATGATATTGTGGACAGTGGTATATTGAACAATCTATGAATCATTGAGTGGTAAGCCGAAAGTTTAACGTTAACCGGGTGATTGGAACTAGCTGGGATGATAGAATCCGAAAAAGATGGCTTCCTATTTGATAGTCTATTAATTTTCAAATCCAGAAAATTGATTTTTCCATTCATCTCTTTTTCGATAGTAAAAGTTATGTCAGCTTCCAATGAATTTATCCTTTTCAAAAAAATTTCTAGTTCTTCATTTGAACCCCTCCACAAGACCAGTATATCGTCCACATATCTGAACCAGAACTCAATTTTTTGTTTATAAGGAAATGTATCGCTTAATATTCTATGCTCTAAGTCATTCATAAACACCTCAGCTCCAAGGGGATATAACTTAACTTATTTACGAGGCGCATTGTTATTTTTCAAGCTATTATGTGCCTATCAATGATAAAATTTCAGTGGTTAACACTTTTACGCCAAATAAGCCGCTTGACATATTAAAAGAAATCTGTATTAAAAATTAGTTTGGCTATAATGTATATTAACAAGACGCGTTTTTTACTTCATTCATTTCAATTGAAATATACTAAAAATACCAGAAAGAAAACCAAAGTAAAACTAAATTATCATACACTGGATGTAAAGAAATAACTTATTTAGCTAAATGATCCAAATGAAATACCAAAATTGTTATTTAAAAAGACACTTTCTAGCAATTACCAAATGGCTTTTATTTACCTGTTAAATGGTTTAAAAAGGTACAGCTATTTAGTTGCAATTAGTTTGTCAAAACTATTTAACATCATAATATAAAGGTTGATAAAAGGTTTTCAAAACATGGTCACCGCTTCACTTTTAGCTGCGGCAACCAAAGCATAATGGATACTACAACCTCTAAAAAGCTGAAAGACAGTGCACTACTTTGATGGCTAAATGTTTTCAAGGCGTTGTCAAGTGGTTGTGCTGGAATTCAAATCCAACTAAAAAGATTTTAATTTGGCAAGCACAACTTTCTCAAAACCCAAATACTGCAAGCTGTGCTACTTAGGAAGCTTATATATGCACACAACTGAAAGTTCACATTCCAGATACTGATAGAGTGCCGAGAGTTATGGGAGTACATGAAGGATAGAGGGGGTGCAAAATGTGTCGTAATGGCAATTTTGGTAGTTTCGTTCATTAAGACCCACACTCTAAAAAAATTTATGTAAACATGTTACAATCTTAATAGTAAATTTGACTAAATTTATTGTAGTTTAATTACATTTTGAATTGATAACTACGCGTTTGAAATTAAAATTACAAATGTGGTAATTCTTCTAATGAATGCAGTAAATTTACTTTTACAATTGTAAATTTACTGCTCTGAAAAGAGTAAAATTCCACTTGTTTCAGCTGGCGTGGTTGCATGCTCAGCCGAAAAGGTTATATTTACTGTCCTAATGAATAAATGTGAGTTTTGTTAGTTTATATGAATATACTACAAACATTTACATTTTAATCGTGAAAAAAATAATTTCAATTTTAAATGTCTTTGGCAGAAATGTGAAATGTGAAATTTATTGAGTTAATCGATTTGTGCAGTGCTTAAATGTTGAAAGGCAACAGTATTTTTCAACACCAGTATACAAGTTTAGCGATTTTGATTATAAATATAAAGTCGATTTAGTTTTAAGCAAATTTGTAATCATGTAGTTCGTCACCTGAATTTTCAGAAAATAGTAACCTCCCCGATGAGAAACTGCTTGAAAGTTGTTAGTAATAAATTAACTTTTAAAACACATATATTTATAAAACATAAAAATTCTAATGACCCTGAAAGAGTCCGCTCTTTATGTTATCGGACTTTCGAAAATATTAGGAAAATCTGTCAGAATTTTTAGAGTAGAATGTTATACTTGCTCTGTGTAGTAAAATTTACTACATTTGTCAAGTCAAATTTTATGAAAATTTACTTACTCAATGTAGTAAAATTTGCTACGTTTTTATAGAAAAAAAAAACTATATGAATGAGTAAAATTTGCAGTTACTATAATAATACGAGGTACCTAATTTCATATTATTTTATTAGTAAATTTACACTACCATTTTTTAGAGTGCAGGCTTTCCAATTAGGTCTCTACGGCCACTTTGTTGGAAGTTACAGAACGAAAAAATCAAAAACGTTGGAAAATTTCTCCTAATTTTTCAAAATTTTACCAATTTTCCATCGAAAAGCAACGATCAACTGATTTTTTTTTCCAAGATTAGGTAACATTAGAATGTTATCTTTCAATTAATTCTAAACATTTTACTTACCAACATGAAACTATTTTTGTAATTGTTTTAGGTATTTTTAACAGAGAGAACTTATTCCAGGTACCTAGTTTTAGCAAAATTGATGAAATTATAAAGCTTAAAGTCAGATTTATCTCAAGAACGGTTGCATTTATGTAGGTATATACGACAATCAGTTTAAAAGAGGTTTCCAAATCTTGCAATTTTGTTTTATGTTTATCGGGCATTCTGGCGCGAAAAATGGTAAATTTTTTAAAAAAGTAGGGTAAATTTTCTAATTTTTCGGCTTTGTTGTGTTGTAACTCTCAACGTAATAGGAGTGCAGTACCTACTGATTGAGCATTTCACGGAAGGCTGGACGCTTCACTTGTGCCCTCTCTCTCTGTTCATACTATTAAAAGCGTGACTCTAGTTAGTTATTTAAAACACAATAGTTCAAATATGTTTCAATTTATTACACTCTACAGTTTAGTTTTATAAACTCACAAACAATCACAAGCAACTCTACTGTAATTAATTCTAGCATTGTACAATTTATCGCAATGCAATTAGAACACTTTGTTCTATTTATTACGTTCCCTGCACTATCTCAATCAAGACACCCTCCTAATGGTGCCAGGTGCCGTACTTATACTCTAGGAATTGTCTAAAATCTTACCGAAGATTCCATTCTAGAAATATCGATTCTCCGAACCTAAAGTTGTTTATATCCGTACTTTATAGATGTCGCCTGTCCTTTCCTTTTGCACGTAACAATAGCTGTGTTCCATTGGGGTATGTAAAGTACTCGCGACCACTTTCCGAATGGAACGCTACGTTATGTTCTCAAGCGTAAGGCATAACCTCAAATTTCTCATTTGTTGCTCTTGTACTCCGTATTTTTTATTGAATCAAGTTTCTTATGAAAATGGTAAGGAGGTTTTCGATTAGCAAAATAATTTCATTTCCTTCTTTATAAACAAACAAACTGTTCTACACAAATTTTCTGTCGAATTTTATCTGTACGACATTTCAATAACCAGTTAGCATGCAAATCCACCTAGCGGAAAATTCTTGCCGAACTACTCAGCTCATCCACTCGTGGTAGAGAGCATGAGTAGTTGCGAGTAAGCCGATGGACTTGGGAGTATTTTCCACAGCCCAATGTAATACAGCTAATATGTATAGTAGTGTCAAGGCAGTATGAAATAAACTTTATTACATTGTACGCTTTTAAGAAGAAAGGAAATAGGGTAAGGGAATGAGAAAAGAGCCAGTCAGCGCTTGCGAAACTTAGTCGCACCGTTTCATTTTTAATGAAATTAGTTTCTACTATGAATCGAACTCAGGTTGCAGCGATATTTATGTATATATGTGGGATTTTGTAGATAGGGCATTTGAATACAAACTTTCGGATGAAGTTCAATCGCTTTATTTAATAACATTTACTATTAAATCGGCGGATGCCTAGTGGATATACTGATAAAATTATCGGTAATCCAAATGGTGAAAAATCTTACTTCGCTGCGGTAGTGAGTAGACGTCTTTCTTCGGTGACAGCTGGAATCGGAAGAACGCGTCGTTCGCTCGAACTTGTCTCGTTCTCTCATTTGTGTTGTGGCATCTCTGTTAGATTGGCATCTCTGTTAGATTGGCATCTCTGTTAGATTGGCATCTCTGTTGTGTTAATGGGGTTTGTGGATGTGACGGGCAGATGGGGTTAGCTATGTTTAGTTCCCACATATATATTATATATATTATCTTCTGATCCGTTGCAACACTGTTGCAGCAGTGATAGCTTGAGGAGAGTGTGGCGGCTTGACGACGCCAGCTGGATGGTACTAACGAACTTGGGCAGCCACACTGCATTTGTACGGTTTTCGCAAGGCAAATCGCAAGCCACTTTGAGAACTGGAAAGGGTGTGTGCAAGTACGCCGCGATTAAAAATGATCCAAAACAAAAATACAAAAATATTTATTACTATCTTGTCATCCGTTAATAGAAGCAGTTTTTAGAAAACAAATAATTGTATTGTACTCAGACTTGTTGCACTTCGCCATTATTTTCCAAGGAAAGATATAGAGCACATTATCAATTACAAAAAGCACGTGTTATAAAATAAAAGAATCTGCCAGATGCTTCGTCTTGTATTTATGCCGTTTTGTTTCCGCATATAGAAAACTTCTTCGCAGGGTTCCCATATCGAAGTTTACAGAGCTTGTGTCCCTTTAGACGTATTGGGACGTACCTAGTACCTGCAAAGCAAGAAGCACTTATTCAGGACTCGAGCTGATAGGGTCGATCCAGAGAGACTAATTGCTTTTCATCGGTAACTCACATCAGCACCGCAACTCAGGGTACACGGACTCCAACCAGCCTGTCATTCCTCGAGAGTATCAAAGGTTCACATTAGAACAACCGCTAACCCCAGGCTGTCATAGGATAATCTGGACCTCGACGGTCGATTGAATCAGACTGGTGTATCACTTTTTTCAGGTCTTAGCTGCAGTAGTGGTTACGTGAGAACTCACCGGTTTTCACTTGAAAGTTAACCCAGCGATCAAGACTAGATCCAGCGGTCCGTAAGTTCCTCGAACTAATAGTCCGCTGTGAATTGAAGTTGAATCAAGTTGTCAGCCTCAAGCGAAGGTGTACCATTCAGTCTGTTATGGCATTCGTATGATCTGTCGAACAGTTCCCTTAACAAAACAGTGATAAGTGCTACTCAAATTAGTATAAAAAGACTACTAAACGGGTGCGTACGAAAGTAGGTCAGTAGGCCTGGTAGTTAGAAAAGTTTAGAGCCGGTCTGAAGCTAATGATAACAGCTGCGCTATGGTGAGTGATAGGGGCTTTTTCTGACAGTCGTTTGGGGACCAAATATACCTTTGCACTATAGTTTAAGTAGTAAGCGTACGGAGCTCTTTGAATTGAATAAGTGAGGCGAATGGGGCTTGCGTGTTTCTTTAAACTGTCGTTTGGCAAAAGTTGACAACAATTCATTCTCGCCGTGGGTACCAACAGTTTCTTTTTAATTCCTCTAATGAGGAAAGCTGAGTAATTTTACTGTGTATTTAGTAGTAGAATGATTATAGTGCCTCGATTTGACGCCGTTTGGCACCGGGCTAGGTTGGCGTTATTTTAATTTGCCATCACGATGGGTGATTTTCAGGAAGCCGATTCAACGTGAGAAGACGTATTGCAGGCACCTATACAGGGAAACTCTTCTCGGAATTGTAAATATGGCGGATCAAAGTTTGGCAAGTACCACTTACTACTACGGATATAAAATAAATAAGCAAAATATTTGTATGGATGTTTGTGTCCGTTTGTATATGTGCTCTGTCGAATTTGTGGCAGCAAACCTTTCGTGTTTGAGAGGGGAAACGACTGTCTAAAGAGCTTTGGGGCTCCCTGATAAGCCACAAGACTAAACCCGATGAATTTTAATTTATTCAATTTATGTCGCTAGCTTAATACTCATTTAAGTGCTGCTAAATCTTCTGTATTCTCTGACTTCCAAATATGCGCAGAAGTTTTATGTAGACTTAAATTTTGTGATTCTCAATTTCAGTAGCAGCCACGTATTTTTAGAATTCTCGGCAAGGGGCTGCTCCGGCTTTTAAGGAGAGCCAAATTTTTACGAGACTGTCTGAAGATTGGCACTGCTATTTTAGAATAAATACTTGACAAATTACCCATCACTGCCAGCTTTAGAGCTAAAAGCTTTTGCTAATATAAATAAATAACAAATAAATAAACTTGGCAAATAATAAAACTCCACGTTTTTTCCGTTTCGATTTATTTATTTTTAGTAACTTGCCTTCCTTCTAAAACAACAGAAGAACAGAACCCGTTTTGTTTTATCCATTTCGTCGTTTAATTGAAGGGGAAAGAGTGACTTTCCAAGGGGTCTGCTCGATACGTTCTGTATTCGAATTCTAATTCCCGATTTTTATCTTTTCAGCATCTGTGAAAGCTGCACTGAAGAAGCCGACAGGATCACCTTGAATTACAGATAAGTTCACTGGTAGCGGTTTCTCCCGGATATTTGTTGTGGTTGTCTTTTGTACACTTTCCTGAATGGCTTTGGCTGATTTCGACTAACAGTTTTAGGAAATCTTTCACAGTTTTTAAAATTAATAATTGGAGATAAATTTTAAATGAATTCAAGTATTGATAGAAGAGTAGGCTATTTTGAATGCCAGTCCTTTACTCGCATATATACTACCTTTAGTATCTCTATTTGTACTTCTCTTAGCGCAAGGGTTGGCTTTCGAAACTATAAAGATACTTATTATATCTTTTGGAAATTAGGTACACACATGCTTGCACTATAATTCCTTGTACATAATTCACTTTTACCGACCTTAGGGAAATTTTTTCCGCAAATCTAGCGTTTAGTGACATCTGGGGCGAAATCATGTAATTCGACACTCGATAATCGTACGCTCGATGAATGACAACGATATCGTCAGCTCGACAGTACATTTTTGCTTCATGTAAAACGATTCATCGAATGTCGTTTGGTCTATCGAGCAACCGCTGCATATACAATGCTAATTCTTCTCACGGCCTGTCATTTGCATTAAAATTTGTGCATAATTATTGGTATTAGTGCAGTTATTCCACAATTTGTTCAAGTAAACTGCTTTTGTCAAGTCAATTTCTACTTGACAACGATAGCGAAGATACAGAGTTTATTAACCTTCGACGAAAACGAAAAGGTATGAATAGAAATTTTTAATCAGTTACATATATTAATTTTAATTTTTAAATATTGTAAAATATTTCAGTTTTCTTACAAGATTTCTGGGTGGTTCTACTTGCTCGGTGGGAAAATTTCCAGATTCAATAGAAGGTGGCACTTCATTTTCAAATTGAGCTAACATTTCTTCTATTTCTTCTGTACGAGATAGAGTTGCGACAATAGCGGGGATTTGGTTTATGGTATGCATTGAATCCGATGAGGGTATTCTGTCTTCTGCAATTTCTGCACCAAATGATTTAACATTTGGTATGCCACAAACTTTAGGCTCTATATGTGCAGTAGCTATTGCTCTCTCTTCAATCGCGGAAATTGGGATTATTTCACATGGACCTCCGCCAGTTTTAAATATACCCTTCTTATTTTTAGCAATATTTTTTTCTTTTCCATTGCCGGCATTTTGCAAACTGTTTGTTGCCACAAGCGAATGTTTCTCCATGAATTTTATCAACATGTTCTGTTGTACCTGCGTAGTTTGTTGAGACCTTAAAAATTATTATAGTAATCGCTGGCACAACAATCAAAATTATAAATATAAACTTACATACATTTAAATACTTCCCAGTTTATTTGTGCAAAATCTGCGGCCAGAACAAACAGCTCGTCAACTAAAAACAATATTTCGATATCAAAAGTCATATCGAACTCTCTTTATCGAGCATTCGACATAAGGTAGTCGACATATCGAGTTACATAAACTAAAAACTAGTGACGGACGATAGTTTTCTCTCGATATCGAGTTACATGATTTGGCCCCTGGATTCGCTTTAAAATCCATAGGCATATCATTTACTTCTGCTTCCTATATCGCAACCCAAATATGTCTTATGACGACACGGTATCCGTTTTTGACAATATTTCTAACAATCTTGATCATCTGCTTTCTGTCTCTTCATCTTCTGTAATCATATCAGCTGCTGATTTCAACGTCCACAATATACAGTGGCTCAGACATGCTTCTACCACAAGTCCTGTGGGGCGTTTCGTGGAACTCTTCGGTGAATCATGTAATTTGCATCAACTAGTGGATGCACCAACGCGAGAGACTGATGCAGCTGGCAATAGAGCTAGCTTATTAGACTTGTATCTTTCATCTCACCTCGACAAATATTCAATGTCAGTCTGTTCCCACCTTGGTAACTCAGACCACTGTTTAATCACAACTCAATTTATCATCTCCAACCTGTACCGCCCTACCTCTCCACCTACAAGTAGGGTTCTCTGGTATTAAAAAAATGCTGACTGGGAATTTCTCAATCAGTATCTCAGGGAGATTGATTGGGGCCAGTCTGTTTTGCTCCAGGGGATGTCGCTGAATGCACTCGGGAGCTTAGTAATATTCTAAGTCTTGGCATGCGTTAATACATTCCGTATTCCTATAGCAGACCTAAACAACATCAAGATCGCTCTTGGCTTAATGGTAAGAGTAACCAAACTATAAAAGCTAAGGAGTCTGCTTTTCGCGCTTATCTATTACACCCATGTCCAGAACTTGAACAAGTCTACAAGACTGGACAGAATACCTGCAAGTCCTTTATCCAGAGAGAGAAATTTCTTTTTGACCAGAGTATTAGACAAAGAATCTTGGCAAGCCTCAAACGCAGTAAAGGTTTCTGGTCGCTCATCAAAACCATAAAGAAAAACTTCATTTCTTCCTCCATACCTTCGCTACTTAACAATGCTAAATTCGTAGTTGACTCCCTGGATAAAGCTATTATTTTGGTTGCTAGATTCGCTTCAAATTGTCGTCTTTCACCTAATTCATAGTTACCTGTTTTGCATCTCCCGTGTGGATGTGTACAAGAGCAAATACACATCAGGACGAGAGATGTGCTCAAGGTCCTTAAGGACATCGACGTATCCAAGGCTGGGAGATCTGATGGGCTCTCGTCCCTGATAATTCAAAGCTGCGCAAACTATTCCACTTGTCGTATTCGACAGGAATTTTTCCAACCGCTTGGAAACCAGCTCACGTTCAGCCTATTCCCAAAAAAGGAGAGGGTAGGGATCCCTCAAATTATCGACCAATTGCAATCACTTCGATTCTTTCGAAGTGATTGAGCCTAACGTTAATTCAAAATTAATGAAGTATCAGAAACTAATCATCTCATCAATGATCGCCAATATAGCTTCCGGACTGGACGCTCAAATAGAGACTTCCGAACTTTTCTTACGGAACATTGGAACCGTAGTCTTCACAATTTTGGTGAGTGCAAAACCGTTGCTTTGGATATTTGAAAGGACTTTGATAGAGTCTGGCATTCTGCCCTTTTAGCCATACTTAAAGCACTTGGTCTCTCCCCTCCTCTTCTATCATAGATTGGAAGTTTTCTATCTGATCGCCTAATTCGTGTTGTATTAGATGGCGTTAAATCTGAACCTCACTCTATAAATGCCGGTGTGCCGCAGGGTTCTTTTTTCTCTCCGTCTCTCTTCCTAGTTTTCGGTAATGATCTGCTTTCCCTTACTTTTAATCGCGTCCATAGCTTTTCCGATGACAGTGCCTTTGATTTCGCTTAATCCTTTGATGCTCTTGCGGACTCCAGAAGGAATACCGCATGTGTCAAACGATATTGCATACCTAGATTATTGAATAACGATCTTGCTATTATCCTTGCTTGGGGTGCAGAACGAATCGCGTCGAATTCAATGCATATAAGACCCGAAGCTGTTTCATCTCTTTAAACCACTTCCATTTCATTTGATGGAGCTTTATTTTCAGATTCACAGTCACTAAGCATTCTTGGCATTAACATTTCCACTAAGTTGGACAGACCATATATTCTCCATTGCCAAAGAAGCATTCAAATGTCTTGGATTTCTGGAAAGGTGTAAAAAATATATAAGTCCAACAAATCTACGGCTCCCCTACATGTCCTACATCAGCCAAAGAATTGAATACAATTCCCAAATCTGGGCTTGGGCTGGCCGTACAGCCTCATTTTCATTAGATATTGTCCAAAAGAGAAACTTTAAGCTCATTGGCGGTTTGGCAATATTTCGTCATATAGACTCATTCGAGCACCGCCGCAATGTTGGATGTCTTTCGCTCCTTTATCTCTACACGCATGGCCAATGTTCCGATGAAATATTCAGAGTGATCCCTTGTAGATTAATTCTTGCAAGCCGCCCACATCCTCTCACCCATCAAAATACTTTTGGCTGTACAGTAAAATTCCGAGATGCTTTCTTATCCCGAACTGTGCGAATGTGGAACAGTCTACCATATTCTGTTTTTCCTCATGCTTATAATCTGCAAAGGATCAGGAGTGACATACATCGGCACCTCCGCCACTTTTCTCATGTCCGCTAATCCTTTCCCTATCTCCTTCCTGCCATGCTGTGCTTTGCATCATGAAGTAACCCCAGAGCTTGGCTTAATAATATTTAAAAAAAATGTTATACATAAAAGCAACACAACCTTTTCAGTATGTAGGGCATCTAAATCCTTCACTAAATCCATCAAAATCTACTAATACAACCTTGTGGTAATTATCGTAATTTTTGACCATCTGAAGGATATAAACTACACAAGAACCTCTACAACCTATCATAGATATTGATATTGAATGACGATTATCAAAGGAAACATTTGAGTAATTTATTGGTTTAGTATGTACCCACCCGAATGAAGTGCTTTGAAATTTTCACTTTGCTATAAAATTTTCATTATTCAAACTAGGAATGCTGTTTACGATCAATATGCATAATATGGACAACAGTTCAGTACCCAGTTAGAAATTTTCTTGATATTAGTGTAGCGACATTGTTCACCTGAAAGTTTCATCCATACGCATGTGGTAGCTTTGCATATATATATCTGATTTTCTCGTTAATATTTTCTAATTGCTAAGATTTCATATAGATAATCCCACTAATGAGCTCTATGCGTGGTGTTCTCTATACTAATTAGCCACAATTTGGTGACATTGAAATCTTCCTGATCTGAAGGCAATAATTCAGAAGAATACAGGTTGGGTGGGAGTATTTACATAAATGAAGAAGAATCAAAGTTTATTCCTTGTGGGGTGACTAAAGAAGATTACGATTTTAATTTAATTTTTAATTGCATACCGTTCATCTTAGGAAAATTATATAACTTTTTTCTTCCCTCACAATCCATGGGGAGCATAAGAGCTACACATAACGTTTCCCTCTGTTTAGCGCTATTTATTTGACTTCTGTCTAGATTATTTGCAATTTCTGAAAGATTTTTGTTTATCTATCTCTCCATTTGGGCTCTTGACTTTTCTTCGCATATCTTTTTCTGCAGATTCCATACTAACGGCACCTTCAGACGATGTAATTGCTTGCAATATATCTGTAATGCGTGTTCAGATATGTCATCGCATATCCTGCATTATATGGATAAGCTATACCGGCCATGTGCCGATTTGTGTACCATATCATAACGCATACCAATATCGTCTGAATGATATTAAACACATTAATGACAACATTAGCTTTAATAGCGATATTCTGTATACATCAGCACACATTTAAGAATAGTTGTGGTACCAAATAGATACATTTTTGAAGAATATATTATGAAACATACCTGCAAGTTAATTAATTAAATTTTCTTGTATGTACATCGGACCTAACGTATTTAAAATAATTAATTAAAGAGAATTATTAAGCTATTTCTAATTTCATTCGACTATCAGCTAGTAACAGCTGTCCACTTATACTTTATAGAATATACTTAGCATACTTTATGAAAATTATCCACACAAAGACTTATCATAAATTTAGGTGAAACATACAATTAATCAGTTAGAAAGAAAATACCCAATGAAATCAAATAAAAGAAGCTAGAATCGGTCCAGGACCAATTCTTATGATACCATCCTAGATGAATACGCGTATGTAATTTGGTATGGTAACCCATCAGTGCGATATTGATTTCTGAAATGATTGTTCGCATATATTTCTAGAGGGGTTCGTCGGACAGTAAAAATATTTATAATCAATTTCATAGGATTTCACATTATGAAGAACTTTTCAGTACATTAAAATCGCCTCGAACTAATCATTTTCACAATATACGCCAAAATCTTAAATTTTTATATGGCAGAAGAGGTTGTCCGTTTTAGTCCATTTTTGAAATTATATTAGCAGTTTTTTTTTTAAAAGCCCATATACATACAAAACTTGAGCTTTCTGTGCCCATACACAGTGCAATTTTGCGGATGCATTACTGTGTAGTAAAATTGCATGCAACTTGTTTCCATAGCGCATGCGCTTTTGTGTACGATTCCTAATTATTTACATGAGTGCTTGGGGCTTTTTATAACTAATTAGTTTATTCGAGATCGCGTTTAGATAAGAATCTTTGTTTGAGCTTTGTGCGGCAGAAAGCGCTATATTTATAACCGTTGAAGAAGAAGAAAAAGTTCAAAAATGAAGAAAACGAGGCAACAGTTTCTTTCATTTTTTTTTTTTTTTGTAAAGGAAAAATAATATTTTCGATGAGCTGAAAGAAGATAAAGTTTGGTTATTTAAAAATTTTGTCAGAATGTCCGAAAAAGAATTTGACTTTTTGCTTAACCCTAGAGAGATAACCATATGACGGCATACGTTAAAGATAACCGTACGCTCTACAGGGGCACAATTTTCAAATGAGTGTATTTATCCTATTTAGTTATGTTTTTGCTTATTTTATAACTTTAGCAGACCAATCAGCAGAGCAATCACTGCTAATAAAAATATGACTGAGAGACATTCATGACAAACATCATTCTTGTGCACGCCAGAAACTTCCTTTATAATACATTTAGTGCAGGTCATCTCTGACATTTTTTTTTTAAGTGCAATAATCGCAGTAATGCTTTTTTTGGCCGGAGGCTATTCTTCCTTACCTGTGGGAGCCTGTTCAAGAGGTTTGCGCAGTATATTCTCAATATTACTTCACACATGCCTTGACAAAGTGCGCGCCTCCAGTCTTTTCGTCATCCACGGTGCAGTCAACTGGGAACTGAGTTTTTTCAGGAATTCTCTCTCATTAAACGGCTTATCTCCTTTTGATAGGACATTGTGTCAGTAGAATTAACAAACGCCATATTTCGCATACCATAGAAGATAGCCATTGGCCACCTATTCGTTTTCCTTGAGCACGATATGTTAGAGCACATTTAATCGAAGGTGTCGACGTCGCCTTTGGTCGGGTTGCAGTAAATAATTATTTCAGGCTAGCCGGTTGTTGGGTTTACGACACCTTCTTCATCACATGATGATAGTAAATAAATAATTAGGACACGAGGGTCAAACATCTATCGTAGCAGAACATTGAAATGCCAATTGGTCGAGAGCGGGTGTTCTTCAACTTTTCGGGGATTTAGCGTTTATTGGATGATATAGTACCAACAAGTACGATTCTAGGAGCAACGATATCGCTAGGGGAACAGATGTTGTGGTAACCCATTAGTTTTTGGGGCTTTCTCAACGTATGGTATAGCATTCAACATATACTTCGTGCCACTGTCGCATTTAATTGGGATTTTGGTATATATTTATTTGGCTTATTGCGAATGTACATTATGAATGGACACTTTCCCCGAAACCCCAATAGTTGTTTGTCTATCGTGACGTGCGCTCCTGGTGAATAATTCTGTTTACATTTGGTTACAAACAATTCATAAACTTTTATAAACAGAATGAACGGGTCTTCTTGTCGAACTGCAGGCTGTAAAGACTTGTCATCTATCCTTGGGTATCTACTGAGGAATTCAAATCTATCCCGGCTCAACACTTGTACCCGAAAAGGATCTATCAAACAGCTCATCAGTTGACGAAGGATTTCATACCATCGTACAAAATTTCACACTATGTACTTTTTATTTATTTTTTCAAATGAGAGTAGGCGTCTTTTAAAAAAAAATTGCCTACGTATGATAATAATGAGTGAGAATAAAACGAGGAAAAAAACAGAGTAGTAAAAGAGCGGACTCATTTATCATATCAACTCATCGCTCAACTCAGGATTTGAGTCCACTCAACACTTGAGCGGTGGTTCATCGCTCGAAATTTGAGAGGACTCACTGGTTGAGCGGACTCAATCTTGAGCGGACTCACTGTTTGAGCGGACTCATTGCTTGTGCGGCTTGAGCGGACTCAAGTCTTAGCGGACTCACTGCCTGAGCGGACTCATCATTTGAGTTGAGCGGACTCAAATCGTATTTTAAATAATATAAAAAATTCTGATTTAATTAAAATTGAAACTGAAATTTCAATCAAATAAGAAAAGCTTATAAAAAGTCATTCATTATATTATATTGTATTAATTTAGCTTTTGCTAATTTTCTTAGCCAACATTTCCTCTTCCTCTCAATATAATGTACAACTGTACTTATTCAATAATGTGTAAAGACCGTTTGGTATTTTCCCATACTTGAAAATGATATGATTCAATTTATGGCGATTCTACTTACAATTATCCATAGAAATACTTGTGAAATATAAAGGGAAAGTAATATGCACATGAGGAAACTCAGTTTTGTGAATTGTATTTAAATTTTACAGCCGAAAAAAAGTGTTAACTTCAGACATTAAAAGTTCTCTTTTTATGACCATCATTATTGTTATTGTATGATTTTTATATCCGTTTGTGACGCGTAGAAAAAAATTCTTGTAGAGCAAAATGGATTGAACACCCCCCCCGCATAATTGGTTGAGAAATTTATTATTTCAAAAATCAATGAAAGTCTGGAATGTTTCGACATGAATACGCAATCCCAAAATAATAATCAACCTACGCAATTTTGGGATTCAGATTGTGAAGATGATCAAAATTCAATGGTGGGTAAAAATTGTTCTTGGAGTATAATTTTTCCACAGACAAAACCTCGGCGATATTTGAAAACAAACGTTTTTCGGTGATAAAAAACCTTTTTACCGAATACAACAAAGGACTACCTAGTAGTGCTTCGGTAGACAAGCTGTTTAGCATAGGAAAACTAACGTTAACTCCTAATAGATGTCATCTAAATTACGAAAATTTTGAAATGCTAGTGATGCTACATATCAATGGAACAAATACAAAGTAAGACGCTGATTTTATGGAAAAATGTGAATACAATTTCTTTGAATTAAATTATAACATTTTCAGGTATGGTATTTTCCCTACAGGTTTTAGAAGTTGTTGAATTTGTCCATTGAGAGGAAGCGAGGTGATGGCTAAGAAAATTAGCAAAAGCTAAATTAATAAAATATAATATAATGAATGTATTTTTTATAAGCTTTTCTTATTTGATTGAAATTTCAGTTTCAATTTTAATTAAATCAGATTCTCTTTATGTTATTTAAAATATGATTTGAGTCCGCTCAACTCAAATGATGAGTCCGCTCAGGCAGTGAGTCCGCTCAAGACTCTTAAGTTCATTCAAGCAATGAGTCCGCTCAAGACTGAGTCCGCTCACGATTGAGTCCGCGAGTCCGCTAAATTTTCGAGCGATAAACCACCGCTCAACTGTTGAGCGGACTCAATGATTGAGCGATGAGTTGAGTCAAAATTTGAGTCCTTTACATCCCTGGAAAAAAAACACCGAAGGAATCACGTTTCTTGTGTGGGGGCCCCCTTTAATTTGTAATTTAACTTAATTTTTTTTATTCGTTATATCGCCAATAGATATAAACAGTCTATGGAAATTTCAACTATCTACCTATTACGGTTCATGAGAGACAACCTGGTGACGGACGCGTGGACACCGTAGTCTTAGTACTAGGGTTCCCGTAGTTACCCTTTGGGTACGGAACCCTAAAAAGACACAAGTATGAGAGAAGCTATTCCACCTCACATAATATTGGCGACAACTTTACGATTTTTTGCAACAGGAGACTCGTATTCCAGTTTAGGATTTTTATTTTTTTTTATTATTTCTCAAATAATCCCCGAAGTGTGTAACGTCATTGCAGAGGAATTAAAAAATCTTATCAAAGTAAGTTTATGATAATTTTTAATTCGTTTTTGGTTTGTAGATTTTAAATTGTAGTAACTAATTATAAGTTGGTAATAGTAACGTTAGCATTACCATGTAAAATTTCTGAAAGGTAATTGAAATTTTTCGCAGGTGGACACAATAATGCTGGGCTTGAAGAATTGCCGTTGTGTGGACATATTGCTCTCCATATTAAGAAACCCCCCATTCAGAAAGCATTCTTGTGATTCGTTGTTTTGGTAAAGCCTGCACGCGCTTAGAATTTAAATTCCTAATTTGGTTTGTTATATATTCACCAAAAATACCGAAAGTTCATCTCTCTTAGGTAAGTTATTTTCCAAACTTTTCATAAAATTGTATGCTTTGTCGGATTTGGTCGTAGTTCGGCAGATTTATTTTTCTGTTATCTTTGATTTCATCTCCAAGTTGCCTTTTATTCAACCTCTGTTCTTGTGCAACATTATTAGGGCCATCTATAGCGACAAAGTTGGTATTCTGATTTGCTTTCTCAGTTAAAATTTCGTCAATATTATCACAAAAGAACTGTAAATAATTTTAATCTATTTTTCAGTTACCTTCAAGCGAAGAAGAAGAATGGTTTGAACTATCTAATAGGTTTAAAGATAGGTGGCTTTTTAACCACTACATTTGTGCGCAAGACGGAAAACATATACTTTTGAAGTGTCCTCAAAAAACTGGAAATACTTATTACAATTATAAGGGAACGTTTAGTATAGTGCTTCTTGGAATCTCAACTAGAGACTAAACCCCACTCAAACACGGGACCTACCCACGTAATAGACCCCGTGTGATGACAGCTTTAATTTCTCGGGACCTACCTACGAGTCACCTAGTAAATGCCCACTTAATAATAATATTAATCACAATCTAATCTAATCTGATATTAATCTACATAATCACTCAAATATTTTTAATATACAAACACCCAGCTTTACTCTACTTGTCATGAAATCTAATTATTTTTCTCAGATATGTGTTCAACTATGCTCCCAACCATTTGCAAACCACTAGGCAGGTACAGCAAGGGATCGAGTCAAAGAACCCTTCTTAACCAAATTGCGTTTAATTTTATATTTTTATTACCCTATGGATGCAATTGAGGCCGTATATCTCAATAATGAGGGTTTAGTCAGCATTGAAATTTCCGGTTAGTGCTAAATAACTAATTTCCAAGATTTATTTACTGTATTTTTCTAGCTACGTGAATGCATACCTTACTCATACTTCTTGCAGGGTTAAAACAGATGAACATTAATTGCGTTCTTTATCAGCTCGGCTTTTCTGATGTAGCGAACGCCCTCGTACGCAAGCTATTCAGTGTATTCGTGTTCATCCTCCTCTGACTCTGATTTTCCTCCGGGCGGAATCCAACCTTTAAGATGCTCCACAGACTCTACATTTCCATAAAGCGGACGAGCACTGCGTATTAAGCCCGTAATTTCTTTCGGAAAATATCGATCATTGGGTAATTTCCTCACAACATAACATGAAAGGGTCCCTTGGATTTAGGTAAATGCTTCCTATTTTGTCCTTCACCAGAGTTTTGTTTTCTTACTTAAAGTAACTCTCCGACTGTATACACTATCGCATGTATCCTTTTCTTATCAAACCTTTTCTTCTGCTTTATTTGATCCTCTGCAATCCCCTGGGCTGCCTCCCGTCTCTCTTCTTCGATGTTAGTGCATTTTCGAAAAGGTTGCTCGACAAGTACGAGTGGGCTGGCGCTCGCGGTCTGTATCCATACAATAGTTCGCTTGGGGTTTTCTGAAGAGTACTATGTACACTGCTGTTTATAGCAAGTTGCACCTTTTTCAAATCTTTGTCACATTTAATTTCCTTATGCTTGCAATAATTTTCAAAGGCCTTCGACGTATAACATGTTTCTTATTTGTTATTATTCGCCTTGGTATACATATAACAAAAGGTCCTAAGATGGTCCATGTGTTTTGTATCGAACGGAGTTGTTATCTTTTCAATGGGATTAAGGAACCCTTGCATTTTACCTCCTGGTCTTTTATGATAGACACAACGTATGCAACTGTTTATGTAACGCTGTACGTAACTATGCATCTCTGGGAACCAGTAATTCTAACAAAGTTTCTTAAATGTTTTCTCGAACGCAAAATTACCAAATACATCATGTGCTGCTCTGAAGACTTCGTTCCGCATTCCTTTAGGAACCAACCATTTTAGTCCCTTTTCTGTAATTCGATAAATTCGCCCATCTTCTAGTTTGTAGCAAAGACCGTATAACTTAACAAGAAGCCTTATTTGGCCTCTAAAAATGCACAAGTTGTATGGTTATTTGGTGACGGGAAGATGCAAAGATTTGAGACTAAGAGAATATTGCTCTGTTCTCTCCCTTATCCATTACCCCACAGCTATACTCACGCCGACGCTAGCAGCCATGCACAGTTTTCTATTAATTTAAGTAGGTACTCGAAAATTTTTCATAAGGACTTTTGCACAGCATATTTTGGCTACCTACATTCATGAAAATGTTTAACCCAAGCACACGAATCAATGCAACTGACAATTATTGTGATTAGACTGCTTGTCTCCCATCAATTCCTATCCCACATGCTCATCTTATAATTCTCTCCCTCTGTTCTGCTTCAACGCAATGTAAATGAAAATTCTCTCAAACAAGCGTTCTTGATGGAACCAGTTTCTTATAGAAGAGGTAAAAGAAGCAAAGAGAGCACGCAATGCAATGCATGGGTATAAAGCAGAGTATAGGCTCTGGCCTCTGGTGCTGTGCTGATGCTTTGACGATGACGACCCGCCAGCCGCCAGTCAACACTGGTGACTGTAGGCTAGTCGGCAAGGCTGATAGTTTTCGTATAAGTGGTGAGAGCGTATCGTAATATCACCACCGATGAGTGGCGGATCTTTAACAAGCAGAGAGTTTTCAAACAATTTCTGAGAGCGGGTCTTAATAGAACGACCCGCCATATAAAACTTTTCAATATACGAGATGCGTATACTTTCTGTTAGATATTCTTTGTTTGTTGCCTTTGTGGATGGTTTTTTTCGTAGCATGTTGTTGGCTTTTTATGTAGTATTTTATGGATAAGTTTTTCTTTCTAGTCACTCAACTGACCTGCTAAAACCCAATCTGCCACTTCAATTCGTAAGATTTCCTTATAGTTTCCTAGGATTTCAACACTAGTAACGTTTCTACTGAGTGCGTTTGCATGTGCCATTTTCGTTCCTGGTCGATGTTCAACTTCGACAGTAAATTGCTGTGGCGTCTCCCATCAGTAGATCGCGCTTCTTTCCTGTTGTTTTAATTGCACTACAATCGGTCACCACTTTAAAATTTATGTCCAAGTAGTATACATGAAATTTGTTTAGCGTCTCTACGGCAGCGAGTGTTTCCAATTCGTTGGAGTGGTTTATTTGTTCTGCAGGTGTGATTTGCCTACTATAATAGGCGACGACACACTATTTTCCATCTGTATCTTTTCATAGGAGCATTCCAACTAAGCCCATTTTGCTTAGCATCATCAGTATGTACTGCCGTCTCTGTACGGGGGTTCTATATTGCTTGCCAATATATGTCGCTTTACTAGGCGTTCTTACAGATTTTGAAACGCCTCCTCTTCTTGGTCTGTCCACATCCATTTTTACTCTTTTTTTAGTAAGGTCGTTAAGGGTCGAGTTATTATTGCTTAGTTTTTGATAAATTACCTGAAAAAATTCGTTAGACCTAAAAACTGTCAGACTTGATGGACATTTTTAGGTACCGGGAAGTCTTTGATGCAGTTGCTTCTGTCTCCACCTGGTTTAATTCCATCACAGTTGATTTCGAAACCTAAATATATTATTGATGTTTGAAAGAAATAAAACTTTTCTGGTTTCAATGTTAATTGGTTCTTTAATAACACTTCCAAAATTTTGTGATATATTTATGAGAACCTACTGCATTAGATTGATTCAACAGAACCTTGTTGCGGGGTCTTTTTTTGTAGTTATATATGGTATCAGTAGCAAAAATATTTTCGTATGGAAGTTTCTAACATTTCGCTGTCGGTACCGGTACCAATTTTGGAAGTTTTTGGTATCTTTTTCAATGCAAATTTCTCTTACACTATAACTGCTTCAGTCATGTCATATGAAAGATAACTGACAACATTAGTTCGTAACTCCGAGATATTTGTAAAAAAAAATCTGTGGCATCGAGAAATATACCTGGAAAATTTATAAAAAAGTAAAAAGTTAGCATACATAGGTACCATATCTGCCAAGAAACATTTAAAAGATGTTGAGACTTTGATAGCTTCTAAATCATTTAAATGACGAACTAAGATTTTTCTCAATAGTATGTTTCGAAATTTTAACTACAGAGGTCTCTAAAATAAATGGCTTATATGCATATCTAGTTTTGGGGCTTTTCAATTGTATACGCACACAACGGCTTAGGATGATTATTCCGTATTGTATTTTGTTCTTTGGACTTCAATAGACTTACACATTTATATAGAAAAAATTTGGCAGCATGAGATATTCTGGAAGGATAAAATAAGGTTTTACAAACATGATATAGTGCCGGGATAAGTATATTCCGGGCAAACTAGCAGTGTATTAGTTTGTTATAAGATTTCTCATAAAAAATTTAATATTAGCTACACACAGACATTTAAGGATGGTCTGCGACTAAATAGTAGGAATGCAGGAGACAATTTTCTTTAGAAATGTAATTATGGGAACCTTTTACATTTTTTTTATATTCATGCGATTTGTAAACAAAACTTTTCCTGTAGATATTTCCAAAAAAATGCCGAAAATTCCTCAAATCTAAGATGCAAATCAAACCCCGATTATCATAAAACAGTTCTGATAAAATATCGTCAATTTCAAAAATAATTAAATATAATTTTTTTTTTATGCAAGAATTCTCAGCCCATTCGTGGCTTCGTGCATTCAATACAAACTCTGAAAGCAAAACTCAACATTGTCATTCACTTTTCATTGTCAAATTAAAACTTTCAGGATATGGGTCTGACCACCCCGCAGATACATCCATACATGAGATTTATTTATTTTTTTGTGTTCAGTAAAAAGGTCTGATGAAATTATTGGGAATACAGAGAAAAGTTTCACATATGCTTAATTGGCGCACACATGTCTCTCAAAGGTCATACAGAATTTAATTCCAATCGACCTCGAAACATACCTACATCTGCCCTGGAAAGAACTTTCCTTTTTTCCGATTTCGCAATTAAAAAAATTCAATTAATGAGCGGTATGTGTCTGGGTGTCTGTTGTATCCTATTACCAATTTTGTGATATTGACATTGACATTGTCCAACTGAAAACTGAACTTCTAAATACCGGTCACCATGAACGCAGATCAAATAATGAAGTTATTTTGAGCTATAGCAGCAAATTGCTTTCACACGTGTTTTGGAAAACGTGTCGTGATATATCCTCATTCGTTATTGCTTGTATGCGTTTGGTCGTATTTGTCCTAATAACATTTCGGTGATTGACATTATTTCTCTGAAGGAGCCCAAAAGGGGTTAGGAAGCCATTTGCATTACGTATAGATTTGAGAAATGTTAAAGGAAATAGTGATAGATGTCCTAGATCAAAATTAGTTAAGTTAAAATTTGGAGAAAATACGGCAGAAATTATAACAGCTTAAAAGAAAAGTTGGAATGGTCTGATAAACATGAAGGGTTGTAGTAGAGACAAATAAAAAGGTAGCTTCAATTAACCTGATTTAAACATCTTTGAGCACATGGTAATCACCATATATACAGAACTAAGATAAGTCTGATTGCTTTTGTTTCGATTCTATAAAGCTTAATAGATGACTGAAAAAAACTGCATATCCGCGAATCAAGATTAAAGATAAAAGCTATATTCTGGCAGCTCCCTTTGACTTAAGATTCAAGAGAAAAAACAGCGTTTTGTATACAAGATATAATTAGCTGTTTATGTGTTAACGTCACAGCCCTCGTTCTAAGCAATAGTGCCGCAGTCGTGGACATATTGATCGGTTTCATCGATAACGGGCTTACCTATCCAGATGATATCATTATTACGACTAATACCTGCGAGCAACACACGTTTGAGTGTAAGTCCTGAAAAGTGAGAAGTATGGGAATTGTAAATTTTGCCAAAGCCTGGAAATTTCGGCATAGCTGAAGTGTTTTATTGAGTTTGTCTGGTGCTTTCACAGCTTCGAGAAGTGGTATTACTAAGAAAAAATGACAATCTACATGCGCTTAAATTTAAATAAATTTTTTCTCAATATGAGTTCAGTTCCTGGATGAAAGTTGAATGATTTTTTACTGTCTGAACTTTTCTCAACGTAGAGAGCTGAAATTTCATACATAGTATTTTCTCAAAAATAGTATTAGTATAACATTTTAAATATGGACTAAAGCGGGCAACGTTCATTGTGCCGTCATACAAAAATTCATGTTTTTTTGTATACTGTGAAAACGATAAGTCCTAGACGATAAATGCACCAATTCGCGTCCACTTCATTTTATAACATCCCATAAAACGACGTATTTTCCTTAAAATGCAGATATTTCTATATCTTCATGTTCGTGTGTATGTTTGCTACCCCTAAAGTGAGCAATGGGATGGTTGAGTTAAATCTGAGTCATTAGAGCTCAGTTCATTAGGAGTCGGCATATAAATAATACGAAAATGCAAGAAAACATGTTTTTTTAACGCAGTGCTCTGAGTTTAAAATGTAGGAGACTGCTCTTTTTATGCCATTTTTATTTCATTAGAAATTTTTTTAAGTATAGGTACTTATATTTCAAATAAATAAAATATTGTTCGAAATTTAAATTGATTTTCGGACTAACCGATTACTATCATGAGCCAGTTCGTGTGTACTGGTGGCCGCAAATTAGAACTACATTTTTTTTCCTTGCACCAAATTGCGGCCTACAAGCAGCTCTTCATTAATTTGTCTAATTTAATGCGTTGCATACAAGGATATAGTGAAGGATATACTGCTGCAACACTAAATGAAGTATTGGCAGACATTCGACAAGGAATATTTTCTATTAGAACACCTAGCATTCAATTAATTACTCCAAAAAACATTATTACAGGATAAATTGTCTGAAAAATATCCTGAAGGCGTAGGAGAGTATGGACCATAAATTATTTTAACGGAAACCGAACAAAAAACTAGTAAGTGATGTATGTAGTTATCCAAATTTGGGTTTCCATTAAGTCATGATAGCCTTTTAAGTTAAAACAAAAACGACAAAGTGCGAGTCGGAATCACACACGAAGGGCTCCGTACCATCGCACAAGATTTAACACTATGCAGGTACTTTATATTTTATTATATTTTTTTTATTTTCATTATTTGTTGTTATAACAGCTATAGTATTACTCACTCTTTAAAAATTTCAAGGCATACAGCGATTGTTAAGATCGAGCAAAAAACGGAACTCAAAAAACGATCAAGGCGACGAGACGAATACATCCTTCAAAAATGTGCGACCAGGGTAAAAATGGTATGACCTTTTCCTGAAATGCAATCCGGAGTTAGCACATCGAATTCCCGAAGGCTTAACGGAAACCAGGGATACGTTTTCTGAAGAGGTTATTCGAAAATGGTTAGATGAGTTGCAAAATTATATAAAGGAGATGAATGCAGGAGACATATTTGAAGAAACAGTTGGTTTTAATTTTATACGCACTTCCACCAGACGATGCTAATGTTTTCAACTAATGCTCCATCAAAAGAAACGGGGGTGGTTAAATGATGACAGTCTTTTAAAGAAATGAGATAGCTTCGGATCTTAGTCGCATGCGATCACCTTGCACAACTGAGGATATTGTCTCAAGATCCTTATTCAATAATCTAATCATTCAATGTCATTTTGCACATGTGAAATTTCCTCGAAGTTCGTAGAGTGTCAAAGGAATAAGCAAAAATTAATGTCATCGGCAAAACTATAGATGGGAAGTTAGGGAAAGCAGATTATTAATGAAAATTAACAAGAAAAACGAAGAGATAATGGAGCCCTGGGATACACCGGCACTTATAGGGTGAGCTTCAGATGTAACACCATCTAGGCGACCAGATCAAAAACTTCCAATCCATAATAAAAGTGGAGAGGAGAGACCAAGAGCTTCAAGTTTGGCTAAAAAGTATGTTGAACTTAAATATAACTTTAAGGCAAAAATTTGCTTTATTATACTAATTTATAAAAAGTTGAATTCAACTTTGTTATTTAATTCCTTCTTGAATTGTTCCTTTAAATTTAATGAAATTTAAAAGATGCTGTTATGTAAAACAACACAGTTTGAATTGATTTACATTGTTTTAATCTGAAGAATGTTATGTTACTGTCAGTTATATCACAACTCATTATATTTTAAAGGCAGGAATAACGAAAACGCAATAAAGTCGTATCTTTCAAAACAACATGTATTTAAGACCCCCATATAAAAGCTTATACATTTTTTTTAACCTCGACGCCAATTGCCACCTTGATGGACGCAAACTGGCTTAGACTGGACGGAGACTGTTGGTTTCCGCATAAACTGATCTTTTCAATTATTACTAATTTAAACTAAAAGATAAATATTCAGCTTACTATTGTACTACAAAAGTTTATACATCAACATTAAATAAATTCTACTAAAAATTCATCTTGTAAGGATGGCATTTCCTTAAATGGACCCTACTGACAAGTTCTTCAGAATATGAAATCCTATAAAATTGGTTATAATAATTTTTACTGTCCGACGAAACGTTCAAGGAAAACCACTTTAACAATCAAACTTGCAAAAGGGTGAGGAGCATCCGAAATTACACAAGGGCATTCATCTAAGGTATCGTAAGAATTGGTAGATTTATCCTTATTTGTTGCTACTTCTGACGCACTTTGAAGGGCCTGAATACCAGTAATTGGTTAATTGTGCCTCTGGAGAATTTCGAAGTGATATTTTGTGGACAGTTTATAGCTACTAGTACATCTCTACTACTTATGCTTAGAATAAAAATGTAATCTTTAAAAAATAACTTTCATTTAATTAATTAATTAATTTTAATTAAACCCCACATATTGTATTCGCTACGGAAATTTTCTTTTTGGTGGAATTGTATAAAAACTAAAAAAAAAAACTAAAAATTTCAATCTAGTTAGGAAGAAATTAGATGGTGTATTCTCTTTAGTTATTTTCACCTACAGCTTGGCAATTAGAAATCAGAACAAATACTTATTTCTGAACTGATCCGGTGAGCTTATACTACCAAGAGAAAATTCTTCTTACCAGGCAATAAAAAACTGCGGTTGACCTTGAAATGGGCACCATTACTTTTAATAGGAGTGACACAACCAGGAAACTTAAAAATCTTTCTGTGTAACATAATGAAATATTTTGTTTTCATTATGTTAGACAGAAAGATTTTTTATGCTGAGAATGTGTAAAAAATAGATAGATAAAAATTATAAAAATTCTTAAATACAGGGTGGATCACAAATATTATAGCTATATAAAAATGCAATATTTTTTTACGTTAATATTTGTAATAATGAGTGTATATACATATATAACATGTGATTATTGTACTGTTATATAAAAGTAGTTTTCCATATACAGGGTGTCCCATACATACCGCATTTCCTTTATACGCCAGATTCCTCACTCAATTTCGAGACATAAGTTGTATGGGAAAAGAGCAGGAAAATGCATGGTGTTGGCGGTAGGTGGGTTATGTGATTTTGGGTGGTTTTTATCCTAATACCATATAACCTTCTTGTTATACACCGCATGAA
This sequence comes from Dioctria linearis, assembly GCA_963930735.1. Classification (NCBI taxonomy): domain Eukaryota; kingdom Metazoa; phylum Arthropoda; class Insecta; order Diptera; family Asilidae; genus Dioctria; species Dioctria linearis. Next base: position 65,240,302 of record OZ005741.1, read on the forward strand.
GGTGACTTGCATCTCAGGTGATAGCAAATCTCTACGGTTTCCAACAAATGCCCAAAAACCGCTCTACCCTCTTTCTGACGACAGTTATATTATAGGACGTCAAAGCAAACAAAAGTGGAAAATTTTCCAACTTCTTTTTCAATTTTAACGACTTTCCCGCTAAAAGGCAAGACAAGGATAGCACTTTCTTGAAAGGATTTTTTTACAATTTTTGGACTTAGGTGTTAAGTGGAAACAGTACTAAAAATAGTACACCCCTACCGCCCACACCGTGCATTTTTTGGCTCTCCTCCAATACAATTTTTTTCTCGAAATTGAGTGAGGAATCCGGAGTATAAAGGAAATGCGGTACGTATGGGACACTCTGTATGCATACTATTAAATAAAAAACTGAAACCTAAAAATAGCTAATTAACCAAGTTTCAATTGAATTTGTAAATAGGTACGTAATTTATTTATAGCGCACTCTGTAGTATTATGATACACATTTTTACCATGTTCTGAATAAATTTAAATTTTATAGCAAGATTAAGAGTGAAGTGAATTAAAGTTACTCCCCACTTTTTTTCATTTCACTCTGAAATTTTCTGATAAGCGAAATGGATTTGACAGTTCTGATTTCATAATTAAAATATCTTGCCGTCCTGGATTAGAAATGCAGAATTATTTTCTAAAAATTATATTCATTTTTAAATTTTTGCGTTTATTAAATTAAAATGTTATTCCCAGCCCAATATGTCCTGTGTTAAGTACCTTTAATTAATTTTGTAACACAAAGTCATTCAAAAAAGAAGTAGGCTTTTGCCATAAATGCATGCGAAAACCACAGTGTGTAAAAAACAGCTTGCATGGTTATTGAAAAATGTAAACAATTCTCCTTCTGAAAAACACCAAGTATATTTCTCTCTGTCAAACGAAAACCTAATTTCCTTAAATCTACATGCAATTGTTTCTTTCAAAATTTGCATTCATTTTTTATTTTATTTTTCCAAATGACATCCTACTCTGGTGGGTAATCTCCTTCTATTAGACAGCTGTTCAAAAAATTTCTCTTGGATACTATATGCTCGTTGATCTTATCACGACATTTTTTATTACATGCATTATATAATGCATATGTATGAAAAACGTGTTGTTTACAATTTGCTTGGTGTTGCGTCTTATGGCGAATCAAGCACGTTTCATACATAAAAATTTATATTGAATAAACTACGCTTTTAGTCAAGATAATTCTAACTACTATTTATATACATTTTACGTTTAGAAAAATGAAAGTACCTAATTGTGAATATTTCCAAAACCCTCGATAATTCTTCCCAAGCCATGAAACAGAAACCTATATGTATGCGTTGTGAGTCCGTTTTCTAAAATGTTCTATATTGATTATGGAAAAGTGCTAATCATTGGCTTTATATATGCCATAGAGCCTAAACTACTATCCATACGGGAAAATAGTCTTCTAGTAATTTAAAGCTTGGTTCTTTATCTTCCCAAGGGCCACACTTACTGTAAACGTTACTTAACAAAATAATAAAATAGTTTTGATTACAAAGAAACCTTACCATTTTACGCTCAATGCCTCTCACCTGAGTGATAATTGCAAGTGTGTATGTGCAGCCGTAGTCCGAATCTGTAGCCAGCTACATTCGATATCATCAGCCCACGGCATGCAATGACGGCACACCGACATTACAATGATTACTCAGCTGAGAAGTTTTATTTGAGAAATCGTAGTCATTTGGTTAAGATAAATTTTTTAAAATAATTTTGTTAGGAAAGGTATGAAAATTTTATTACGGTTCGGAAGATAACAAAGCAAGCTTAAGATTATCAGAACACCATTTTTCTGTATGAATAGTAGTTTAAGGCGAAGGAGCTATTCAAATCAAACTTTTGTCAGTTTTACATAAGATCACTGCAAATATTTTAGAATGTAAAGACTACGCTGGGCCTCGCATGTGGTAGGGAGGGAGTCTGTTTCATGGCTTTTGAAGTATTCTCGAGGGTTTTGAGCGTTCTCGTCAGATGACCCACATATAGGTACACTGTAAAAAATGTGCACAATTGTTGCCGCAATGATTAGGTATTTTCTCCTAAAATGTAGGGAATATTCAATACATTTAAGGAATATTCCCTGCATTTTAGGGAAAAATACCTAAGCTTTGTGGCAACAATTTTGTACATTTTTTACAGTGTACAATCTCACTATGATCCTATACGTATGAACAGGATAAAAATTAAGTATTAATTAATTATTCCATTTGTATATGTATTTGCACATATCAATTGAGCAAAACCTTTGTTTGAGGGTGTCACATGTGAATAGTTGCTTGCGTTCAGAATTGAAATCCTCTCAAAAGAAACTCCATCAAACACTCTACCTTTATCGCATCAAAAGAAAACCCACAAAATGGAAATCACATAACCACTGAGAGTACTTTATTAAAAAGTTTTCCTCTGCTTTTCAATATCGACTGAATTGTTCTCTGGGCTGATTGACTAGGCACATCCCCCCCCCCCCCAGCTGATTGTGAGAATGAAGAAGAAAAATCGAACTCATATTGCCATTTTTTCTCTAGTTTGGTGATCATCTCGCGAAAATCTCCATATTGAGGCGGTTTTTTTATTTGATTGAAATGTGGAGTCAATACACGTAGTTCTTCTGCTTTCGCCTTCTTCTTACTTTCACTTACCTTTTCCAATTTTATCGCTAAATCTCAATTTTTCCAGATGGGAGGTACCAATTTCCAAACGGTACGGGATCTGAAGGTTTGCAGCTATTGCCAGTGGTAATCCCCAATTTGTGTCTGCAAAGAGAAGTGAAAAGAAAACTTTTTTAAAAAATGTGGTCCATTTAGGTAAGGGATTTTTTATTTTTTGTATTCTGGGCAATTGGCCCTAGAAGATGGGGATAGGACAACCTTGTCGTTGATGGTGATATACTCTAGAAATACATAAATATACATACATATATGTATAGGTAAGGAATAATAAATGCGACAAGGATAAGTGGAGTAAAATCCCAAAAGGAAAATGTTGTGTGAGGGAGGTAGGGGGGGTTTAAGAAAATGAGTAGAATCTCTGTTGGAATTGTAAATCACTTGCAATACATTATAAGACCCAGACGCTTCCCGCTGTGATTTTATTACTCCAACACTATGATCTTCGAACCAATAAGGCAGGACTTAACCTTATGGCAGAGTCCAGATGGCTTTTAATTATAGTACGGAGCTTGATATTATCCAACAAAATTTTATTGCCTGATTATTGCTGAGATTTAAAGAGCTTGCAGCGGTTTTATTTTTAATGGAACATCCTGGAATCAAATAAAAGGCAATGCAATGTTACAGAGTTATTATAGAGAGCATAGCACAGAAGGAATAATTTTCTTAAGATGATTTTATGAGGTGAGCAAGATGGGTGTACATTTTATTTTCTCTCTTATTCCTATCTGGAGCTGTGATTCTGTGAACGTAATGGACGAGACGAGAGATGAAATAATATGTCTAAAATGCTCTGAAATCAAGTGGAGATTGTATGTCTTTTGCAAGAAGTTTCTTGAAACTTGAAATTGATGAAGGACCTGTTTTTGTGGGGCATAATGATGGAAGGACTAATTTTATTTCCAGACAGTTCTTTTCAGGTTTTATTTTTATTTTTGGGTTTCACTAAACCACTTTAATTTAGTAATATTTTTATATTTGCATGGAAAGTTATGAAGAAATTCTAATTTTTTTTTTGGTTTAGAGCATGGCGAAAGGAGACGCGAAAATTGTTGTAACTTTATTTCTCTTAAATGAAATTATGAATCGATTTTGTGGTAAATTTACAGAGGGCCCAATTTACAACTATTCGTAATGTAGATATTTATATTACAAAAATAGAAATAGGAGTAGAATTATGGTTTGAATGTATGGATTTAAGAGAGGTTGACCCCCGCTTCGGAGGGGGAGCCCTAGAACGTAGGCCACGGCAAGGCCCGTTGCTTACCCTCTAGACACACGAGCAATGATCATAGGTCCCAGCCAGATGCTCTTATGAACAATAAAATTGGCTCCCAACCCTCCCTACCGGCCTCATGCAATTCATTCAGGAAGTGTGAACCAAGGAATCTATAACGTTTTCCGGAGAGAATCGGACAGTGACTACGAAAGTGAATCACCGTTTTGGACTCCTCTCGCATCCTCTACATAACGGATTATCAATAAGTCCTAACCTATGTTGGTGAACCGTGAGATTAACAGTGTCCAGTAAGAATAGACACCAAAATTGTCAAGGTTGGATTGCTCAATTCTAGCAGGTTTTTGTGAAACCATGGGTTAGGTTTGCCCCCCAGTTCCTTTGTTGTTCTACCCGAAGGGTCGTCAAACCAAAGAGAACTGTGTTGGCAATCGGCCCAAGTAGATTTTAGATACAATGTCTCCCGGTTCGATCCCAATTGTGGAGGGTGGTGCCTCCGAAGCCGCACCAAGACGCGCACGCTTGTCTGCTTTTTCGTCTCCGTCAACATCAATGTGACCAGGCACCCAAAGAACAAATACCCTGTTGCATTGAAAGAGGGAGTTCAGGATGGTCTTATACTCCAGTTCTAAGATGGAGCTTGTGAAGTGTTTTTGACCAGACCTTGATGGCCGCTTGGCTGTCCGAGCAGATGACAATCTCATTATTCTCAGTTGGAGCCAAGGAGGTACCTTCTGCATCAAGAATGGCCTTGACCGCCGCCTGGAAGACCGTTACATGGCTTTCAAGCGTTTAGCCAGTTCCATATGAGGCTCCTCACAGAAAACGCCCGCTCCGGTGTTGTCTTCAAATTTGGAAGGCGTCTGTATAAATTATAGTGTCTATCAATTGGTGAAGCACGGAGTGTTATGCACGTTCCTCCCTAGATGGGATTTTCGTTGTAAACTTGCTAATCAGTATGGTCTTGATGAGGTGGTCACTCTCTTTGTCAGAGAAATATGGTTTAGTAAGGATAAAAGGAAACGATAAATCTATTGTTCTTAAATTTGTGGTATGTAATTAGATATATTCGGTTATGGTATTACTAAGTTGTGTGTTTTGCATGATGTGATAAATTGCAGGGTTTCATAAAGATATCGAGGACAGTGAAATCTAATAATCTTAGTTGGTAACATGAGCTGTTGAAAGATTAAATAAGACAAGTGGTTGTAGCCAAAGATTAAGTGGGTATAAGCAGAAGTGCGGTCGATTTATATAGCTTGGAAACACATCCAATAATTGAGACTTGTATCCGATGCTTGAGCATACCAATTACCATACCCCTTTACAGCACACGGTATACGATAGTGTGAGTAACTTTTAAAATATCTGAAGCCCGCGCGGATTCATTTTTGCGAACGCAAAAGACGACGATCGATCGTGAGAGATATATATTTGGGCGTAGTGAGGCCCGGGTCGTCTAATGGGTTGCTAGTTTGTCACAATCGAAGGTAAAAGATAGCCGCGTATTTTGATCCGAGCGGGGGCACGTGTATGTGTGTGTGTTTTATTGTTTATTCTTACATTTTGAGTATTGTTTTTGTTTTACAATATAAACCTAAATCAAATGAAATACAAACTATTTTTGCTATTTTGTTTTCTGAATTAGAAACAAATTGTACCTAAACTTTAAGTATCACGGTCGTGGCCCTTCGGTCGTAACCCTATAAATTGATTTCAACGTAGTTTTTTGTTTATTGATTAAAAGTTGGTATTGTGGCTAAGTAGTTTTTTTTTTGTTCTAGTGCTTTCTGTATCTGATGATCGTATCTTAGAACTCCTTGGCGATGGAACCGAGTCAGACATTGAAGAATTCCACGACGAAGAAGATTCAGAAACAGAGCCGGGTGTTCTGAAGCTTCAGGCGATGTTATATAACGTGAACGTCTAAGTCAGGTAACGTCCCCAAATAGGGGATGCGCTCATAGTACTACTTCGCGACAAATTAGAAGCAGAAGGAGGTCTCGTGGAACTACTTCGCAGCGAGTTCAGTCACGCTCAGGACGTTCTGCTACTACGGCGACTCAGCGAAATATGCAGCAAGGTGGTCATGGAGACACCTGGAAGAATATTCCTTTTACCGATAAACCACATGAATATACTGCAACCGTACCAAAAAGCACAATTCGTACACTATCCGAATATTTTCATGATTATTTTGATGAAGGTTTCTACGAGGATACTGCTCGGTATACAAACTTATATCATATGCGAAGGACTGGCCAAGCACTCAAAACTACAAAAGCGGAAATAGGTAAAGTGTTTGGTGTGCATATTCTCATTAGATCCTTTCCATACCCACGAATGCCGATGTACTGGCAAGCTAATATGAGGATTGGACTTATTGCCAACTAAATAGCTCGCGACCGATTTATAGCTTTACGCAATGCTCTTCATGTAGTTGATCACGATCAGCCAACTGAAACTGAGACTAACAATCCCTTTTGGAAGCTAAAACCGATAATCAAACGGCTTTTAAGATACCTGCAACAAACTGGAAAGAGTTCCGTCCTATTATTCCATAGACGAGCAGATGATAACTTTCACTGGCCGATATTCTTTGCATCAGGTCATTAAAAATAAACCACTACCAGTTGGTTTCAAAAATTTTGTTCTAACTACTAGCGAAGGTCTGATGCTCGATTTCCAGATTTATAGAGCCGCCAATACAACGTTTGCTGATACGCCTTTGGGTCTGGGACCTTCTGTCATACTCCATTTGGCAAAAAAGTGTCCTTTTAGGAAGTTGGAAGAAATGAATCGGAGAAATATACACAGCACTGGCGCAATCATGTTGAATCGCATCTCAGACCGAGCTGCTTGCAAATTCGAACAAGATGCGGCTATGATTCGCGGCGAAAGTCAGCACTACACCAGGGATTTGACCATTATCATCAAATGGAGGGACAACAAGTCCGTGATCATGGCATCTAAGTGTACAGGATCTTCATCGGGTACTATCGTCAAACGATGGGAGAAAAAGCAAAGAGGTTACATTGATGTAGCGGCTCCTTAAAATTATCCAACAGTACAACCAACACATGGGAGGTGTTGACATTCGCGATCAGCAAATGGAATATTACCGTACCTTCATCATGGCAAAAAAAATGCATTTGAAAGTTATTATCCACTTTTTCGATTTGGCTTTAGTCAATTTGTGGCGACTATACAAAAATGATTGCGTAGCGAATGGTTACCCGAGAAAGGACATTCTGACACTACTGGATTTTCGCTTCAGTGTTGCTGACACTTTAACCGACTTTCCAGAAAAAAGACCGCAGCGACGACGTAGACGTCGATTCTGAAAACGAGCCACCTCCTATCAATAGGCAATATAGACCAGTACGACCATCACAGGGCAAAAGATATGATGGATATGATCACGTAGCTGTGTTTGATGACATAAAGGCACCAAGCTCTTGCGTGATGTAGGGATGCCATAACCGATCAAAGATCCAATGTTCCAAGTGTTGTGTCACGACCGTGAGGGCAGCTTTTCAGGAAAACTGAAAATTCTGGATTTTTTTTTACATTTTTGATAGCTTCCTTATACTCCTAGAAATTACCTCAACCAACTTTTTCTTAAATATAAGCAACTTTTTTTGTACGGGTGTAAAGGGTTATAGCCGTACGTAATTATATGAATAAGTTAGAAGTGATCGTGAAATATCCTAAATATACTAAATATGAAGTATTCAATAGGGTGCAGTGGCTTCAGGATTTAAGCCATAATATAATTTTTATACCACATACCCAATTTAGTGGTTTCAACTGATTTACAGACAAGAAATTAGATTTCCAATAATTAATCGCAAATTCAATTTCAGTAACAAATCATAAACATTGCGACAAAAATTGCTATATGTAGGTATGTAGTGTAGCTCAAATTATTTTTTATTAATATGGAAAATCTTACGGAACCAAGGATTTAAGGGTACGGAAGAAAGAAAACTTCTTTCCATTAGAAAATGGTAGCAGTTCAACCCAGTTACTGAAACCAAATTGACTTTGGAATATTTTCAAGCTTTATGGTAGGGATGACATAAAGAAAGGATTGAATTTATACGTAAGTAAGCAGGGGGTATTAAATAGAGACTCAGTAATTTTAAAAACCTTGGAGAAATTCTATCAACTGCAGTTAAGTTAGGCTTAATACTATTATTGGGAACTTTTTGTTTTATTATTAAGCAAGGTCAGGGGAGGGCCCTATTATGCAAGGCACAGCATGGCAAGAAGGAGATATGGAAAGGAGTAAGGTCGGTTGGTTGAAGATTATTTCGCTGTTGTGAATAGGTTGTTTTACCAATGTACCAATTTAATACTATTCCGTAAGTCTAGATTCTGCGGAAATCGCCCAGTTTGGGGTGGCCGATTAACAAAAATCTTCTTTTACAAGATAATCCGCAATCTTATGGCTCTTAATATCTTCATGTCCTGACATTCAAGTCATTATGATTTTATTTGTTTTGGCTAGTGTTGCTTTAAAACAGTAAGACATTCTCAGGCCAGCTTAGATTCAAAGGTATACGAAATTAACGCTTTGATTAGGTAGGTGGGGGAAAGTGGGTGGTGGTAGTCTAAGTGCTAGAAGGTTAGCATACACTCATGTTTTAAAGAAAATAATACAAAAGTTTTTCACCTAAGCACCAAAGATAGATTTCTTAATATTAGAGCGTTTCCTTGTTTTCGACGTCGAGGATGATATACCTATGGTTGATAGCTTTTTAACGCTCCTGATGGCATTCCATTGTATGGCCTTTCTGAAAAATCCCTGCTTTATTTATTGTTTCTGTTCTTTCTCATCTATTTAATTTATCTATTTCTTGTGGCGTCTTTTCAAAGCCTTGAAACTATCTTTGATTATTCCTCTTCATAAGAAAAGCAATAAATGTGGTACTGTCGACATGCCGCTAATCTAAGATTTTCGAACCTTTGATTCGTCCTCCACTTTCATTCTAAACCTTTTCTGGGCTGTTTTAAGCAAGAAAGGTATGAAGGCTAAATCCACCACTACTAAGTTACTGGAATACGCCAATTATTGTATTTCCGCAATTGAAGGCGGTAAGCAAGTCGACGGCATTTTTATTGATTTTAGCAAGGCTTTCGATAGGGTTCTCATTCATAAGCTATCGGTCCAGCTATTTTTGTCACCTAGATTTGTTTTTATCTATCAGGCCATACGCAGCGTATTTATTTGGAGGGTCGTTTTGCAATGAAATTGACAATACCGTAGGTGTTCCTCAGGAAAGCCATTTGGGACCATTATTTTTTATCATTTACATCAATGACATATTTACAACTACATCTAACTCAAAAATTCTTTATTGTGCTGACGATCCAAAATTTCCCGTATGGTTTCTAGTTAGAATGCCAATGTTATTTTAGACTAAGATTTAGACGATTTTCATAAACAGTGCTCGATAAAATATCTTCCTTTGAAGTAAGTGCACCACTATATCGTTTTCTCGCCGAAGAAATTCTCTGCAATTCAATTTCATTATCGACGGTAGTTCAATAACTCGGCTTGACAAAACCAAAGACCAAAGCGGATTATGCTCACTTCTAAATTTTCTTTCATTGATCATATTGATGCAGTTACAAATAAAGCGAGTTTGTCTTTGGATTTCATTAAGATATATTGAAGGATTTTAATGACCAATAACGAAGATTTTATAATGTATACATGTGTTCTACATATCCTATCCTGTCTGGTCTCCTTTCTTTGGGGTTCATATTAACCTGCCCTTCTTTATCTATCCTGAACTCATCAACTTCGATTGACTCTGTATTTTGATCGAATTAAGCTTATTTATTTAGAATCGCTTGAAGTCAGACGCAACAACTGCAGAATTGTTTTTGCTTTTGACTGTTTACAAGGCGCAATTAATTTCCCTTAATTGTTGGGTGATTTGAATTATCAGACCCGGCTCGTCCCTTGCGGAACCATGACTTTTTCCACATTTCTTCCCATCATACCAAATATGTTATGCACTAGCCTATTACATAAATGTCTCGTCTTTCTAACGATCACACTGATTGCATAGACTTTCACTTATCTAAATCTAACTTAAAGTAATTAACTTAACTCGGTTACTTTTCTTAATCATTGTAATCTTAGTATGTAATTCTTTTTTTTTGTAATAAGCGGTACTGTCTGAATATTAATAATATAAAAAAAATATTTTGTAAAATTTAAAATAATGACGGGAGTGTAATTTAGAAAAAATTACAATATGGTGACAGTAAATTGTGTAATTTCTTACTATATACTTCTTATTGAAGGACAAATGATATTTTTCTGTGTCACTACTGTCCATATAATTATGGTATGTAATCTCACAGCTATACTTTCTCAAAACATGAAGGAATGAGCAAATTGGCACTTGAAAAGAATTTCAATTGAATTTGCTTTTATTTATTTTTTTAATGTGATTTTGTCTTCTTGAATTACCTATCTATCCTCCACAAAAATCTAAAATATCGAAAAAAAAATTAATTTAAAATTTAATTGTAATTGGATATTACAAGTCAATAAATCATTCCGAAAAGCTCAAATTCTAATATGACTCGAGCTGATTGCTATTTATAATTGAGTTTGGTAAACTTGGAAATGTTTTTGTTTCATTTCGATAAGCCGAAATCGAACTTTATCAACATCCAAAGGAATAATAAATTTATTTACTTTACACATTTAAACCTTAAAAAAAAACAAATAACTTGTTGCTGACAAACAAATAAATTTTTTTATGGGCTTACGTCAAAATAAATTTAATTAAGAAAAGGGTTCAGCATGGTTTACTTAATCCTTTTCCCCTTAAGATAAAATGTCCACTCTCTTTACCCTATGTCATGACCATAGCTCCGTCCAAAATCACTACGTTTTCGCCTCATTAAGCTGATCAACCACAATATCCATACATACATACATATGTATATATCAATATACAATATGCCTACTTATGTGTGTGTGTAGTGAGAAGGTTATCAAACTGACAAGGCTTCTTGGAGAAACAACAAATCACTTAAAAAAATGCTATCCAACGACAGTTTACCTAACCAACTTGCTTTTCTATTGATATTTTGTGTGGCCTACAATGTCTGCCTCGAAACCAACTTGAAATTTATCTTCCAACTTCACAATGAGCTGACAGATTAGCCAGAGGGAATTAAGGTGGCTTGAGGTGAAATCCACTTCATTGTGCAAATAAATATAAATGAAGCTCTGCTTCTTTATTCCTTCGATAAGACAATATTCAAAGGATTTTTTTTCCCAGTAATCCAAGCATGGAAACTCTATATTATCCAGACAACGAAGAAAGTGGAAGACATTCCTTTTGATATCATTTAGATATGGATAAGAGTTTTGTGCTTTTTTTCTCTCTCACAAATATTTGGAAAAGCATCACCAGTTGGACGTAACTTAGTGGATTTTTTTTTTATTTATAGCAAAAGGTCGAAGGTTTAGGTACTTATTAAGGAATACATTTGGGCATTAAAGAACCACACCCTTAGGCCTATGCTCTTTGGGGACATTATATTGTTTTATTATATATCGAAAGAGTGAGTGCTTTTCGAAGAAAGTAAATTGACACTGAAGGCGGATTGATTTATTATTAGTAAATTTTGGAGGGTATATACATATATGTATGTATGTATGCGTTTTGCTAGGTGAAGAAATACCTATCTGAACTAACGAAAAATTAATGAAGTGCTAAAATTGTTTAAGATATGTAAATTGGGGAAAGTGTATATGTCGTCCTGAATTTGTTCTTTTACTGTTTTCCTGTTATTATTAATTCTGTTTATTATACTTAAGTAGTTCGAAATGACGGATTTTATTTCGACAAATTTACCCTGTTTTTGAGAAAACTATAATACTAAAAAAGCAATCTCAAATCGTCACTCATTTCAATCAAAAACGTGCTGTCCTGCTGGCAGTTGAGTCCAGCAAAGTTTTTATTATGTTATGGTCAATCTGTTAAGATTTGCGATCAGTTGTGGTGTATCGTAGAGCTCTGTACCATGTCCGTTTCACTTCTCCTTATATACAGGGTGCTTCATAATTAGTGGGCCTAACTCAAGGGTTTGATAGCTTAGATGGAGCAAAGCAACAAAAAATTTTTATAAGGAAGGACGGAGGGGGGGTGGGTGCTTAAAACGCGTCGTTTCGGCGGTAGAGGGGCTTACGATTTTTAGTCCTTCTTCCACTTTACACCCATTAACTTTTTCATATACTCCCTATCAAGGTGCGATTCATCTCAGATGATAACAAGCTGTGTCAGCTTTCCAATGAATGCCCAATCAGTCTACCTGTCATCTTTCGTCGGAAGTTGTAGGACGTCAAATTAAAAAAATTGGGAAAAAATTCATTGTCGGCCACCAACAATGAATAACAATTTAAAATAAAATATTTCCAGTATAAAATTCTAAAAAAAACATTAGGTCTTCTATATCCGATCGAGCAATCGTCTATTTTATATACGATAATTTTATATACGGATAACATAGAAAATTAGTAAACCGGAAAGTGACGATATCTATTATCATGACCATGCTCATTAATTATCTATGATGATTTTACCGAATTTCAAGCTTAACTTTAAAATTTTTATAAAAAAAACTAGACTTATTGTAGATTAATCCGTTCTCAAGTTTTCGAGCTTAAAAGCAATCGGATGGATTGCAAATATATAAGAAAGGCAGCCTACATTTTTGCAAGCATCGTACTGAACCTGATTAGATTATCTAATGGACTACAGATTACATGGATAAAATATATATTTAAAGAAACCGCAAACCGCGCACATCCCTTAACCCTTCAAATTACTTTCGGCCGTACAGTAAAATTCCGTGATGCTTTTTTATCCCGAACAGTGCGAATGTGGAACAGCTTACCATCTTCTGTTTTTCCCCCGGCATACAATCTGCGGAAGTTTAAGGGTGACATACATCGGCACCTCCGCCATTCTCCTCATATCCCCTAATCCTTTCCCTATCTCCTTCCTGCCATGCTGTGCTTTTGCATCATAGGGTATCCCCTGAGCTTGGCTTAATAATATAAAAAAAAAAAAAATATAGCACAGGTAATTAGTTAGATACCACACAATTTAATTCCCTAAATAAGAAAAATTTAGATTAATTCTATCTTATCCATAAAATAAATAAAGAATAAAGCAAAATGAAAGTTTGTGCACCATTCCCTCTCAATGGTCATTAAAATTCCTTCATACTTTGGAAATTTCCTTGCCAGGCACGTACGCTAAATATTAATTGGAAGGAAATTCCATTTGCTGATAACCTGAACGAAATAAGAATCTCACCACGAATGTGAAAGATACCTGCAAATAGCAAGATTAAAATGTTTGTCCAAACGAAAAAATTCCTTTGTAGAGGTTTTCGTAAATATCGCTTGGATTTTTAGCAAATAAATACTAGAAATTGGTAAGATATATTTAAATAGGTTATGGACATATACCGTTATTTATATGAGCATAAATAGATTAGTTTATAAATAAAGCGCACAAAAATATCCAAAAATATCGATAGTTTTCTGTGACATAAATATAGAATCAAATTTGTTCAAAGTATTAAGGAACTGCGGCCACTGGTAAGTATATAAATGGACTGACTGATCTCCTATTTCATGTGACATAAATTTTGATTTAAGTTATTTGGGGATTTACGAATAAGCTGGAAATTTTTCGTCTTTATTAGACTGAAATTAATTGGAGAAAAAAAAATTTTCCTTAATGAATTTACAAAATGCATTGAAATGTAGAAAAAATATCGAACTTTTCGACCCAGCGATCAGAGAGGACTCCTCAGTGTGGTTATCTCTGATCGCCTACCACAGAAGTTCGATGTAGAGGTCACCCAATTGCCCATACATATAAATACTTTTTAATAAAAGCAAGTGTGAATTATATGCTAGCAAGATTTCTTAATACAATTTTCAAATTAGGTGATTATTCCCCTTGTTGCCGAATACATGTCAGTGGGATTTACCGAATTTACCATAAAATTATTTGGAACTATTGTTATTTGTAAGTTTTAATTATAAAATGCTATTTTGGTAGGAAAGGTTTGATTACCTTCTGCAACTACCGCTGAACAGCGGCGTAGACAGGAATTGTTCCGGGCGGGGGAGGGGGGGGGGGGGGGATCCGAGTGAAGATTTTAGTCACAAACAACACTTTTTCGAAATTTTTAAATTTAATTATTCTTTTTCACATTTTATCTATTTATCACTATCAATTTGACGAGATAAAGGAAAGATATTTGAAAAGCTACAATATCTTTAATTATATTTAGGTATATAAAAAATAACGTATTCTACCTGAAATGTGGCTTATATGCGGAGTTCTAATTTACCAGGTTTCTTAGCAAGCGCCGTAATAACTTCATGGACTTCTGGCATGATCTCCCTATAAACATTCATGAGTGCCAACCCATTTAATCTCACTTGTGCAGTTGATTTTCTAAGATAAGTGCGAAGTGTGGAAAACGACTGCTCGGCTTCGCATGTCGTCATTGGTAAAGTAACCAAAATACACAGAAGCTTGGAGATGTTTGGATACAAATTTTTATCACAAGCATAAAGAGCATCAATCGCGGTAACAGGTAGTTTGTCCGAAGAAATTTTTGCTGTCACAATTTCACCTCAAAAATCATTTCTGCTTGGGATGCTTCAATGTCACCCGTGTAAAATTCACGTAGATGTTTTATTTCTTCCCCAATGTTGTTTGTTTCTGCATTCCAATCATGTAAAGGAAGCAAGTATGTAAAACTTTTAAGGATATTTCTATGTGTCCTAAATCTAGATTCCAAACTAGCGCAGAATTCATCAAGGAAAGATATAAAAATTGTAAAGCGAAAGTAGTCTTCCGCCGATGCAATAAGAGCATTATTTAAGTTTTAAGTTTATTTGCTTTTCTAAAACATTTTTATATAAGGGTATTGAATTCATGTCGCTGTTTTCTCTTATTGCTCTTATTTCGAGCAGGAGATCTTCAGCAACATTAACAGGTTCGCTCAAATCTATTGTTTTAGTATGTAGGATACGACAAAGGCTAATACTAAAAATTTTATGCAAGCAAAGGAGAGATATACTGAAGTCTGCCATGACGATATACGCTCTAAAGCGTCAATTACTGCTGGTTCCAATTCAAGAAAACATATTACAGCATCATGTCTTTCAATCCATCGTGTGGGGTAGATGTTCTTCAATTTTTCCTTTCTCACTTCTGGAATAATGCGTAACACGCAATCTTTCAAAAGTACTTGCTTTTTAGGAGTATTGAAAAAGTTGAAAATTTTCCTTAAATTCTTCATAAAATTTCGTATATACCTACTGAACCTTGCAAGACTTTGACACAGCCGAATTGAGGCTGTGACTTGAACAATGAACGTAAAGAGTAGTTGGAGCAATTTCTCTGATTTCTCATAAAGTTTTCTCGCTCTTCTTCTTGCTGTTTCTCTTCTTCTTCCTTCCTTAGCGGCACTTTATAGCTCCTTAATCCACAGATTTTTTTTATATCTGTGTTTAGACTTTAATATTCTTGCCAATGTCGCCATATCTCTTCCCGAAGCTCCCAGTATCCGACAATAAGTACGCTTCATCTGTTTTATGACGTCTGAATGGGATGGCCCTGGCTTTCTGCCTGACCCACGTACTCTTTCTATTGACAAGCCTCGCTTAAACTTGGCTACTGTCTTTTTTACCGTGGAATAACTTGTATTCAAGTCTTTTGAAATTTCTAAAAATGAAATTGTGGAATTTTTCAAATATTTGAACAAAATCATTTTACGCACTTCCTTTTCGCTTCGAGACATTTTAACTATTTCACTTCCAATACACGAATGATTCATATAAACTCAGAGTTTAGTATTTATGGAATATTTTAACATAAAAGTCCAGACCAGGATTATTGTAATTTTGCAGGTATATAAAAATAACTTAATGGGTCAATGTTTTCTGGACCACTCCTTATGTGTTTTCCTAAAACACGTGGTTTGACGATTTTTTATACATATCTTAATACATAAAAATCCAGTGTTACGATGTTTGTACACGCTAATCTCCAAAGCCGGCCAACCGATTCTAATGAAAATTTGTGAATGTGTTTTGTTGGTCCCAGCTTGAAATATAGGATAGTCTTGGACACAATAGATGGCGCTGTTGTCGAGATTTAAAAAACTGCCTGAGAACGCGTCGACGTGGAAACCTGAAATTTGGTACAGGGCGTTTTAATAAAATCTGCAAACACAAGTTCAAAAATGGACTAAAACGGGCAAGTCTTTCGTACAATTGCCATGCAAATATTTCGTTATATATTTAGACACTGCCTGACAACGAGTGCACGTAGAGAGCTGAAATTTGGTACGTGGTGTTTTCATAGCAATAGTGAATAAAATTTTAAAATTAAATTAATCGAGCAACCCCTTCTTGGTGTTGCTATACAAAATTTTGGGTTTTCACTATATATTTGGAAACTGTCTGAGAATGCGTCGACGTTTAGAGCTGAAATTTTGTACACGATGTTTTCATAAAATAATACAAGTACAAGTTCAAAAATGAACCAAATCGGGCCACCACTTTTTGATGTTGACATACAAAAATTTAGTTTTTCACTGCATATTTGTAAACTGCCTGAGAACGCGCCTAGGTGGAGAGCTAAAATATCGTACACGGCGTTTTTGAAAAAAAAAGAAAAACTTAAATTTAAGTAAGAAATGGGACAAGTCGGGCAACTCCTTCATAGGGTTGCCACGCAAAAACTTCGTTTTTAACTATATATTTTGGTACTGCATGACAGCGCGTCCAACGTACAGAATTAAAATTGATACTTGTTATTTTATAGCAATAGTAAACAAAATTACAAAAATGGCCTAAATCGGGGAACATCTTCTTGATGTTTCCATATAAAACTTTGGTTTTCCACTATATATTTGGAA